>OX422208.1:345172576-345545407 GCA_949130495.1 Sambucus nigra
TTATTTGGATTTGAGGATTAAATTTTTGTGAGAGATATCTACATAATAATAATACGTATTGGAGGAAAATAATCGTTATATCAAGTACGGGTAATATTGATAATATATTTACGGTACTTGAGTCGGATTAAATATTATGTTAGTGATAACTACATAATAAAATATATGATGATAATCATGATTACAAGTATGGGTAGTATTCAATAAATATGACGGGTACTTGGGATATGATGAATTCCTAATATGATATAGGTAGTGTAAGTACCTAATTTTATATAGGTATATGATAATGCCTATTGATTGATAATTTATGTGTATGACATCCCTAGATTACTTGCTATCGGGGGAGATTTACGCGTGAGGGTGGTCATATCCTGATGAATCCATGAGATTTTTGATTTGTCACTCGAGAACATAGAACTTAGGGATTGATCACCACTTTTGTAAATATGGGTGTGACCGGTCATTTGGGTGCGTAGGTATGTCACGTTGAAATAAATTTTAGATTAGTCGGCTCCATTATTTGGTTTCAATTACTTGCAATATATGTAAGATAATTGAATATATAGTTGAATTAATGACCCATTAAATTTTAGAAATTTTTCCAACGAATATAGACCAGGTATCCCGGAATGATTATTCAACATCGTACCCTTATGATCTTTTAGAACTCAAAAGCACTGACGGATTAGGAATAAACATCAATGGAACCCTTTAGCATATAAAATTATTACACGTTTCATTATCATTTGTATACCGTAACCATCCAAATTAAGAGAATCATAGATTTAGACCACGCTACATCTACTTACATTCACCCTATTACCAGTGCTTCAGATATCTATCTAACTCATTTATGAGTACTTTCTAAATTTCATATTTTCCAACCTTTTGGATAGGAATATAAGAATTAAATCTTTTGATGGATGATTAAAATACCAAGTAACTTCAGGATACCCAAGTTTCAAATACGTCTTCACCCAATAGGACTCGAGTTGGAAATGGAAAATGGTGAATGGACTTTAGAAAGAATAAAATCCAAGTTAGACTATCATCCAGAAAGATAAACTTTATAGCCGACACTTAGTATCGTCATCTTACTAGTAAACTTAACCATCTCATGTGAATGTTAGCGAAACTTTCACTTTTCCAAATTTCACCAATACAGTTGCCTATCCGAACCTGAGAAAGCAAACCTTAGAATGATAGTATCTAATAATACTTTGTGATATCCCTTTGTGATGAAATACAAACCAGAATGAAAACCAAGATTTGTCCAACAATAGGGAAATGAGCCTATAATTTAAAAATATATTACATGCCTAACTATGTGGAGAGATATAAAAAAAAGATCATCGCTCTAGATTCAAGATACGCCCCTGAAACTTAAAAACATAACATGCAGAGAAGGAATATCAGTAGTGACTGATGGAAGAATGATGTTAAGAACTTTTCGAGGAATTATTATAGTTGTTATCGAGTCCAAATAAGACACTAGTATTCTCGTGAATTCCAATAACTTTTTTCGATCTAGGAACAAAAAATGGATCGCATCACAATGAATTGTATTTAGTTCACACATGTCAAGGATACATGTCAGTATGAATGATAGTAGATCGACTCGCCAAACTTTACCTTTCATCCTAATATAGAATATTTATTATTTTTAATTTTATAGTATTATGATTAATGTGAACAAGCGTATAGTCATTGCATAGAAGAAACATATGTACCTAGAAAACCAGATAACCCTAAATGTTGGAATACAGATATGCTCTTTTAGATTATACCTACCACCTAAATGAATGAGCTTAGATAAAACCTCACCATGATTGAATAGTATCTTACCTTTATTATATAACCCAATGCTAGTAAGCCCAAGTATTAGTAACTACGACTTCTGATACACTAGTATATATAACCGTTGAGAGCAATAGACCCTTGTAAACATATTCTGAACAATAGTATCTTTATACTAATGACATAAATGTTAGTAAATTCACTTCCATTGTTTTACGAACTATGTTTAAGGAAAACCTTTTCATTATTAGTAATACACCTTGGATTATGTAAACCTTATCCATCCAAGAAATTTGAATTTTCCAAAATTATGGGATATATCCAATTTAGCCCCGATAGACCTTAAAAGAATCCTTTTATCGAGTATGAGTATGGAAAATCTTCGAAGAATAATTCTACATTATTAGACATCATACCTATAGTAACTTTTAGTAAATTTATGTAAACCCCAGAACCAGTCACATCAATGGGCCTACTTAAAATACCCAACCTTTATCAGACACTGCCTTATATCTGAATTAGTGGATTAAAATTCCTATAATAGCCTTGGTTGTTAGATGAAAAAGAGATTGGATTTAGTTATCATTATAAACATGTTATCACCAAACCTTACCCACGTTTACTGTAATTAGCGTAGCTTGAAAGTTATTAGAAGTTTTAAGTCTGGTTTAGCATAATTTAAAATTAACATTACTCAACCTCAAGGATAATTGCCCTTATTTCTTATTACGTTTACCGCATGATAACCTTGGAATTAGTAAACTTCGAACCAAACTTAACAAATTAGACGAGAAAGTCTTTATTTAACCTTAAATATCACCAGTTTTGATTAGGAAAACAAAGACGAGAACGTTTATTATATATCAACTATCGAAAGGTTGATCAAGTGACTATTTAGAATATATACTCTTATCCTAGAATGAAAAATTTCTTTCGATTAATGATGAGAATCTTGAAATAAATAATTTATGGTTTAATTAACATCAACTTTGTGTTGATTAACTTTGGAAATACAACCTCTAACCCTTCGTGTATAAACTATCGAATCTCAACCTTTACATGCAAGTACTTATTGTGTAAACAACTAGACAATAATATTATAGTAAAACCCATGATTCAACCTATAATATTCTCTTACCTGTAACTATTGGTATAACATGATAGAGTGCATTGTCAGAAATGAACCTCAAGCCACGAGATCATATACGAACCATGTTACCAAAATCTTGTTTCAAAACACAATACCTGTAAAAGCTTGCAAAAATGCCTAATAATTATCTGAAAACCAATTTCGATTACTATTATCTCTAGTTATCTGGAATGATTGTCCCCAATTTTATTGGATTGACATCGTTGTATGTATATACTATTTCCCTCAAGCCTCTATATAAATAGTATGAGATATTTGTTTATAAACCATCCGTAGCCTTTAAACTGAACTAGTCCCTGATATTTCTACTCGTTGAGCAGTATCATCATGTATTATTGTGCTTATTTCACTTCAATCGTTGAATCAAATTTCTTAATATATTCCTAATTATGTCATTATTCCTGATATGATTATGTCATATCACTAATCGCAAAAAGACTAACCTTGGTCAATAATAAACTTTTACGGTATGCTACAGACCTTAGACGATATACGCACTATGAGAATTTGAAACTTCAGGATATCGGAATCTCGAGCTCGAATTTTTTTGAGGTGGGTAGATTATAATACCCCTATTTTTTATTTTATTTTAGTTAAATCATTTATGTATTAAATTGACCTTGACGGACTATTCACAATTTTCAAGACACTTACGAACCATACGTATTGTCCGTAACATGAAAATAGGGTGGACACGTTTATTCTCCCGCTCGAAATATAATATTTTTCATATAAAACGGAGAGTAGAACGAGTTTAAAACATATTATTTTTAATTATAATTTAAAATATAGTGTGTATAAATTAGCGTTATCGAAAAGTAATGTCAATACGAAAAAAATACCGAAACATATCATATGCACTCCACTACTAATTTGTAGTTGAAAGAAATTTTAAAAATTATAAAATATAATACCAACTAAAAATTATACGCGAGTACCAAATACACCCAGTTGCGTAATTATCCCAATGTCGACTGTACCTATTTGAACCTTATAAATAGGAAACAACCCTTTGGTTTTAAAACACGTATATCCTTACTTTTATTTTCCCACGAAATAAATTATCTCTCTCTCTCTGAGAGAAAACCGAACTTCTGCTAAATCCCTCTTCCTCATTGCAACCTCCCTTTTTCCCAGTACCCCGCTGTCTCCCTCTTCCCCCAACCTTCCACCGTCGACCTCCTTCTTACTTGACCACACCTTCGACCTATTCTTCTTCTTCTTCTTCTTCTTCTTCTTCTTCTTCTTCTTCTTCTTCTTCTTCTTCTTCTTTTATTTTTTTTCTTTACTGCTAAGGATGTAGATGTGTGTATGGATGTATGTGTATATTCGTGCATGTGTGTGTTAACAGTTTGAAGCCCCGATCCCACCCTTTCCATGATGGTGGCCGGTAGCAACAAACCCATTTTTGGGTTCGAGTTTTGGATTATTGTTGATATATGCCTCTGTGTATATGCATGGATGTGTGTGCATGTTGTAGCTTGACCACCACCAATTTCCATGGTGGTGGGCGGCGACTGTCAAACAACCCCAAATAGTGGTGAGTTTCTACGGTTTCATTTTTTTTCTTTATTATATACACATATGCATATATCTATATATACAAACATGCATATGCTCGTACATCAAGATTAACATCATCTCGAGCCGAATATTATTGAATTATGGATTTTTGCGATTGAATTTTATCCACGAAATTGGATTACTGTTCAGGTATGTGAAAATCAATTAGGTGTTAATGGATATAATTTTTTATTAAATTTTTTGACTTAAACTCGTTTACGTATAAAAATGGTCGTAAACATGAAATCTCGACACGTACAAGTAATCGTACATTTTTTTGAATATAATTGGACTCGTTGTCATTTTTCTAATAAAACTGTCCCTTTTCTTTTAGAAATATATTTAAACGAGTTACAACACTAAATGACTCAAAGCCGTGTCATTATAATTTGAGACACTTTTACAAGACATTTTTATTAAAAATATGATTATGCAGGCGTTGGACAATTTGTTGTGCTGTGTTGAGAAATATTGGAAGTGGCATGATCACTCGTTTATTGTCTAAATAAAGAAGGGAGTTTTGGACTTTATTTCAATTTTATTGTGTCCTGAACATTAGTTTGATCGTAATCGTACTGAATGTTGACACTAGGATAATATAAAATGTGACCGACAAAGAATAGTAAACATCATCACGGTGTCAGGTTAAAATTAATATTTTAATTGATTCGGTTAAGATACTAATCTTGGACCAACTTTGGAAAATAACATTTTTGGAATATCATATCTCGGAACAATGCCAGAAAAAGATCTTTACGTTCATATAAATTGGAGATTTTGTTAAAATAGTTAAACTCAATATTTCTCCAGATTAATATTTTTAATAAAATATTAAATTATTGTTTATTCAATTTCTTTAGACAAATTGAATCCCCTGATTCCATTTAAAAAACTAAGTTTTATTCATATTTACCAAACGATGTACTACATCATAAACCCAAACCATTTTTCACCCAAACACTGATATACCCACACGAACCAAATAACTACGAGAACTGGAATGCAAAAATTAATGATCCGTGAATAACAACGAAAAGCTCATAAATATCGGAAGGTGGTTCTATTTTACTATTATACCTTGAACTTATGTCTTTTGACATTAGTACTTGTTATATCACTATGTGATAACCTTGAACTCGTATTCTCATTTAGGAACTCTTTTGATAGTTCAACTATACCGTGAATATTGATTCAATCTATTATGTTATTAAACTCAATCCTGCCCAATCCTGATAACCGATTTGATTCAGTAAAATTATTCGGATTTCAGTACACCATTGTATCCTATTGAAGAATGGTTTCAATTATTTTACCATATTGAATTATACCCTCCATGTTATTAAATTTAGGTTTGAATTATTTGATTTGCACTATAGCCTACCGTTTTATAACTATTATCAGTGAAACCTTCACTAGCATACCGTATAGTCCCGGGATTATACCCGGTAAACCCCTGATAAATATAATTGGCCTGAAGGACTCAGAGGTTGAGTGCCTTGTTGTTATATTTTCTCGACGTATGAGCGCCACTCTAGCTAAGTGTTCCAAGTTATTTGGTTATTCCCCATTTATTGGGATTGCCTCTTCTGTGCCTTGAGCGATATTATAATAGTATGTCTACGCATTTTTAGCCCCTATAAATGATAATTTATGGGTTATCGTATTATTGTCTGAACCTTATTTATAACTTGATAAACACCATATCCGGTTATAAATAACCATAGAGTTATTTTATTATCACACACATCAGTATACCAATGTTTAGTTCTGTTGATATTTCATATTGCTGTAGATTTCCATACACTGTTTTTTATTTGAGCATTTCAAACCCAGATATGCTATTTAAACAAATTTCCCTATTTACATTGTTATAGAACTAGAATTATCTACTGGGATTTTTTTTGCTTATTCCTTCTTTTTTAGTTATTTTACACAAGTACCAATAGGCCATGATTAATAGTTCAGTGATCAGTTGATACATAGAGACAAAGAAAGGTCATATTAGAAGAAAATGAGCATAGTTGGCAAGAGAAATACTTTTGTATTGTTTCTAGATTTCATTTGTAACACATTTGAGAATCAATAAATGCCTTATTTATTTAAGTATTGAACTTTGTTTATGATTTAGTAATTATCAGGTTCACCCTCACCCTCGGAAAAATCGGGATATGACGATATATATACATATAACACAAGTGAAACATATAAACATGCATAAAGGAGGACTCGAATATCGAGATTAACCCGATATGCCTACGTAGCCCATGGGGCATTAAAGTCCACATAGTTCAAAGATAACATAGAATGGGGTTTACTCCTTAAATCCAAATGGAAGATCTCTTATGTGTATGTATGTAGAGAGAAATGTTCTTTAAAAGTGAGCATGTATAGTGAGAATCCCTCTTTTGGAATTTATAGATAAACCCTTTTTTTCTTTTTTTAATGAAAACAGAGTATGTGCAACTGTTAGTAATAAAGGTTTGATATTAATTTATATAATGTAATGAAATAAAGTGCTAAAGTAGAAATAAGGCAACTAATACAAATCTATTAATTATGAAATGAAAAAGGACTCATATATTTATGGATCACCATTACAAGTAAATAAGAACCAAGAGATTTCTTATAATTATACCACACATAAAAACAAATTATTTGATATGCTGGGGGATATTCCTATCAATAATTATATAGGAAAGGGTGATATTATGTATATGGAAAAAAATCCAGATAGAAAATATTTTGATTGGAAAATGCTCAATTTTTTTCTAAAACAAAAAATCGATATTGAGGCCTGGATCAAGACCGATGCCAACTAAGATAAGATAAGATAAGGCAACAACGATTACTGTGCTTAAATCATTTGGAACAAAAGCTAGTCCCTGTGAATTTTTACCTCAAAATCGAGTTCGTTTCTTGAAAAAGAATGGGATTAAAGCGATTGACGGAGTTCTCCCGGCCAGTAACAGAAAGTTAAGTCGTTGTTTTCAAAATGAGATTGGAATCCCTACTTATCAGGGAGGTTCTGATCTTACTATTAAGAAGTTAACCAATTTGGTTACTGAATCAAATGTGATGACTTCTAATAAGATGATGCTTATCCCAAAGGATCCGGTTTTCGTTAATGAAATAGAAAAAGAACCCAATCATATCGAGCCAATAAATATTCAAAATATCACATTCGAGGATATATTCGATAATGAAGATTCTTATGGAGATATGCCACCCCTTGAGGAAATTCCAAAATTGTCTAATCTCACGAACGATTCTTTTCGAAGAAAGGAAGATCATGATATTAATGTATACATGGAAATTCCTAAATTTGATCTCGGAATGTCAACTAATTCTGTAAAAGCTCGTGCATTTCTTGAAGGCTCGTTTAGCAAAAAATGTGGAAACCAAATGTCCCAAACTCCAACTAGAAATTCTTTTGAGGTTTTAGGGAACATGGAAGATTCAAATAATTATGAAGCTGTCGAAATTAATCAAAAGAGAAAAGAGAAAAATGATTCATTTTCGTACTTAAGTGCTGAGGAGAAATTAGATCTAAAACGCAATTTAAGGCGGGTCGTTACTCGTTCTAGTTTTCGTAAATTTTCTTAAGTTTCTTTGCTTTAGTTCATGTAAGTGCCCTAGGAGAGGCTTTTTCTCCTCCTAATAAATTAATTGCTTTTATTTTGGTAAAAAAAAGAGAGAAAAGGATGGAGAATTAAACCTCCTTATGAATGATTGATGTTGATCTTGAGCGTAGATATGCTGATCTTGCAATAGGGTGAAGGTGGTATGAAGAGAGGAGATAAATTTACTAAATGAAGTAAGAAAAGGATGGAATGGTTTGTGGGAAATGGTCTTTTCAAGCAGGGAACAAATTTGAATTTGAGAGAATGTTGTCTTAAATCGATGAGAGGGATGTTCAGGGCTTCTCAAGGGTTACTTTTCAAAGTGAGGTCATGGACTATATTTATAGATCCAAGGGGGTACCGATCGGCAGGGTCCTAGACCGTCTATTGGCATATAACCACAGGCACACTCTTGATCGGCCGACTCCTAAAGATGCCGTTCGGCAGTCCGGGGATACATTTTTAAAAAATGGTCAAAAAATGATATCCCAAAGTAAGAATTGTGCATGAGGTAGACCGTTGGAAAGAGTATTTAGAGACATTCAGGAATCCACTGAGTTTCACCCGATTCTGGGAGTTGATTGAGGACAAATGGGGCTCAGAAGCGCGCATTGGTCACTAGATAGTAAGTTTTCGGAGGAAAACGGATTATCCATCCTAATATTAAGTTTGATTCACGGAAGGGTACAAACCGTTGGAAAGAGTACTCATTGTACTTTGATATTTCATTCATCTTCGTTCAGTTCGGAGAGTTGAACGAGGTCAAACGGGGCCCAAAGGTGCTCATGACCCTTCAGAGTAAAATGGATCGTTTGTTCATAATGTTAGGCTAATTCGCGCACAGAGAAGACCGTTGGAAAGGGAATTTAGAGCCCTTCGAAGATTCATTGAGCTTCGCTTAAGTTAGGGAGTTTACCACAGTCAAATGGGGCCAGGGAGTGACCGGTAGCACCTTAATCAGTTTTTGGGTTAGAATGGAACATTCGTCCGTACCATAAGGCCGATTTTCATATGGGTTAGACCATTTGAAAGGGGATTTATAGCCTTACAAAGATTCATTGAGATTCTACTCAGGTGATAAAGTTTATTGGAGTCAAACAAGGTTCGGGAGCACTAGGTGGCCTCTAGATTAGTTTTTGATAGTTAAAAGGACTGTTTGTTCGAACCATAAGTCCTATTTATACACGGGATGGACTATTGGAAAGGGGATTCAGAGCCCTTTGAAGATTCATTAAGCTTTTGATCAGGTAAGAAAGTTAACCAGAGTCAAACGATGCTTAAGAGTGCTTGATGGCCTCTAGATTGGTACTCGAAGTATGACCTAGGGTTCGCGGTGAATGAGTGAGTGCTGTAGATCTAAGAAGGTTCTTAGAGGGGATAGGATTTAGTGTCTATAACCCACATGAACGATCCCCCTTTCCCCTTTTTAGAAATTCTCAATCAAAAAGCCAATTTTGATTTATTGTAATTTTACTAAATTATTGACTGTTTAGAAGAAGAAATTAACTTTAAAATAGAGTCTGATAATGTGAGTTTGAGAGAGTAATGTTAAAACTTTAAAAAAAAATCTCAATTTTTATTAAACCATATAAAAGTGAACTTTAATTCAAGTGGTTTGGAATGGCGATTAGGGTACCTTTTCTAATGTACAAATTGATATGACACTAATGTATATATATGATGATTATAATAGCCTTTC
This sequence comes from Sambucus nigra, assembly GCA_949130495.1. Classification (NCBI taxonomy): domain Eukaryota; kingdom Viridiplantae; phylum Streptophyta; class Magnoliopsida; order Dipsacales; family Adoxaceae; genus Sambucus; species Sambucus nigra. The sequence continues at coordinate 345,182,409 of OX422208.1, forward strand.
CAATAAATAAATAAACTCTCAAACTTTAAAGGTTTTCACCAAATTGTGAATAAGTTTTCCCCAAAACACATGGTGAGGGTCCTATTTAGAAGATTCTAATGATGTATCATGTGGTCCTCACACGCCCTGTTAGATGTTCTTGAATCACTCTATGAGATTCTCAAAAATTCTAGAGGTATCTGATTTAATGTAATACTAAGAAGAGGTGAAACGTCTGTTTCTTTTATATGGCATGAAATCCCTGCTATGTCGATATACACCAAAAAATGAAAATTATCAGGACAATGTGGCCAAAGTATAAAACCGTGACTAACGTGATCACAGTCCATAACCGTGAGTAAGTATAATTAATCGTGACACTAATCGTAAGCCCTTCATGGGGTTATATATAACAAACGTTGGTCACGATTATGGACCATGTCTATTTATGTAGGAAATATGGCGTCAAAGTGGTCACATCAATGGTCACGATCCATAACTATGGCCATTTATTAAAAATCGTTAAAATAATGCATGAAAAATGTTCATGGGCCTGAATCGTGACCAATATTGGATTGAAAATGGTCACATGAGTAATTTTATGGTTCTGTACCATGACCACCTTCCATGACTATAAGAAGGGCCACGATCAAAGTCTGTGACCATTATTAATGATCTTGAGAAACAATTTTAATTCAAAATGGCCACGGACCATGATCATTGTTCCAGACCATGACCCATTGTTATGTATAAATAAACCCATTATGGATCATTTATCTTATTTATTTCATTCTAAATCTCATTATCTCTTTCTCTTTACAAAATACCTAATCTGACTACCACTAAATCCAACTATGTAAGAGTACATGTATACTCATTTGCGCCCTCCTAGTAGTTGCCTTATTTTAGTTTACAAAACATACTTTTGGTTATAATTTTACCTCTTTGGAAAGATTCATCAACACTGAAGACCTTGAAGCCAACTTTCTCATCCTCATTCATCATTGATTTAAGATGAAAGGTAAAAGTCAGAGTAGCTCTACAATCACTTCACTTATTTTTTCAAAGAATCAAATATTGTTAAAAACTTTTCTCTGTGTAAAATTATGTTTTACCCCCGACTCTTTCTTATTCAAAAAACTCTTTAAAAATACAAAGTCAGTGGCTTTGTTGTATTGAAGGTTTCCTTCGCTGAACGCAACCCCTGAGATTTCTCTTGACCAAAACTCTGGCAGAAGTCATGGCATGATTCACCGGTAGTTTGCTAGATCAAAGGGGTTTGCCTCAGAGATGAAACCCTTCGCTGCATTCCCCCGGTCTTGTATGAAAAGGTTTTAAAATGTCTGGCTTGTTTCATAACCTACCTTGCTGCAAGCTCATTTTGGTAATGAATAAATTTACTGCAAATAGAAGCGAAGAAGCTGGACATCAAATCCTTTTATTTTTTGCCAAAAGTCACTCTTCGTGTTTTATTGGCTGATGATTAGATATTAGATCCCCAAGCAACCCTCTCACACACACCTTATGTAAGAGATATGACTTCTTAGATAACCTTGGTAATGGATAAAACCATTTGTTTGGTTTTTCTCTATGAAAATCAATATTTCTCCTCATTTCAAAGTATCTCTCATCTTATTTTCAAGAGAAATATTTCTAAGAGAGCTTTGTATGTTCTCTTCATCTTTTTCCTTTCTAAGAAAAAAAGAACGCATTTTTGAAAAAGAATGAAAATAATATCTTGATCTTGTTCACCTTTGTCTCCTTCTCTTCTTTGCATTTAATCACCTCTCTTTATTGAGGTTGATTAATATAAAAGAAGGTGAAGATTTTGAGCAAGTTCCTTAACCTTTACTAAATCAATTAGTTTCATAAACTTTAGGTCTTTTCTCCCAACCAAGAGTATTGTCATCTTTATGTTTATTTTCCAGGTTCGAATCACTTATAAACTCCAAAGCATGAAGAAGAAGGATGGTGCAATATTATTGACGCGTGTCAAGACATAAAATATGTTAAGTGTTTCTTTCATCACGTAAATATATTCATCTATCATGGATTAGTGGAAAAAGTGAGAGTTGTGAGTTAGCACTGAAGGAATGTTAGTCATTAGTCCCCTCTGTAAGTCTTCACAAAGTTTTAAGTAAGATTATTGCATTGGCTTGAGGTTTCTCCTCTTTGTAAATTTTTATCCCCTACATACGGTGTTATATATATATATATATATATATTTATATATTTTTATTCTTATATTTCATCATCCGCATGTGTAATACCTCCTATATTAAGGTATTTATTTATTATTTATTAATTGTGACAATAAACTAATAAATTGGAATTAATTAATACTCGAGTAAATTGGCTTCAATAAAATTGCATATTTATACGAGGATTAACTTCTCATTTTGTGTGATTTATTTGTGGCGCATGTTATATTTAACTAATCGGTGTAATTATTTAAGTAAGATTGGATTATATGCGGTTATGGGTAAAATGAGTAAGCGTATGTTTTATTTTACGTTGCGATATATTATTGTGAGTTATGAGATACTACCATTTTAATCGGACTCTAGAGTGATCCGGAGGCCGGGATATGTATTTTTATCATTTTAAGTTGGGCCCATAGGATACATATACCCTTAGGTTAAGTTCGGATATAGTTTGGGTATTATTTTGGGCTCATTTGGAGGCCCAAAATTAGGTATGATATAGACCTACGGATTTAAGATTTAATTATGAGAGTTAAATCTCATCAATCAATTACTTTTGGCTAAGACACTAACCCTACCAGCCTCAAACATTTGGAAGTTATTAAAAAGAATTTTGGGATAGGAAGGATAAGGATCAACGCATAGAGATTCATCGTTCTAATATTTTGGGCAAGAAATCCCTTGTTTTATCACTTATAACATATAACTTGTTTATAGTTTTATGTTAAGTAGTTTATTTTGGATTTAGACATATGTTTAGGACTGAAATCTAATTCCCTAATCATCTTTTGTTAATGGATTAATTGGGATTAGTATTGAATTAATTTTGATTTGAAACACTACATCTTTTCGAGGAGAAACCTTAAATTGAATCGTTTTGGAATATGATTCCTTGATTAGAACTCATGTTTAGGATTGATTTTCGCATGTAAAATTAATCTCTATATTAATGTGATGTTTGGATCTAAAATTGCATGTGTATTTGACTCCATTAAATGTAAAAGATGAACTAGGTTTAATTTGGTGGATTAAAGAATTGGAACTTTACTTTATATGTAGAGTTTGTTTATACCTATTAACATTGTGGTTATATAATTTTGATTTGAAGGAGAATGGGAACTTGATGATTTGAGGCTTTACATTGGAACTTTGTTTTTGCTATGTATGTTTCTATTTAATAAAGAAGAAGACATCTACGTCTATCTCATTCGAATGACATATAGTATCTTGTTCTAATGATTGAGAGTTTTTATTCAAAAGAAAAAAGACATCTCCTTCGAACGACCCTGGACTGGCGACGAAAATGAGGAGCAAGGAGGAATTTTGGGTTTTGTCGCATAATTAATTTCTAGAATAATTTTTATGCACATTTAATACATTTTATAAATGATTTAAAGTAGAGAAAAATTTGAAAAGACTTTTAATTCAAGTCTGAGAGTTATAACCTCTAATTAATTAGTACAAATCGGATTAGGGGGATTGGGACAATTTTTGGGCATGCGCGTGAGTTATGCGAGTTATGAGACATCCTATTGTTATGTATATATAAGTTACTTGCTTATGTGAACATGTTGTTACTCATCGTAAATCTATCATTTGGGATCATTTTAATTATTTGGACCATGGCTGACGGCGTAGGACTTTGGAGAGGTTGTTGTGTATTTAACCATACGTTCAGGATGGTCGCTGGTTAGAGACGAGAGATGCATCTTAAATCGATCAATTGAGCATGTTTGGGTATGGGACCAACTGATGGTTTTACTATGTAGTGATGTCACCATATTCATATGTGCATTTGTTTAAGTCCATTAGGTGAGTAGCCTCCATGGATTTACCGATAGAAGCAAAAGATGTGTCCCAAAGGTAGTTGCCTTCGTGTGATTTAATTGAGAACTATAAAAGAGATATTAGAGTCCAGTGGTGGACATTTGATTAAATAAACCTTATATCATCAACATATGTGGTTATATGACATTGCGTGTATCTTACTTTGGATGATGTTCAATGGGTTGATAGTAGGTTGTAATCTTTACATGAATAGTTAGTTAAATCTCTGTTTCACATTACTTTATTGTTATTCACTTATTAGTCTACTTTTAGAGACTTTTTTGTATAATTCATGCCCTGGATTAGGATATGTGTTTGTATTTCACTTATGCCGATGGGTTAGGTGTTTATTGCACGTGAGTGTAGGCGACTTGACATATTTCTTTTAATCGAGTCATACGATTATTACTATTTATATGGAAGATATTTCTTGCAATTTTTGGGCACTGATCCAAATTATATAAAACTATTTTCTAGGTATTCATAGACAGGAACTGAAGGGTTGAGGAAATTCTTACTTGCCGCTCCACTTGCATTCTAGTCTTTTCAGTTGATTCCTAGTTTTCTAGGCATTCATAGACAGGAACTACAGGGTTGAGGAAATTCAGACTTGCCGCTCCACTTGCATTCCAGTCTTTTCAGTTGATTCCTAGATTAGGTTGTTAATTATTTCACTACTTTTAGCCAGTTGTTTTATACAATGATTGTATGGACCTTGAGTACCATTTATTTTTATTCAGTTGGACTATTTGAGAGTTGAGACTATTTTAGTTTTATTGTTAGATGATTGAGTATTTATTCTAGATTTTATTTATCTTTTATTTATCATATGTTGTAGATGGATTTATATTCACTCAAATTATTATTATTATTTTCATGTTAATGCTAATAATGATACAAATTGATTAACACGCTCTATCTTTGACATATCGGAATGGAAAACCAATACGTGAGAAAATAGGGGGTGTTATAACATGCTTATATAAGATTAAAATCTGACTTGGTTGATAAAAAAATAGTAAATATTGTCCCATAGACTTTTAGGTGTGCTAAAATAATATTTATTAGTGCATCTCCATTTCGGTATGCATCGGTATGCATCATACATCTCAACCGTTATGAGATCTTGGTCATATTGTTTTTAAGATTAAAAGATTTAGACGAAGATGTCATATTTGCATTATTATGGAGAATAACGTGATGTTTAAAGGTGTAAATATTTTTAAAGGCATTGTTCACCCTACACATACTTTTGTATCTTTTGATGGTGTTACATCAAATGGTATAGGGTTGTGTCAATATTCATCCATTGATGATGAATGTTCCACAAGGATTGACACTTTGTCTTCTGCCGATTATTCTTGTGATGATTCTTATAATGAAGAAGATTATGACCTCCAACATACTAATGATAAACTTTTTGATAAAAATTCTAAACATAAGACAATCTTGCTAAAAGCATTCATCATACTTAGAAAATCTAAAAAACATAATCCTTTTTTTAAAAATGGAAGGGTGACTTTTAAACAATGTGGAAGCTCAATGTTTCGATGCTGGAAAGAACATCCTTTTGGTGGAGAATGAGTAAAATTATTTACAAGAAAGTTTGAATTTTTTGCAATATGAATTAGAAGAATGAAAAAGTTCTAATGAATCTTTAAATGAGAAAAATAACCTCTCTTGAAAATGAGCTACACTCTGTTAAGAGTACGAAACTTGATTTAGAATATGAATCGAAAAAATTGGGAAAAATCCTTCAATCTCATAATAATAAAAAAGTGTTTTTTTTTAAAACAAACATGCCAAATAAATCTGAGAACAAAATCACTTTTGTGAAAATTTCTGAAGAGACTCATATGCCTATAAATTTTTCTTCATCTCTTAAGAAGAAAAATGTTTCAAATCTTTTTAAGAAAAAAAGATCAACGGGTTATGTATCACTGCATCTTTTGTTATCATAGAGGTCAATTGAAAGAATTTTTCTATACGATCAAGAAAACCTCCAAAATGATTAAAATTACTCACTTGGATGAAGTTTCTTTTTTAAGGCATGATTTTATTTCCCTTGTTGAAAAATAAAAACTATTTTTTATAATACTAAAAGAATGTCTAAATCTAAAAATACGGAGGTTGGTTCAAAAGATTTTGGGTTTAAGACTAAGGGGGATTGGGTCAAAAGGAAAAAAATGTTAAATGTCTTGTTATTCACATGACATTTATTGCTCAAGATGACTCACAAAGGTATTTTCATTGTGGGCCCTTTAGACGTATGATCGGAAATGAAACATTCTTAATCCGGTTCGGTCACCTTTGAATCTTGGAATGCCAGAGTAGTAGAGTAAACCAAAGCTTTATGTAATAGTTATATATGTGCATTTATTATTTAATAAATTAAGTTTTCCCATTTTAATGAGAATCGTGTTTGGGTATAATATTTGTATTATTTTACATAGTGCTGGTGTTTTTTATTCGACTTAGTAGGTGATTTGGTGTGCAGAGTACGACTTACACACGTAGGATTGGATCACCAGTTCTTACGAAATATAGGTTTTACCATTTATAGTCTTAGATAGAGTAAGACACACCATCGATAGGGATATACCATAATATTTTTGAAGGTCTATATTAATTATGGGAAACGGTACAATTTTAACTTATTGTGCTAGTGCACTTTGTGTGTATTTAATAGGACCACCTTGCTATCATTGTCTTTATATTGATTTTATAAGATAATGTAAACAATATGATTATTAGGTTTACTTAAGGACCTTAATTCTGATATGATTGATGTATACATGTATTAGTTATTTATTGCTTTGACCTATAGAATGAGATTCTTTATCGGATAAAGAATCCTGATTGTGGCCATCCTCGATCCTCACGGCGGGCAGGTAGAGTGAGGATCCTAGGTCCCATGCGCCCCTCTCAGGAGCGCTTCGGCCGACGTCATTAATGAGGTGAAAAATGTAGAGATATAGAGTCGCCAGTCTATTTTACTCAAAATAGACAAAAGAAAGCGAGCCATCCCGAAGGACAACATCCAAAGACATACTAATGCGTACGAACCCAAAATGATTCGAACAGGGTCCGGAGGCTAAGTTATGAAATGGGAAGGTGTTAGGCACCCATTCCGCCCTTACGGTCTCTCATGGGTTTTTGTTATTTTCCTTTATTTTCCCTGTGATATGTGTGTGTATATGTAGTGGAGATATGAGTCATCGACTTGTACCATGGAAGAGATAAAGCGAGTCATCCGTAGGAATGTAAAGATAATATTAAAAATAGGATTTGCGTGATCATCCATGCATTGATGTTTATAATGGAACGATAACGTATGTGGAATAATACGCCACTGAAAACAATATATATATATATATATATATATATATATATATATATATATATATATGTAATCTAAGAGAATTGAATTTAGAGAAAATATAAAATGGGAAAAAAGAGTAAAATTTAGGACTCAAGTCTCGGGTTTTACTCCAAGATGCCTACGTAGCCTATAGAGGCATCAAAGTCCACATAGTTTGTATGAAAAACAAGGGGTGGGGTTTATCCCATAAATCCAATTGGGGGATTCTCTTATTTGTGTGTGTGTGTGTGTGTGTGTGTGTGTGTGTGTGTGGAAAAAGTGTTTTAGTTGTGAGATAAGTGTAAGAAAAATTTGAGAATTCCCGTTTGGAATTTATGAGCAAACCCTCTTCTCTTATTTTTTTGGGTTTTTATTTATATGAAAATAAGAGATGTGCAATAATACTAAATAAAAAGTATATTAGGATATGTGAAATGGGAGAATAAAAGTGCTAAGTAATAAAACAAGTTGATATGAATTTATGGGAATTTTAGGAGAGAATTAAGAAAATTGGACCTTCTTAAAGATCTTGAGCTTGATTTTGAATGTTGGAGAGAAGCCCTTGCACTTGGATGATGACGGAGGGTAGTGAATTCACCAAGTTTGATGAAAATGATGATGAGAATTGAAAGTTGGAAAGGGTTTTGGATGTGGAAATCATGCTGACTTCGAGAGAGGTTTTCTAGATTTTTTTAGAGTGATCTGTTTAAGATTTGGGATTCGTTTGCAAATAGGGACATGGACTCCTTTTTATAGTCCAAGGGCATTTACGATCAGCATAGCCTTGGTCCTGCCAATCGGCAGGTGTGTTTAGGCACACTACCGATAGGCATGGCCTGGGACCTGCAGTTTGGCAATGTCTTTCTGGCCTTTTCGAAAAATCAGCCTCAGAGTGAAAACCATTGATTCGAATCGTACACGCGGTAGACCGTTGTAAAGTTAATTTAGAGACCTTAAAAAGCACTTTGGATCGCTCCTGGGTTTGGGAGTTGACTTTGGGTCAAATGTGGTTCGAAAGCGCTCGTCGGTCCATTGGACGAGGAATCTTCGAACGCCAACCAATTGTTCGTCCGCATGGTAAGTTTGAATCGTGCATGGGTGGATCGTTGAAAAGGTTAGGAGATGTAATTAGACATTCCAAAGAGTTTGACTCGGTTTGGGGAGTGGACTTTGGGAAACCGAGCCCTGGAAGCATTCGGTGACCTTTCGGAGTAAAACGGATCGTTCGTCCGCATGGTAAGTCAATATCGCACATAGGGTGGATCGTTGGAAAGGGGATTCAGTTACCTTTGAAGATTTATTCAGTCTTGATCAAGCTGAAGAGTTTACTTAGGTCAAATGGAACTCGGGAGCATCTGCTGGCCTCTAGATCAGGTTTCGGGGAAAATGGGTCGTTCGTTCCCATGGTAAGTCGGAATCGCACACAGGATAGACCGTTGGAAAGGGAATTCAGTGACATTTGAAGATTCATTTAGTCTCGGTCGAGATAAAGATTTTGATTTTTTTGTCAAACAGAGCCTGGGAGCGCTCGATGGCTTCTAGGTCAGTACTCGGGGTATGACCTGGGTTTGTAGTGATGAAGGGAGGTGCTAGGGACCTATGGAGAGTTTAAGGGGTAACAGAATGGGGTATCTACATATCCCCTCGATGAGTGAGTTTGGAATAAACGATAGCTGTCGAATAGACACCGCATGATGCTTTTGAAAATAGGATGACCAATTCAGAGGGTCGGGGCTGATTCTGAGGACCGAGGGGGGGGGGGGGGGTGAGGATAACCAATTCAGAGGGTCAAGGCCAATTTTGAGGACCTAAGGGGAGAGTACTAGGAATGGTTTGGTGGAAAGGTTTATGTCAATTCCTAAGGAGGTACTGGGGATGAGCGATTCTGAGGGCTTGAAGATGAGGGTGATCGATTCTACAAGTCGAAGACAATTCTGAGGGCTTGAAGATGAGGGGGGTTGAAGCCAATTCTGAGGGCTTGAAGATAATGGGGGGTCGAAGCCAATTCTGAGGGCTTGAAGATGAGGTGATCGATTCTGCAGGTCGAAGTCAATTATGAGGGCTTAAAGATGAGATGACCAATTCTACGGGTCAAAGCCAATTCTGCGGGCTTAAGTTTAGATGGCTAATTCTTCGAGTCGAAGCTAATTTTATGGGCTTAAGTTGAGATGACCAATTCTGCGGGTCGAAGCCAATTCTGCGGGCTTAAGTTGAGATGACCAATTCTGCGAGTCAAAGCCAAATCTATGGGTTTAAGTTAAGATGACCAATTCTGTGGGTCGAAGCCAATTTTGCGGGCTTAAGTTGAGATGACTAATTTTGTGGGATTAAGTTGAGATGACCAATTCTGTGGGTCGAAGACAATTTTGCGGGCTTAAGTTGAGATGACCAATTCTGCGGGTCAAATCCAATTTCGCGGGCTTGGGTTGAGATGACCAATTCTTTCGGTCGAAGCCAATTCTGCGGGCTTAAGTTGAGAAGACCAATTCTGCAGGTGGAAGCCAATTCTACGGGCTTAAGTTGAGATGACCAATTATACGGGTCAAAGCCAATTCTGCGGGTTTAAGTTGAGATGACCAAGATATTCTGACCTAAGAGAGATGAAGATCGAGGATCGAGGACAATTCTGACCTAACTAAGGTGACAATTCAAGATCAAGGTCAATTCTGACCTAAGAGAGGTAATTACTGAGTACCTAGGTCAATTCTGACCTAACTTAGGTGACGATCCAAGATCGAGGTCAATTATGACCTAAGAGAGGTGACGATCGAGGTCAATTCTGACCTAACTAAGGTGACGATCTAAGACCGAGGTCAATTCTGACCTAACTAAGGGTCTCCATTTCCTTTGGGAAAATCAAGGATTTTTCTGGGGATAAAGATTGGATTTGGGTTCCGCTGGGGAATAGAGAATGAGATGGGGAAAATTTAGAGCGTCCTTTGGAGACAATGATGGGGAGAATGATTCTCTGAAAATTTGTCTGGGAAAATTACCTTGTGATCTTGATTTGAGCTGGGGAGCCGATGGCTGGGGAAATCCTTGGGTCTTTGGAGTTTATGTGGAGGAAAGGAAAATTTGAAGCTAAAAACTCTGATGGGGGAGTGATTATATGGTTCAGGTATTGGACGTATTGTACGGAAAGGTTTGAAACCTTTGGGATATAAAAAGATGATCCTTAGATATCCTCCGGGGGTTTTACCGGGAGGAGATTCACTTGTATTTTGAGAGTTGCGTTGGGGAACTAGGGGTTTTGCTTGAGGGAATGCAAAATTTTCTTGTAAAAAATGTTCTAAATCTCTCCGGGGATTTTTAGGAATTTTCTGAGGAATTTTCTGGATTTTCAATTATTTTTTGGGAGTTTTTGTATGAAATTTTAAGGGGTTGTTGATCGTCATGGTGCAGAGGGTGTCATTCGGCAGTGGCATAAACTTTTGGACTGCTTTGGGAAGGTAAAAGGGCAGTGCCGATCGGCATGACCCTTGGCATCCTATATAAAGGGGGCGAATTCCCTTCATCTTTCACAGCTTCTTTCTTTCTCTCTTTCTGTGATTTTCCTCTGTAAATCGTTCTAGTATTCCGATCTCTAAGAAATGGTCGCCTTTGTGAGCACTGCAGCACATAGGGAATGGTTAACTGTTGATGACTAGGCGAACGTGGAGTGGAGGGCCAGGGCGCCTCTTTCTTTGGGGAGCGAGAATTCCTTTAATGCATTCGATCCGGTTGTGAATGAGAGGACCTTGCTATGGGAGCCATCGCATCATCGCTCTTCGAGGGTGGTGAGCCCCGACGGTTATGTGAGTAACATGACTTTCGACATTCTTCTCTTTTTGGTGATTTTTCCTTTTCTTCTTGAATTTTGATAAGGTTTTTTTCTTTTGACAATTTGATATCTATTTGAAGAACATGCGTGCCCATGGGACGATGGGGCTTAAGGACGTCTAGGAGCATCTTCCACCTGTGGTGCATTCGGTGGTATTATCAGCGGGTTTTGGGAGGTTGGCGTCTGCGCTGGATGAGACGCCTCGTTCGACAGTGGTCTTATGCGCTCTGGGGGAGAGATGGTGGGATACTACCCATAATTTACATTTAGGCTTTGAGGAGATGACCGTGACTCCCATAGACGTGCATCAGCTGCTGGGGTTGGATTGTGACGGAGAGCAGATAGAGGTGGATCACTCCCTGCGGATCAGGTCGAAGGTAGTGCGGGCGGTGCTCAATGACGTAGGGGGATAGTTTTTGGGGATTCCATCCGGTTGTCCTTTATGAAGGATGTTTTGCTGAGTAGGGTGGTTGATGTGGAGGATGGGCTGCAGGTGAGGCACCTGGCCCGGTTGTTCATATTATTGGTGTTGGGAGGTTTTATGGTGGCGTCGAGCGGCGACGTCGTCCATTTATGGCTCTTACCGTACTTGAGGATGTTTTTGAACATCCCTTTCTATGATTGGGGGAGCTTGACTTTGGCGACCCTCTATTTTTCTTTGGATGCATTTAGACAGTGCTGTCAGTAAACTTTTATTAGAGCCACGTATCTTCTTAAGGTATTCTTCAGTTTGCGCATTCTCCTTTCATGCATTCGCATTTTCCTTCTGCGTCTCTTTTTGATTATGAATTCTTATCTTTGGCAGACGTGGTTTTATAAGCTGATTGGGTGCAATACCCAGCTGTTTCCCTGAAGGACGAGATTTTTGGTGACTTCTGCCGATTGTATCGATGAAGGAAGGCCAATCGGTAGTCGAAGGGATCTCTTTCTCTAGAGGCGGTGCGTCAGGTCTTGAATATCCTGACTAGTGGTAGGGTAAGACTCTTTCCTCTTCAGTCTTGGTTTTTGCATGTTCTGATTCTGTATTGACTTATCCCTGCTGGGGATTTTCAGGTGACTTTTTACCCTTGGGGGACAGCCATTCAGGATATTGGGCAACTGGGGTGAACGCGCATATGAGGCATTTGCTGGCGCATTACTAAGGAGGAGGTGATGGAGCCACCTGCACAACCTCCTACGTCTATGAGGCGAGAGCGATTGTTACCGGAGGATGCGAAGATTGAGGTGATGATCGGCGAGTCCTACCTGTTGTACACTGATACGGCTAGATCGTATGACTATATCGACTTTGTGATGAGCTGGTTGATGGCGCCCAGCATATATGATGTCTTGCCTTTCCCTCTTACGGGTTCGAGTCAGGCGGTGGGGTCTTCCCACAGTGGCAGTGTTCCGTTAGCATCTGCGGCGGCAGTGACTTCAGAGGTTCCCTTCGTTCGATTGCATACTCCTTCATATAACATTCGACGGGCTTATGGAGGGATGGTCCCCATGTTGCATCGTCCTCATGCAATGGATCCGGAGGAGCTGGGTTTGACAGAGGAGGTTCTTCATCCCGTGGAAATTTTCTGTTATTTTCCTCTTTTTGGTTTCTTTTCTGTTGTGATCCTTTTTGCTTTGATACTGATTTTGCCTTTTACTTGCAGCAAGTCTGGGTGTCGACCACTTGGCTGAGGGACATTAGGGATTGGATATTTTTGGCGACTGCCCATATTCGAGATGCGATCCTGGGTCCTTTTTTCTTGGTTCCGTCTTCTTCATCCGGGGAGGACTCTGGCTCGGTTAGCGGTGGTGCATCATCTCGCCGTAGGGAAAAGAGAGCGCGTCATAGGGGTGGAAGCTCTTAGTGAGAGGGAGAGAGAGAGAATATGGGTTTGGGCTAAGTCCCGTTGTTTTTCCTTTTTTTTAATTTCCTGTAAAATTTGATGTAACACAGAAGAATATATGTATGCAATGCAATGGTTTTTTTATTATCTTTTGTTAATGGTGAATGCATGCACATGTGCTTTTACTTTGCTGATGACACCATAAAAAGAGCTATTTTTGGGATTTGGAGGAAAGTTTTAAAAATGAGAAATTATATAGTAGGGGAAGAGGATTTTTGAAATTCTGTTTGAGAATATCAATTTATTTTTTATTGAGCTTCTGATTTTGACAAAAGAGGAAAAAGGAAAATTTCCAAAAATAGGGGGTTGTTGATCGGCCAGACCCTTGTCCTGCCTATCGACAGTGAAGTCCAGTCCCATCAATTCAAAGCTTTGATTAGTTCCCTCTTTAGCCTCTTGTATTTTGTGGGGTAGGATTTCCTCCGATTTCTGCAGGGGTCTTATTTTTTTGTGAGGGTTTTTAAGTATAAAAAGGGGTAAGGGAGGAGTCTTTTCATCACGCCTTCACATTATTACTTACTTGCTTACTATTTCTTAGTCATCCAAGATGGCTCTCCCTAGTAGCATTGAGTTTGCTAACTACCTCGAAGCCTTGGAAACAATGTGCTCTTATAATGTCGACTATGATGCTTTCAATATGCGTCGAGTTTCTTTATGGCGTAATCGGCCCATTGAGTGGAACATGTTGCTGGTGGCGGTACAATTTTGGTACCCCGAAGACCATGTATTCCTCTTTGGGTTGAAGGAAGTCTGTCCTACCTATGAGGAATTTTCTGCCATGCTGGGGATAAATCCCAGTGTTATCGCGGCTTTGCCTGAGTTTTCCCATTCTCCCAGGGATTTGTTGGCCGAGTTTCTTCATATTTTACTTTCGATGTCTAGACTACTAGTTTCTGGGGGAATGATCTCCCTTTCGGTGGTGTTACAGTCCGTACATTTACAGGAGGCTGGCGATGTTGGATATGCCGGAGTCGTTGTTCTAGGCTTAGTATCAAAATTGCTACTGGTGACTGGTGAACTGCTGGTGGACCCACAACTTGCATCCATTACTTCATGGATGTCATACGGTTGCAATCCTGCGGTAGTGATACTGGTGGAGACTTTGAATGGTCTGGATGCCTGCGAGAAGGTCATTCTGACTTTTTGAGGGGTAGCCCCATGTTGCTGTTCATGTGGTTGTCTGAGAGACTCCGTCCGGTGACTCCTACGGAATACCCTTTATCGATTGTACCCAACTTCTTTTTACGCCACTTCATCAGCGTTGGCTTGGATATTGAGAGCTGGGAGAACTGGTTTGTGGAGCATGGGGCTCTAAATCTGTATTGGTCAGTGCTTTGGTGGGGACAGTTGCTGCCTAGTCTGGAACTGGGAGAATACCCGTATATTCAACTGGTTGGTCTCAAACACACCTCTTTCTATTTCCCTTGGCGGCTTCTGCGTCAATTTGGCTGGGAACAGGTCATGCCACCTCGAACACTAGACTTCTTTTCGGTAGAAGATTTGACTGAGCGTCTGCGCATGCAGGTTGGCTCTATGTTGGAGAATCGGTGTCCGTTGACCCATCCTTCTCACTCTGTTGGGAGAGTTTGGCATATCCCTGGGGATTATATGAAGTGGTTGTGGAGGAGAGTGGTCAGAAATATGTTGGCAGTGGAGACTGGACAAAGGTGGCTTGTCTTATTTAATACCATGGAGGGAGGTGTTGTGGTTTTTCAGAAGCTGGTTCGGGCTTATCGATCCATGGAGCGTCTGCGGCACTCTGTTCAGGCAGGGGAAGCTTGGGGACCCCAGGATGTAGATGATGATAACGGAGCAGGCTCTTCTAGTAGCTGTGGATAGGACTCTTGGAGAGTTTACTTTGTAATGGGGAATAAATGTGAGGATTTTATTTTGGTTTTTTAGGAAGGTAAGGGGAAGGGAGTTATCCGTTCCTTTTCTTATGTAATTGTACCGTAATTTCTTATTAGTGAAATAAACAAGTTTTTGATCATCCAGTTGTGCCTTTGATGAGTTTTGTTTTTTTGAATTATCTATGCCGATCTCTAAAGAATAAATAATCCTTTTGTTCAAGTATATGTTAGAATGAACTGTCGTTCTCGGAGATAAGAAAATAATAGTTTTTTATGAAAATGAAAGGGTCATGCTCATGTAAAATGTATGAGCTGCCTACGTACCTCTGGGGTTTTGAAATTTTTTAATTTGCTTGAAAATGGTTTTTTCAGAGGATCAGGCCCATGTAGTTCTGGGTAGAGGGAAATGAAGATTTTTTTTCTTCAAGAATCGGAGGGAGCTGAGAAAAGTCGTAGCGCGTCGAGATTTCAGACTAGGGGTAAAATTTCTTGAGACGGTCCAGGTTGACTGGGCGAGCCATCTCCTCCCCATCTAAGTCGATGAGCATGGCGGCACCACTGGACAAGATCTTCTTTAAAAGGTATGGGCCGCTCCAATTGGTCTTGAATTTCCCTCTGGGGTCCAGATGCGTTCTATTATCTCTTTGAGGGCTAGGTCCCCTTCTCGAACACCACGGTCCTTGACTATTTTATTTAATGATCACGCTATTCGACGATGGTACCCTTGTATGTGGTATAGCACTTTTAATCTCCTTTCGTCTAGGAGGGTCAACTTGTCAAGACTACTTTGGCACCAGTCTTCTTCACTGACCTTATTTTTAAGCATGATGCGTAACGAGTGTATTTCCAGTTCCATAGTTAATATTGCTTCCATGCCGTAGCCTAGAGAGTAAGGGGTAGCCCCATTAGAGGTTCAAATTGAGGTTCGGTAGCCCTAGAGGGCGTACGGGATCCGGTCGGCCCAATCTCGATACCTTTCGATCATCTTACTGATGATGGCCTTGAGGTTCTTATTGGCGGCTTTGACTGCACCATTGGTTTGAGGTCGGTAAGGAGAAGATTTGTGTCTCTAAATCTCATACTCGTTGACCATTTCTGTGACTTCTGCCTCGAAATGCAACCCGTTATCTGATACTAGCTTGTGCGGGACCCCATATCGACAGATGATGTTTTTCTTGATGAATTTGGCCACTTTCTTAGCATTCAGAACTGCGTATGACTCAGCTTCGACCCATTTGGTGAAGTAATTAATGGAAACTACGGTGAACTCATGCACGTTGGAAGCCTTTGGTGTAAATTTCGCTATGATGTCGATACCCCAGGTGGAGAACAACCAGGGAAAAGTCATATTGAATAATTTACGCAGAGGCAGATGCTGAAGGTTGGAGAATTGTTGGCATTTGAGGCATCTCCGGACATAGGAGGTGTAATCCTGGGTCATGGTGGTCCAATAGTAGCCTTGTCGGATGATCTTCTTGGCAAGCATGTGACCGTTCATGTGGGGTCCGCATTCCCCACTGTGGATCTTCTGTATTATCTTTTCAATGTCGGCCCCTACGATACAGTGCAGATGAGTTCCATCGAAGTTCCTTTTGAGTAGTGCTTTGTGACATATGATATACTGGGCAACCAATCTTTGAAGGGTTGCTCTATCTTTCTTTTTGAAACCATCGAGATACCTACCATGCTTGAGGAGGTGATAGATATCATAGTACCATCAGTTGGCTAGCTCGAGATCTTCTGTGGTGATGAGCGCAATGTGGTAGCAATGGGTTGGTTTGTCTTACTTTTGAACAAGGAAGGGGGTCATTGTGATTCTTTTGGGTATGTCGACCATGGAGGCTAAGGTAGCAAGGGCGTCGGCTAGGTTATTCTTTGCTTAAGGTAGGTAATGGAAGTCTAGTCCTCTCTTTCGTTGAGACTGGTGGATTATTCTGAGCACTTGTTCTGACGGTTGATACCCCAAACCACAAGGAGGGAAAGCTTTCTTCAGTTCAATCGGCTCAAGTATACCTTGGTGTCTTTGTCCTAGCCCCAGTTCAGGCATCAAGTGCATGTTTCTAAACATCTGAATCACATTGACGTTGCCATGAGGGTCGTATTCTAGACAAACCATTTCTTTGAAGTTGTCCCCTGCCGGGAGTAGGAGTGGTTCAACTTGGAATCCTGATAGGAGCATATCATTTGACCCGTGATGTATCTCAAGAATTGGACTACTGGTACTTTCACCCTCAGTATTGTCATTATCGCCCAAAATGGTGATGACCTTTCCATTGGCGAAGAACTTCAATTTCTGATGGAGTGAGGAAGGCACACCCTTGAAACTGTGGAGCCGAGGTCGTTCTAGCAATAGATTGAAATAAGCTGGGATGTCAATAACTTGGAATTCGACGACAGGGTTTATAGGGTCAACCCCTATTGCAAGATTTATGGATCCCATCACCTCCCGACGGGTATTATCATAGGCACGTACAATAATGGAGGTTAGAGCGAGGTCGCTTTCTTTCAGTCCTAAGCATCTTGGGCAAACATTCAAGGCGGATCCATTATCAACAAGAGAGAGTGGTACAACCTTCCCCATAACTTCGACGGAGATATTGAGTGCATGATTGTGGTTTGGCCCAATTCCGGGGATTTGTTCTTCGAAAATGGATAGTATTTGGGTAGAGGTCAGGGATCCGACCAAATTTTTCCCTTCTTATGGAGTGGTAGAGGGAGTAACTGTGGGTCCAATGAGAAACTTGATCAGAGCGTTTTTGTGCAGCTGAGAAGACATGAAAAGCCCCCATAGAGTGATGTTAGCTTGAGTTTTCTTTAGTTGATCTAGGATCTTTCTTTCCTTGATGGTCATTTCTAACATAGGAAGGTTTTTAATGCCCTTCCCGTTGTCATTGGCTGGTAGTGAGCTTGGAATCTGGTAATGCCTCCTTGATCTGGTCATGTGATTTACTAAAGAAGGGAAGAATATGAATCCTGTTTCCTCGTCAACCTCGAGTTGTTCTGAAACCTTGTTTATTTCTCCGAGGAGTTGTTCAAATGATATCGTCCCATAAATATCGACTACCGAGCTAATTTTCTCTGAAACTTGTTCTTGATTCGAATCTTCGAATTCTTCCCCCATCCGGTGGCAACAATTCTATCTTTCCATGTAAAGTCAATGCATTCCACAACTTCAACGGCTTCTTTATATAGGTCTTCCCATTCTGTTGGGATATGTAAGGGTGAAGGGACCAAGCGCCCTTGTAGATTCAGAGTATCAAGTAACTCAGTCATACTGCAAATATCATTGGTTCGCCTGAATAATTCTACCATGATCTGGATGGCATCATCTAGGGTGACGTCATCAGTCAGTACTACTCAACGGTCTGATTCTTGGGCCAATTTCCGTGCTTCCAAGAACAGCATGCTGAACCTCTGGTAATTAGTGATCATCCGTGAGGGCAATTTTAGCCCAAACTTTATGAGTTGGTTTAACACTTTTGATAATTCCATACCTCTATTTTCAGAATGGGTACGAACATCGATGCATGCTCTGGTAAGGAGTGACAGTGCCTGATCAGTGAGGCTAGCAGGGTGTAGGAGGAAATGTGGGTAGGTTTGGAGAGGTTTGAGATAGTGTATGGGTGTGATTTGCCTTGAGGGATTAAATCTTGGGTTCATTTCTAGGAAGATATCGTTGGTATTATTTGGGAGTGGGTTGTGAGTAGTGTTTGGCTTAGGATTAGCTGGTGGGGCAATGGTACCCCGATCAATTAGACCTTGGATTATGTTTCGTAGGTGAAAGCACTGGTCGGTGGTATGACCAGCCGTTTGGTGAAGGGCGCAATGGGCATCTACCTTGAAGTTTCTAGGGAGCGGATTTGGCAAAGGATGGGGATCCAAGGGTTCGATAAGGTTTTGGCTCAACAAGGCTTGATAAACTTTTGAGAGGGGAGCATGAAGCTAGGTGTATTCTTTTCGAACTGGGATAGGACGGCTTTCTGGTGCCCACGAGGTGGTTGGTTGAGAGATGTTGTTGATGGTTGAGACTGTAGCACTGGAAGGCTTATCATATTTCCTGAGGGTGGACTATCCGGACAACTTTTTCGGTTCAATTTCTGTTTTAGTAAGACCTTCCTCGATCTCCACTCATGATTCTATGAGAGCTCGAAAGTGGGGATAATATTGTCCTCCCGTGGTTGCTCGGACATGGGGCAAGAAGTTTTTCTTCACTATGATGACTTGTTCTTCCTCGGAAGTCCGATTGGTCATGGTTACTTCTTTTTCCCTCCATCGGGATATGAAGTTACTAACTGATTCTCAAGAGTTCTGTTTGAGCATCTCTAAATCATGGCGAGTGAGATCAAGCTCTTCGTTGTACATGTACTGTGACATGAATTCTTGAGCCACATCCTCCCAGCTACAGATTCTAGACTCTTCGAGAGACAAAAACCATCATAGGTTGATATCCTTCAAAGTTTGCTAAAACAATTGGGCCATCACTTCTTCAGAAGCCCCTATTCGAATCATGGAATGGCGATAGCGGTGAAGATGAACAATCAGGGTCCACTTCCTCTAAATTTCTTGATATTTGGCAGCTTGAACTTCTCAGTTAACCTCGCTTTAGGATAAGGGGACATGTGGGTGTAGTCCATGTAATTACCAGAGATTTTGACTTGGTCAAACTTCTTAGTGAGCATCTTGAGGTATTCTTTGACCTTGTTCAAATCCTCCTCTTTCGGATCAATGATCATAGGCAAGTTGGCCCCATGCTGGGCAAGGTTCGGTATTGGGAGCTGGGCAGGCGGCGACCCATTAGCAGGAGGGGCACGTGGAGCATGCTGATACTCTTAGGGAACCCAAATAGTCTCGGATGGATCCATATCATGAGGGAATAGGTCCTCAGGCTCTTGAGGAATGGGAACCTGGTTTCGTTGCATTTCTCGAACCTCAGTCTGGAGGTTGTTAATCTAAGACACGAGCCGATCTAGGACTACCGTCAGATCCGGATGCACAACGGGTACTTGATCTGTATTCTCCATGGAAGGTGGATGGATTTTGGACTCGAAAGAAGTAATAGGGGAGCGGACAGAACTCCGGGGTGATTACAACCTAAAAAATATTAAGAGATTAAGAAACTATAATTATGCGTCATCGTCTTCATCTTCTTCTTACCATCCGCAACGGTTTTAGTTTCATTATCCCCTATCGCAGCTACTTCTTCCATCTATTACTTGACTCTTGACTCTGCCGCATCCTTAATCTCCTCCACGTATGAATAGTAATCGTCATCACCCAACTTCCAAGACCTGATGAGTTCTTTTGATTCAAGGAAGTTTTTTAGCACCCTAAGCCTGAGCTCTTGGAAGCCACAGAGACAAGCTTTGTTATTCGTCAAAACAAAATCCTTGGATTTCTTATATGCAGCTATCAGTATGAGACTCTTCCATTTGCTAGACAGCTACGGCATGCTCACTTTCCTTTTACTGGAGCAAAGAGGTGGTGCTTTGCTCCAATTGGTTATACTTTTGTTAGAGATGTTTTAGTTGTCTCATAAAGTCGTTGGCCTATTTGGAAGCCTCTGCAACCTTGGCTTCAGAAAATTGAAGAGATGATGCATCCATGGTAAAGTTCTGTTCAACTGCATCCTTTGCATTGATGGCAGCGTCCAAATCCATCTTTGCAGCTTTGAGTACCGCTGTAAAAGATTGTTTGCGTGCCTCAAAGGATGAAGTCTTGGCATTCTTCAAATCAGTCACATGAACTCTATTTGTGGACTCTTTAAGTTTGTATAGGCCTTTATATCTATCCCTCTGGGACATGACTATAGCTGCAGCCTAAAATTTGGTATGTGTTAGAAAAAACTTTCAAATAATTGTTAATAAAAAGTGAATATAAGGATGCTTACCAACAACAGACTATGGAGGGCATATTCCTCGAAGTTCTTATGGTCTTCATCAATTATAAAATCAAGATCAATCATGTCCGGAGCTTTTTTCATTCTATGGACTTCCCTAGCAGTTGTGTCCCAGGTGGAGTGAGTATTTATGTGACACCCCGCCTAATTAAATACTGGGCGATCACTCCTTTATTAAATTAAAACTACGGTGAACAGTTAGTTCATTCTTAGCATCACTGTCGCAAAAATAACTTTTCCAATTAAACACCCTAAATAATTAAGCTAAGTGTCAAAACCATTTGTGACCTTATTTCCATTTTATTAAATCCAATTATAAAATCTTTAACCATTAACATTTTAAGAGTCACACATTAAGTATGAGAATGGAAATGAACATTCAAGAGTTTAACCATAAATCATGAATCTCAACATTTAGAACACTAAAGGAAAACATCCTACCAGTAACAAATCCTGAAATAAAGATACTGAAATTTAAAAGAATTACAATCTCTAACAATACCAACTAAATAATGGAAAAAGGGTGACACATGCCCCTGCTGGATAAAGTTGAACTAGAGTAGAGTCAACGATGAGGTCGACTAAGAAATGGCCTGTAACTCCCACAAAAGCTATAACGCGTTCCATCCAAAGAATCCTAAGCAAGACACCCCTGTGGCTAGGCACCTGTAGTACATATATATATATACACACAAGAGAGAAGAAATAACAACAAACGGGTCAGAGCCCGAATGTAAAATAGTTTTAAAAATAGTTTAGCAAGTATTTAAGATGCTTACCGGCTAATGCAACAGTCATATTAGTATGCGACACTCTCTCGAGAATTCTCACCTCTCATCTAGTGTGCACGTCTATCGTACTAATGAACCCCATATATCTCTCTAACTTATTCTCTATAAGTTTTAACATGTGAAATTAAGGTTATGATATTAACTTTAGAAAGGTTTATCTCTTCAAGATTTCTTACGTCATTTAGAAAAATTTCGTATTGTTATAACATTTTCAAATACTTACAGTGAAGTTAATGAATTTCATACTTTACTTAACTACTATTTTACTCAGTAGAAAGTTCTCGTATAGTCACACGTATATATATTAATTATTCGTATAATATATATACAAACAACACCCCACATAAAATCTATGGTGCTAGACTTCCATATATAAATATATATACACCAATCACTCATAAATTATATATATACTATCGGCACCCCACATAAAAACTATGGTGCTGGCATACTCTGCTATCAAGTCCCCGTATCACACAAACTAAGGGAAATACTAGTTTGGAATCACTCTCGAACTGTATTAACACAAAACACAAACAAATGGAGGCGAACATAGTTCCAAGTCCAAGAGGTCAGCACATACCCTCGCGTCTCTTAGGACCGTGACTATTGATGCGATAGCCTGTACCTCGTAATCTTATGCTCTAGGGTATAAGTCAATATTCCCCATAAAGGTCCCATCGAGATAAGGCTATCCCAGCGCGGAAACCCCCATGATAGCAAGTAGCCCGGGTACGATTTTCACACAGAAATAATATATGCACAATCACACTGTCATATATAAGTATGTATTCACATCCACATTATTAAATTAGGTGCGCTCACGACCCATAATTATAATTATTCGTTATTACACATTTTACTCAATTATATCGTATAACGGCCTCATTCCTTTTATTCTCGTAATTAATTTATTCTAAACTCACTTCTCGTCACTCGAAGTGTTCTCTTTATCTAAGTACAATTTTAGTAGGCCCTCTCTCGCCTTCTTATCCAACTTATTAGATGTTTCGATTATTTAATCAACGGACGTATGATTTCTTAAGTATGAAAGTCTCCCCGTTTACCCTTTATTTTCCATCACATTAAAGTCCCACTTAACGGGGTTTATCTTGACCCTACTGGTCCTCTCTATGTTCCATTATGTTCTAGCAACTCTAATCAAGGTTTACTATGCATAAAATCGGATTAAGCTAACGCAAGTAAAGGTGAAAGTTTCCAGGAGGGGTCGATCGATTGATAAATGGAGGTCGATCGATCGATCTATCGACCTATCGATCAAGTAGTTATGGCGAAACTGCAGAAAACCCAGCTACGGAATTGTTACCCCAAACTCCTCCAAATCATCATGTTTCAATCCCAAACTCCCAACCAATTATACTATAAGTGTTATATACCCATATAGACAATATCCTATGTAACACATGCGGATTTTCATCATCTATAATGCGAAAAAAGAGCAAAAATCTTTATAAGTCTCAAGAACCCTAATTTTTCCTTTAACTTAGTTTCTTCCATTCATTTCCAGATTTTCTATCACTAATACCATGGAAATTCGTGGTTCAACTTGTGAAATGGATTTCCAGAAATGTGATCTCTACCTCTACAACATGCAATTTTTTTGTCTCCAATTACATTTTTCTTCAAAACACTAATTCTAATCAACCTAAGACTAATATAAAAGGATGAATTAACTTGATAAAAGTAAGATAGACACTTTCCTAGAAATTTAGCCTCTGATTTGTGGAAGAAAAAGGTGTGGTTGTGATCCCCTTCGCGCGATCTACGATTTGACGGTGACGGCGGTGCAACCGGAGGAGTTCTTGACCTAGAACCCTTGGAAAGCTCCTCCCCTTCCTCTCCAATGGACGTCATTAGTTTTTGATTGTGTTAACCCTTGAAGATGGCACTTAACATTTGATATAACCCTTGCAAATTCGTGGGTTTAATCACCCATAATTACGAAATGTCCAAAACGCCCTCCCGGGGTACTAATTAGGCCTAAAAACGCCCCAAGATCCAAACTAAACCCCCGGGTACACTTTTCTGACTATCTCGACCCTTCCGGACACTTTGACGCACTCAAAATGACCATACGAGCAACTTATAATTTATTCACTTTATATAATAATTTAGTCCTGACACGATACAGGCGCGTCCCGACTTAAATTTCCATAATTGCCATTTTATTCACACGTGACAATTTTTATAAAATAAATCTCATATATTACTATACTCATCCAGTAACATTCAACAATTTCCAATAGTTACTAACTCTCATCACATTAGTAGATATTTGAAACAACATTCTAGATTAACATTAAATTAATTTATCTCAATTAAATTTAATAAATCCTTAAATTTAAAAGCCATAAAAATACGGGGTATTACATACTCCCCCCTTAATAACGGAATTTTGTCCCGAAATTCGGAAAATAAGGCCTACCAGGTAGCACAATTCTGGATATCCTTGTCAGTACGCAAACTATCTACATAGTACGGTGTTCAGTCACTATAGTCCTTTCCTCACAGCAAGTTTGTTTAACATTCTCATTGGAGACACATCACATGGTGCTCCTAACTGACAACATTCGCATAGGTCACGCCTATACATTATAAATTTCTATTATCTCACTATTATTGGGAGGCTGCACCTCTCTACATGTCAACTACTCGAATTTATTCATATACAAAACTCCCATTCTGAGAAAACCATATGAACATTTGACCACTCTTGTTCGCCTAAAACAGTCGTGGAACTCCACCATAGCTATCGGATATTCTCTCGACCGATCCAAAAATTCGGATTATCTACTCAACTCTAAATATACAGAAGGAGAATAGTCGAGGTTCTTTCATAACAAAACTTTAATAAGCACCTCTTACGCGACAAACAGGTGCGAGTGCTTCTACAGAGCACTCCTGAAATCATCGTACCAAGCTTCCAAAACTTCCTTCATGTGGATCCACTAATTTTAATTGTCGTGCGCCTATTCCCTGACTAAGGGTGATACATCCTACTCGAAATGAAACCTTCTATTCGGTGGTCCCTGAAATCCCATATCAAAGGTGGGATTCACAAATCTCATCCCGATTCAGAAATTAATACTGCACCGGACCATGTATTGGCGTGATCCTTCCTTTCAAAGGAAGTATGGGGCACACTAGTTAATATTACAAACCACCCCACATGAACCCTTGATCTTGTTTTGAGGATGGTAACCCATCCAAGAACTTTACCGACTTTACCGACCTCTTCCAATTTCAGGAATTTTCGATAAACACAAAATTCTCTGGTTGATTCTCCTCTTCCAACCGAACCCTACCTATGGGCGGTGCATGTAGAGACTACTCACTATGTCCCACTAAACATCGATTTTTCCTTGAAATGTCCCACATTAAGTGACACGTAATACTCCCCTTCCTTCCTTGGTGTATGCCGAAAGTTTCGACCCGTGCGCTTTCCTCCACGATGCACACTTCTGTACCTTTTAGACCATACTAACATCATCACTCTTTGCATGCGCAAGTTCGCTCTCACACTTGACTAATAACAACTCCGCTCCGAGTGTTCTTCATAATAATTAAATTCTACTCTAATCAAGGAATACTCCTTCTTAAATGGCTTCCCATGGACTTCCAATCAAATTAGGGTGTGCTATTCTAATTGCACACTTATGTATGGATTATAGCCCCTCATGTGACGTTTAATCCACTCCATCACTTCCACTTCGTTATACTAGTCCCATAAACATATATTTCACACGTCCATCCCCATGTCCCCTCAACTCGGACGATTTGATCATCAGATAACCGGGATGCCCACATACCCTAAAACGGTGCATACTAGCGTAAGCATCACATACGTTACACACCTAACACCCAATTCTTTATTTTCTCTAGTGCTCGCACTGTGATCACAACACTTGGGTACTCTCAATCACCTAAGAAATCAAAATTTTTAAATCCTTCTTATCATCGTTCCACCCATCAACTCGTGGGGATAACTTTGAATGCTTTCTTAACACAAAATCCGGCTCCAGTGGCTTTAAAACAAAATTTAACTTCCATCTTATATACATAATTACTTGATCCTATTTCGATTGGGGTACCGAACTCATGGAATAGTGACCAAATGTCTCCCTATTTCCAACCTTACGCTAAGTTTCATGCGTGGGATGTCTCGCAAAGCGAAATCCAAACAAGGAACCCCTCGATACACTACTACCTAGAATTATCGGTTATCGAAGTCCGTTAGGTCCTCCGTCCATAGCATGTACCCCCTTATTCCGTCTCTTGACGAAAAAGTTACATTTCCTCCCGTAATTACACTTAACAAAGAACATTTCACCAATTTCACTATCGTTCAGTATTGTTTGATGGTAATTGCATTCCATAAACCTTGAATACATACTATTGGAATTCTCAGAATTTCTCTCCCTAATAATAGGGGTATAACTCTTGACTCCCACATCTCTAGAGGATAGATATGACAATTCACTCTTCCTATTACCAAGTCCTGAGTGCTCAACATAATACTGAATTAAATCTTTTCACTCAACGGTAAGCTCGATACACACTGAATCATAATGACAAAGTCTATACATACATCGACATCGAATATGTCGAGCCCACTATCCCCTCTGAAGTCTCTAGGATAGATAATATAAGTGCGAGTTCGACCTTCTTTCAGGTGAAGCCTCGCTAGAATAAAAAATAAAACTTGTTGCACTAATGCAACCACTCCGATAGCCTTGCAATAAATGCCCACTATTGTATTAACCATTCTATAACATTTTTACAAAGATAATATCATACTCGCGTATCGCATCACTACAACGAGTAACCAAAAAAATTTACATAACACTGTTAATATAGTCATTCATCCTCTGCGGATAACACTAAAGAAGAATCCCGCTACGCTAGGGAAAAATATTCACATAATAATGACGTTTATAATTATATGCATTAAATTCGTCTCACATGCTAATCTAGAAATGAACAAAATATGGTGACTCGCTCGTGTCACATAAACACGCTGCATCTTCTGAGGATACAACTTATACTTCTACCCTGGGCAATCGTCTTGACTGCACAAATGGTTTTCGGACGTAACACGTCTGCCCAAACCAAACCAAAATTATTTTAATCGTCGTCCTTTACTTGGCAATGTGTTCTTGTCCCTTTTCTCACTTTGGAACATATTATCGCGAGCGATTTCACTCCTCACAAAATACCTCAACACATAATGCACTTACTACCTGTCCTACTAACCAGGTTAGGATTGTCCTTCTCTCGGACTTTAGTAAACTCAATTCCTGCTGGTTACCCCGGTTATTCCCTTAGCATTTTAGGCCCTAAAGAACATGTCACTATCTATAATAGTCTTTACTAAATTTCCCATCGCTTGGTAAGAATTCAACTATCCAAATCATTTAAATGGGTCCCCTGATGTGTATCCACATCCCTTTGTGGTGCTACACCCCCACCGTTGTATTCAGTCTTATTCTCGACTAAATTCTTCGATTCCTTTAACTTCCCCCACAAAGAAGCGTTATCATCTATATTGACAAAATATGACATTGTCAACCTCTGAATCGATCGTCCATCAGAATTTCCTCCTTGAGTGTTATAAACTATTATTACGTGTTGGTCTCCCACTTGGAGTCATTTCCTCCACTTGTATCTACATCTTCCGATACAAAATTTGCTAGCGGTTAAGATTCATATTCATAAATGGACCCCTGTCATGCCCTCCAACAATGAGTTCAGAACCACGTTTGCTTCTAATCCTGAATAGTTGAGGAAGGAACATATGGTCAACACTGTACCTAAGGTTCTCCTATAGGCATAGCATTCCACTTCTAAATTTGGTGGTTGACTCCCATCATTATAACTTCGCCCCGAAAGCCAAGAAAAATTTTCTCTAAATTTTTACTTTCAGTTAGACACACTCCATTCTATATTCAAACCTTTGGATACTTTACCTCCTTTGGTAAACACACATAATTTCCCGATTTCTAGAATTTACCACTGACAGTTCTCTACACGTTTTTTTTTGTAATACGTTGGGTGAGTTTACCCATCGCACCTCATTCGATCATAGAAGCACTTGGAAATCATGGCTGCGCCTTAGTCGCCTTCCTAGTCTTGGATTCACATGACATAATGGAGGTGACCTCGACTACGGTCATTATCCTCGAATATATTTTACCACCTCAACTGAGTACTGCCTCCTGATGTTCGCCTAACGGTCCTCTTCTGACATCCGTCATCGCTCGGCACACACACATATCGAACGAAGTTAGAATTCACTAACGTTTACACGTTATAGCAGGAGAACGAAATCTCATCAAAGAATTTGACAATCCTAAACGTAGGGCTCTATATCAAACAAAGCAACGCTGAAAGCATAATAAGCCGCACAGATCCTAAAGGACACTAGAACCTGATGCTCTGATACCACCTGTGACACCCCGCCTAATTAAATACTGGGTGATCACTCCTTTATTAAATTAAAACCAAGGTGAATAGTTTGTTCATTCTTAGCATCACTGTCGCAAAAATAACTTTTCCAATTAAACATCCTAAATAATTAAGCTAAGTGTCAAAACCATTTGTGACCTTATTTCCATTTTATTAAATCCAATTATAAAACCTTTAACCATTAACATTTTAAGAGTCACACATTAAGTATGAGAATATAAATGAACATTCAAGAGTTTAACCATAAATTATGAATCTCAACATTTAGAACACTAAAGGAAAACATCCTGCCAGTAACAAATCCTGAAATAAAGATACTGAAATTTAAAAGAATTACAATCTCTGAGAATACCAACTAAATAATGGAAAAAGGGCGACACATGCCCCTGCTGGATAAAGCTGAACTAGGAGTAGAGTCAACGATGAGGTCGACTAAGTAATGGCCTGTAACTACCACAAAAGCTACAGCGCATTCCATCCAAAGAATCCTAAGCAAGACACCCCTGTGGCTGGGCACCTGTAGTACATATATATATACACACAAGAGAGAAGAAATAACAACAAACGGGTCAGAGCCCGAATGTAAAATAGTTTTAAAAATAGTTTAGCAAGTATATAAGATGCTTACCGGCTAATGCAACAGTCATATTAGTATGCGACACTCTCTTGAGAATTCTCACCTCTCATCTAGTGTGCATGTCTATCGTACTAATGAACCCCATATATCTCTCTAACTTATTCTCTATAAGTTTTAACACGTGAAATTAAGGTTATGATATTCACTTTAGAAAGGTATATCTCTTCAAGATTTCTTACGTCATTTAGAAAAATTTCGTATTGTTATAACATTTCCGAATACTTACAGTGAAGTTAATAAATTTCATACTTTACTTAACTACTATTTTACTCAGTAGAAAGTTCTCATATAGTCACACGTATATATATTAACTGTTCGTATAATATATATACAAACAGCACCCCACATAAAATCTATGGTGCTAGACTTCCATATATAAGTATATATATATACCAATCACTCATAAATTATATATATACAATCGGCACCCTACATAAAAACTATGATGCTGGCATACTCTGCTATCAAGTCCCCGTATCACACAAACTAAGGGAAATACTAGTTCGGAATCACTCTCGAACTGTATTAACACAAAACACAAACAAATGATGGCGAACATAGTTCCAAGTCCAAGAGGTCAGCACATACCCTCGCGTCTCTTAGGACCGTGACTATCGATACGATAGCCTGTACCTAGGAATCTTATGCTCTAGGGTACAAGTAAATATTCCCCATAAAGGTCTCATCGAGATAAGACTGTCCCAGTGCGGAAACCCCCGTGATAGCAAGTAGCCCGGGTACGATTTTCACACAGAAATAATATATGCACAATCACACCGTCATATATAAATATGTATTCACATCCACATTATTAAATTAGGTGCGCTCACGACCCATAATTATAATTATCCGTTATTACACATTTTACTCAATTATACCGTATAACGGCCTTATTCCATTTATTCTCGTAATTAATTTACTCTAAACTCACTTCTTGTCACTCGAAGTGTTCTCTTTATCTAAGTACAATTTCAGTAGGCCCTCTCTCGCCTTCTAATCCAACTTATTAGATGTTTCGATTATTTAATCAACACATGTATGATATCTTAAGTATGAAAGTCTCACCGTTTACCCTTTATTTTCCTTCACATTAAAGTCCCACTTAACGGGGTTTATCTTGACCCTACTGGTCCTCTCTATGTTCCATTATGTTCTAGCAACTCTAATAAAGGTTTACTACGCATGAAATTGGATTAAGCTAACGCAAGCAAAGGTGCAAGTTTCCAGGAGGGGTCGATCAATCGATAAAAGGGGGTCGATCGATCGATCTATCGATCGATCGATGCTCTGGGCTCGATCGATCGATCAAGCAGTTATGGCGAAACTGCAGAAAACTCAGCTATGGAATTGTTACCCAAAACTCCTCCAAATCATCATGTTTCAGTCCCAAACTCCCAACCAATTATACTATAAGTGTTATAAACCCATATAAACAATATCCTACGTAACACATGCGGATTTTCATCATCTATAACACGAAAAAAGGGCAAAAATATTTATAAGTCTCAAGAACCCTAATTTTTCCTTTAACTTAGTTTCTTCCATTATTTTCTAGATTTTCTATCACTAATACCATGGAAATTCGTGGTTCAACCTCTACATGTGAAATGGATTTCCAGAAATGTGATCTCTACCTCTACAACATGCAATTTTTTTGTCTCCACTTAACATTTTTCTTCAAAACACTAATTTTAATCAACCTAAGACTAATATAAAAGGATGCATTAACTTGATAAAATAAAGAAAGATACTTGCCTGGAAATTTAGCCTCTGATTTGTGGAAGAAAAAGGTGTGGTTTTGATCCCCTTCGCGCGATCTACGATTTGACGGTGACGGCGGTGCAACCGGAGGAGTTCTTGGCCTAGAACCCTTGGAGAGCTCCTCCCCTTCCTCTCCAATGGTCGTCATTAGTTTTTGATTGTGTTAACCCTAGAATATGGCACTTAATATCTGATATAACCCTTGCAAATTCGTGGGTTTAATCACCCATAATTACGAAATGTCCAAAACGCCCTCCCGGGGGTACTAATTAGGCCTAAAAATGCCCCGAGATCCAAACTAAACCCCCGGGTACACTTTTCTGACTATCTCGACCCTTCCGGCCACTTTGGCGCACTCAAAATGATAATACGAGCAACTTATAATTTATTCACTTTATATAATAATAATTTAGTCCTGACACGACACAGGCGCGTCCCGACTTAAATTTCCATAATTGCCATTTTATTCACACGTGAAATTTTTTATAAAATAAATCTCATATATTACTATACTCATCCAGTAACATTCAACAATTTACAATAATTACTAACTCTCGTCACGCTAGTAAATATTTAAAGCAACATTCCGAATTAACATTAAATTAATTTATCTCAATTAAATTTAATAAATCCCTAAATTTAAAAGCCATAAAAATACGGGGTACTATAATTTAGCTCCCTTAAGCGAGGTCGTGGATGTCCATTGGGACCTATAGTTTCCCTACTTTGGGGTAGGGCAAGTTGGCATTTACTTCCACTTTATTCCGTGGTGGTGGTGGAGGAAAACAAGTGAGAGATCTATGTTGAGGGTTGTGACCACCAGGGAGGTCCCCAGATGACATTAAACCTACTGCGGTAAGTTAAGGAACTATGTCATCATCAACATGTGTCTCCATTTCCGCAGCACCATCAACCTGTAATTCCCTCTCCATATCATTACCACCAACTTGGGTTCCCCCTGTTGCAGCACCATCAGTTTCCGCAGCATGTAGATAAGAAGACTCAGGCATGGGCTAAGTCATAGGGGTTGTCTTCGTAGGCCCCCTCTTTCTCTTTTCCCCTTCTTGGGGGCCTGGTTGAGCGCTGATGTGTCCTCATCCATTTCAAACAATTGGGCCTTCAAGCTCTCTCGGTTAATTTCCTTACCTGTAAATAAAGAAATCGAAGAAAGGTTAAAACGAAATCATCACCAATATATTAACCGTGAACAATTGAAGTTATACGAAAAGATCACTACCTGTCGCAATCATTTTCTTCGATAATTATTCGTTGGGGAAGTACCCTTGACTATAGATATTGTTGGAAGTAGAAAACACACTGAATATTTTGGACTTATTACTAAAGACGGTTGCGTCCATAACTCGCTTCACTGCTTTACTGTTAAGTGGGAGATTATTAAGAGTTGCACACAAATACAACATCAGTATAAGTAGTAGCAAAAAATTATAAAGTGCATGCACGAAAGTCTGCTGTATAAATAACATGACCTATTTTGGAAGGAATCTGCCAAGTACGTGGCATCCTAAAGGTTTCTCTCATTCACTCTCTTTGGGATGAATTTCTCAACCTTCCCCAGAAATGAAGAAAAATTAGCCTTTCCAGTTTTTGACACCGGAAGGCCTTTCAGTATACAAATACTCCTTATTATTCCACATGGTGAAATAGTAGTACCACTAAATATCCACAGAGTTCTCCCTGGGCATATAAAAGTGGAAGAAATTCGTGGGAGTAATGTTCCTCTTGAATTTCTTCTTCCAAAGTATCATGGACCCAAGAATGGCCCTCCAAGAATTTGGATTTAATTGAGTTAGTGCCAAATTCATTTGACCCAAAATCCAACTAACTGGGCTTAAAACTGGAAGCCGCAGCCCTTAGAGGAAGGCGTGTAGAGGAAAATAAACCCCCCATCTGGTAAAGTAGAACATAGCCTGTGTTCCGTGGAGGGGAGTGTGCAGACAAAAATGGTGTGAATTCAAGTGCCTTAGCCGCTTGGGAAATCCACTATTCGTTCATTATGCACCTGTACTCTAGGGCCGCAAGATATTTGTCGTTGGCCTGACCAAAAGACTCCCCGGGTATATTTCTAACTTCAAGTGGGATAGTAGAAGTCCCAGCAGTTACTGCAATAATTCCTTCAGCATGAGGATTCGTACTAGAATTCGTATCTTCTTCTATAGCTTCTACACCCATAGTCGTGTCCCTACAATCCAAGGATTCGGCTGAGTCACAGTCACAAACTATGTAGTTTGGGCAATCTTTAAGTGTGTAGGGCCCAATAGCCTGTAAAGGATTTATCAGAGGAATCTCAGGAGGGGAAGTGCCCAATTTTTTTCTCCAAAAGTCATTTAGGAACTCTAAAGGCTCCGAACTCATAGAACTGCAACAAAACCTAAAAAGTAGAAGAACTTTACAATTAGGTGCCGCATCCACTCTGGTCAGAAGAGCCTCTAAGAGGCCGCAACATTTATTAGCAAAAATAAGAAAAGAGTCAAGAGAAATTATAAAACAATTAAAGTAAAAGAAAAGAAAGGGCTGAAGCTAATATGGAAGCTGCAACCATAAAAAAGGGTCCTAATAGAATTTGATGCCACAACCAATTAGTCTAAAAGGACAGACTGCGACCAAGGATGTTTTGACTAGGGTTCAGTAAAAGCTACAAGTATTTCCACGGAGTCCTATTCTAAGGTAATTATTGGCAGAAGTTAAAGTATGGCTGCAACAAATGTTGTAGTATGATAACCTTAAGCTTATCGCGATCGATAGATAAACATATCAGATGTTCAAACTCTCAGATTGAGAGGATTCAAAACTAAACCCAGTGTTTTTTTCCAAGAACACCATAAATGGTTGTTGTGTTCTAACCCTAATCCTATTCAAATACCTACATTATACAAGAAAATAAAATTGCACAACACAGTTGATTGTTAAACCCAAATACAATTCAAGTAGCTACACATTTGGTTTAGGAAGAAAGGGATCATTTTAGAAAATTCATTTATTATGGATTTAGACAATTCATTTATTATGGATTAAGATAATTCATTTATCATGGGTTCGAGCATGAGAATCAAAAGCATTTATCCAAACAAGAATGAGAGAAAACGTAAAAGAGAAATTTAGAGTTGATTCGAAAGTTACCTGGAAATCGGTAGACGATAATTTCTCAACCTCAGACTACTACAAATCGCTATCAAAAACTCACCGAGAAACTCAAACAAAGGAATGATAAATATTTTCTCTTGATTTTCTCTCAAGTATTTGGAAAAACTAATGAAGGCCCACGACCCGACCCATTTATATAAAAGTGCGCGGGAAGGTGAAACATATCTTGGCAAGCGGCTGCACTGCAAAGATTACATATTACGACAACCATGGCATCACATTAAGCCATCGCACCAAATCACCCCTTGGCACTATGGCTTGGGGGCTTATTGATATGACCAATATGGTCCCCTGTCGCGGAACATACTGACATAAGGCTGCTATCTAGATCTAGGAGGCTACGACTTTATGCTTATCTGGTTCCCCATTTGCAGGACGCTGCTTTGTACTATACATGTCGCGGCACCTACTGGAATAGTCAGCTTATTAGGCCACATCACCTTATACTAGTTGTTGCCTAGGATCAAACAAGCCGCAACCCCTATTCATAACTGTTGCCCCATAAAAGGGATTACTCTTCAAACTTAGTTACATGTCACGTTCTCAGGGCATGTAACATATCTTACATACCTCCTATAAATAGATATCCACCCCTCAAGATAGGGGTATCTGAGACAATCACTCTTGGCGAAGCCCTGTCAAAATCTTAACACAAACACAATACAGCTTAGGGGCTACTCACCCACCTTGTAGTCATCTCCCCAGCCTGCTCGAAAACGCTACTAACATGTATTCTCCTCTCTTAACTCTATCATACTCCTTTCATGTCTATGTTACTTGTATTATGACATGTATATAATGAGAGTGGGGAAACAATGTAAACGTATGCTCCTTTTAATAGCCGAACCACACTATATCTTGTGTTTTGTCTATCTTTACTTGTTTATATCTATTTTACACTTGACTTGTTGGTAGGAGAACAACATATATATATATATATATATATATTCTCACCCAAGGTTCTCTTGTTTAGACAAGTTCGTCACTCTTCAAACTCTAAAAATCCTAATTCTAATTTGAGAGAAAGAGACACAATAAAGATAGAAAAATAAAGAAGAAGGTGATACGAAGGAACAACCCGCACTCTATTCATGATATTTCATATAGGGAATATGGTAGATGATTGGGAGGTACATCTATTCCGTTTACTTGATTAATCATCATCGAATATTGTTCGTTGAGACGAGATCAAACCATAGATTTCTTGAAGGTGAATTTTGTCTTTTAAGGTTTTACATTTGGGTAATATTTTTTTTGCATTTTAATTTATAGACATGATCAACATATCCTTGGGCATCCCCTCCAACAAGGAACACATTGAATATCATAGGAAATGGTACGATTGAAGTGATTGGATCCAAGGAGGATTATTAGTTATCGACATGAATAGGGCTCTTATCTACAATAGAGTTGCATCTTGACCATATTATTTGAGAATCCTAGTCTATGTTTGTTTCCTTATTTATGTTGAATTATGTCTTTATTATTTATGTTTTAATTGGTGGGTTGTTAATATGTTTTAACAATTCCCTTAAAATTATGGAAAACATGGATAATTGACTAAACTTAGATCATCTATATGCTAATGTGAATAATTTATGATTAATTTGAATTATGGATCTGAATATGTGTACTCAGAAAATTAAAATTGAGTATCTAGTTTTTTAAAATTAAACTATCAAGGGTATTTGAAATTTTTTATTTACTACATGTTTCTTGTATATAAAAAAATAGGTGTATAGCGGTATTTTTGGAAATATATCAAATGTCCTATACTTTTCAAATTAATTAAAAATTGGACACACATTTTTTTTGACAACCCTCACAAAGTTTTTAAATTATTAAGTGGGAGAAGGAATTTGCTAAGAGAAAATCCCACGGTCCTCATCAATGATTTGTATACTTTCAATAATAAGTAGGTCCTCTAAAGAGGAATACTACTTATTGTGTTATCAATACAAGTTTCCTTATGGGTAATTTTGGATTCATTATTCACATAGACGGTCTCCCAAAGGAGGAGCCTGTTCGATATGAGATTATTTAAAATTATTTGGTGCTATATACTTAAAATATAATAGGAGTAGGTTCGCCGAAGAGGAATGCTATTAATTTGTGGGAACAAAGTGTGAGCTATTTAATTTTATTTAACATTTTCTTTGTCTACATGGTAAAATTAAAAAGAATTAACCTCTTAATTGATTTTCAAAAGTATGTTCTCCAAAGATGAATACTATTCAAATGATAATTTGGATGTTGACGAATTATTTTAGAATTGGAAGAGCAAATCTTAATTTTAATTTAAAATTCAATTTTTTTATGCCTTATAATAATTTATTTTACTATTTTATTATCATGGTGAAAAATTCAATCGGTCAATTTACTCCTTAAAAGTATGAGAAACTTGTTGTTACTTTTCCCAATAACATATCCTCTTAATCAAACACGTCATGGACTCTAGAATCTCGACCCACTATCAATTGGAAGAATTAAAACGAACTCTATGATCCTCTCTCCAAAGTATATCAAGTCCTTTTGTCCTGTAATCTCATTAAACCCTCGGACCCTCGTCCACTTCCTGACCCTCTTCCTAAGTACTTCAACAATGATGCCCATTGTGACATTCACAAAACCGTCGGACATACCACCAACCAACATCACAAACTAAAGAATGTAGTGTAAAGAATCATTGATAAAGGCGTCATTTCCACTCCCACAAACCCAAAACTAAACCCTACTCAAAATCCTCTAATAATGCATTAAGCCGGTGAGAACTCTACTCTTACTGATGAAGACCCGAATTTTGATCCCTCAACTTGAATTAAACCCATAAACAATCTTACCTCATCCATCAGCTTAAAAAAATTCCCGATTGCTTTCCAAGTTTGTCCATACATTCTACTATATCCTAAAAATGCTCACTATCGATATCTCTCCTTAATAAAGAGAGCTTCCATCACTATCCTAATCAGATAAAAAATAGAGAGTATGGATCTACCTATTATTCTCGAACAATTGGAAAGCTTCAGAATAAAGTCTCCATCATAACTGACCCTCAACGAAGGGATATGTACAGGAATGAATGAAATCTACACGGGAGCCCAAAAGTAGGCCTGACAATCCCACGATTAGTTTGTACTGCCAAAATAATTTAGCATGGAAAACATTGTTCAAACCATAATAGAAGAAATCGTTGAGAGAAGAATAATTTGAGAAGCTTTTGATCTAATAACCTCCCTGAAACTAAAGGGTACTCAGTTCTTTCCCGGAATCATTTCTCTAAAACAATGGAAGATTTATACTTTGAAGTGCTCAAAGTTGTTGAGTGCATTATTTTCTCTTGGAATAACTAGAATATTTCCCCGAATATTGCCACCGGATGGGGAGACTATTCCAATCATTTAGACGATTAAAGTGGTGAAACTAACATTGAAATCCCTAGTGCAATTGCCTCCCTTTGCAGGGTGATCTCTTTTCAAGAGATCCTATCTGAGATCAATGAGGTTTCTACTACTCATGAGATAGACAAAGAAACCGTTTTCCTCTTCTTCCCCTATCCACAAACCACATGACCTGATCAGGACGGTATTAGAAAGACCCAATCCTTTCCATATAAGTTCACTCATTGATAAGGGGAAGAGATTAATCAAGGAAACTCATATGCTTGAGATGAACATTGTGGAAAGCAATATCCTCGATCAATTGAAGAAGTCTCAAGCCAAAATCCCCTTGTGGAGACTTTCATGTCCTCCAAATTTCATAGGTATAAGAGCTGAAAATCTCATTCTTCTTGCGTTGGCTCAATTTTTTTACAAACATTTTCTATATTCTCATGCATTTTTTATTTTGGTTAAAATATATTTTTTATTAACCCCAAATCATAATATCTTATATTGATTTAATATATCAAACATTTTTGATAAAATATTTTTGATGTGTATTTTTAATTTAAATATTTTTTCTATTTTGATTTATGTGTTTTAATAAGTTTCTGCATTTAAAATTTTATTTTATATTATGCCTTAAATTTTATTTAGCTTATTTGACTTAACGTATAAAATATTTGTTAAATAAAATATTTTCAGAATGTATTTTTTTTGTTAAATAAAATTTATAGTATCTTTTATTAGCTCTATTTTATTTTCATAATTTTTAATCTTTTTTTATATTTTTATTATTTTATATTCGAATTTAAAATGTGTTAACATTAAACATTTGATTAAATAATTTTAGTGTTTAATCAATTATATTTAACTCGAAACTAAAACACAGAGTTTTATATTGGTTTTGTGCATTTTGGTGACTCGTGTTTGTACTATTGGTTTTTGGGAAAATTGTTTTGGCTTTATGACCGTTGGATTATGTGTGTTCAAGTGGTCTGGTAGCATGTTGTTAGCAGATCTTTGGGTTCCTTATTGTTCCCCCTTCTTTGACCTTTTTTCCCCTCTTAGTTCTTCTTTGTTTTACGTTGGTGCCCTTTCATTTATGGTTCCTTTTTTAGCCTCAACCATCATTGTGATGCTACTGCAATGCCCTTTAGGGTTGTGGTATTCACGGTTTTAACCTGGAATCGTTCACTGAGGCTATAAATATGAGGGTTGGTTGTAAAGGAAAATAGAGATTTTTTGCAAAAAGTGTCCAAACTCTGCCGAAATTACTCACCATTTTTCTCTTTAGAATTCATGTGTTCTTGACCATTTCTAGGAGTTTTTCCTATATTTCAAACACACAAACATTGATTCATACATCTTAGAGTGTTTTTTATTTTTGTTGAGGGTTATTTACCTTTTTTTGGAGTTTGGGGTTTGAGATCTGTCGTGTTTAAGTTTATTTTGAAACTTTTGATTTACCGTGGAGGTGGATACAAGTTTGTCTTTGGAGCTCAAAAGTTGATTTCTTCTGTGACTGATTTTTGGACATTCTTTTGAGAGCTCACATCTTGGGTAAAAAAATCTATCCTATTCTACACACACACACACACACACACACACACACACACACACACATATATATATATATATATATATATTGGATCGTGCATGTATAGAACTATTCAAGATCTAAAAGAAATTTTTCTTAAATCTATTTTTTTTATTAAAATCAGATATAATCTATTGGTATTATAAATAAGTTCAGTTTATTTTGTTTGAGATTTGAACCGGGTTGATCTTGAGTTCTTTAAACAAACACACAAGTCACTTGGATATGTTCTTTTGTTAAATCAGACTAAAGGTTTAAGATTGTTCTTATTAGGTATATTGATTATATCTGGCTGCTTATTAAAATAAGGTTTTTGTGCTTTTATATACTGCATGTTCATTTTTTTTGTTGATTAAAACCAAAATGTTTGCTATATTGTTTAGGTGTTTAATTGGTAGACATTTATTGTTTGGTTTTTTAGAAAAATGTTCATTTGGTTTATTGGGTGTTTAGATCAGTTGTCATATATTTTTTTGTCACATAATTTTTGTGTGATTAAAATATTTGTTATTTAAAATCTGTTTTAAATTAACTCTTTTAGAGATTAAGGTTAATCTGGTTTTACTCATACCAATTTATATCCTCTAAATTGAATACTTTTTGTTGTGTTCTTTTTGTTTAGGTGGACTTAATGTGTTTGAGTTTTTAATCAAAACCTTATTACATTGGTGTTTTAGACTAAAACTAGATCTTAAAGTTTGTCTTAATAGTCTTTTGTTACTAATTTTGCATTTGGATTTAACTTACTATTAGTAACTCTCTTTCGTTGTTGTTTTAAAACTAGTCCTAATTTATACGAGCTAAGTTCTACACGTTTCATCTTTTGCTCATTTTACTTGGACTCGATATTTGTAACATAACACCTATATAATTTTTTCGTATCCTAACTCTGGTATTAGGTTAATTTATTTTGTTTCAGTAGTGTGGCACAAATTCTGGAATTTTATTTCCTAATTTGTTTGTGGACATCTACACTTAACTAAATTTTTATTTGGGTTTAAATATTGTTACTGATAATTAATTACTAAAGAGGACCTTGTGTGTGTCTAACGACTTGATAATTTGTAATCACTTTATGCACTAATTAAATCAAACTCTTTTGATTTATTTTTATTTTTGTTGTGTACAACTTCACTGGTAATCTAGTGTTGAGTGTGTCTCTCAAGTTGTTACTACCTTGGTTGTTTGGTAAGAAATAGATTGTTGTGGGGTTGTTTAGTTTGTGCCTTGGTGTACTTATTTGTATTGGTCAAACCTTTTCATTTACACTTGTATTGCTATGATCTGTACTTAAACATTGGTATTAGTGGACTTGGGTGTGTGAGTTATCTTGGGACTAAAGAACATGAGGTTTTTCACTTGTCGATTTCCTCGAGAACAAATATTGTGTTCTTTCCACTTTTCCTGATCGTATTCTTAAATGGTATTTTTATATCAAGCATCACCAGTTTTTCTTACTAGTGTACATGTGTGTGTGTTTTCAATTTATAAACCACTATAGGTTTTATATCAAAGAGTTAACAGAGTTTTTATAACCTAGACACGTTAGTGTGTCGTTAGGTCTTTTCAAGAGAAAGTTTTATAATTGCTCAAGTTTCGTTTATTTGGCTTATCCCATTACACCCCACTGCATGTTCATGACTACTTCCACGTATTCAAAGAGAATAACTTGTTAACATTTGGAAGATTAAAGATTGCTCATCACTACATCGTTTAGAAGAGTTGTGAGATGGTTTGGTAAAGACCTTAATCATCTAGGGGTTATTTTAAAAAGAGTTTGAATTAAAAAGTTTTCAAAATAATTTAAAATGATTTTTAAAAAGAATTTTTGAAATTTTGCTAACTTGTTAGAAAGAGATGGATATGTCATTCAAATGATATTGCGCATTTCGTTCGAATAAGTTCTTATGTTCGAACGAGATATGGAACGTCATTTTTTAGGTACACGTTGGAATGTCGTTCGAAGTTTCGTTAGAAACATTATCGAACAAGATGAGGTACCATGTTCGAATGAGGTATCAGGTCATTCGAACGAGTATGCGAGGTTTTGATTTTTCATTTAATCTTTTCTAAATATCTAATACCTATATCTTTGCAACTTCATTTCCTATAAATAGAGATGCGGGATTAGACTTTTCTCCAACCATTTTTAGAATTCTTTTAGTGAACAAAATCTATTCTTTTTTCATCCAAACCCATTGGATCTTTAAGTATAACTTTTTCAAATCAAGAAGAAAACATTCAAAGTTTAAAATCCATGTAGATATTCTCTGCTACTAAATTGTGGAGTTGAGGCTGTACTACTACAGAAGAAAGGAATTGAATATTCCTGAGGCTGATCGGTGGATCTTAAGGTAAGAGATGCTTGTTGTGGATGGTGCTGGACTATGCCATATTTATTGAAGATTCGAAGACCCGTAAGTTGTAATTTATGGAAATCTAAGTAGTCTGTAAGTCATTGAGTTTGTTAAACTCTTTAATAGTGAAAAAATCTAAGTTTTGTCTAGAAGAGATTTTTCCTCAAATTCTTCTTCTTAATGTTTGTTTTCGAATTTGGCTTTATAATTATACTTGTATGTTCACTAAATTAAATCAAGATAAAATCTTGTGAAAATTGATTTTTTGTGTTTGGCCTGATATACAAGTTATTCTATATAATTCCCACACTGATTTGTCAAATTGGAATCAGATTCAGTCACACTAAGTTTTTGTGTGATCTTTAAATTGGGATTATATGGATAATTTGTATAACAGGGTTCTTATTTTTCATGAGTCAAATTATGCTTAGTGAAAATCTAGGATGAGGTCGGTTTTAAAATCTATTGATGAAAGGGTTTAGCTTATGTGTGAAAGAGGGTGGACACTACCCACTGTGACTAATGGTGATGTCATAAGTACTAAACCCATCACCTCTTAGATGAATGATGAATTTAAATGGAGTAATTTCAAGTCTCGCAGTTTGACTGCCAATTCTGGAACCATTACTATGCTAGACTGAGTCGTTTGATAAATTTTATGCATGATTGTCTGATATCATCAATTATGTTTTTAATTTGGATGAGAGAATCCCTGAGACGATAGACATAAAAAAAATTTAGATCCTTGCCATCCTATTTTATTCCTATGGTCATCGTCCTTAACTCATATGCTAGACTCTTTATCACCTTTATTGCACACATGCACAAACTTTATGAACATTGCACTTGCCTATAATATGTTGAATATGGTTTTCTCTTCTTAATAGTTTATAATAACGAACCAAATGTACTAGAGATAAGTATTTCTTGTAAGAACCATTTCCCGAATTTCATTTCTTAAAAAATTTATAACACATTAAGAAATGGAAAGGGGCTACAAAAGAGCAAAATTCTCTTTGTGTTAAAAGCTACCATTTGCAAAAAAGTGTCTAAAAGATTAACAACACATAAAAACAGATTTACGAGTGCCATTTTATTTCATTGGTGCCTCGCTACATATGAGCATTATGATATCTTCAAAAATATTTGAGAGTGAATTCTTATATATTTGAGATTTTGAGGGTGTTACAAAGTAGAAGACCAATGAGTTTGCACAGCGGACTCTCTTGAAAAGCATTAAATATTTGGTGCTATTGATGAGAAGCATTTAAATTCATGGCATGTTGCATAAGTCGAGTTAATTTCATCTTGTTCAATATTTTCACACCTATGGTTGAAATTGAGTCCTTTCTTTAGAAGTATCTAATTGATTGCATGTGCCTATTTTATGAATGCCTATATTTGTTTACCTATGGAAAATTTTCACGCAATTACATTTCGTTTTCATGATTAAGATATTTTAGTGTTATGTATTTTTCTACCTATATGTACCTCTTATACATATAGTTGTTGTTTTTATTCTTGAAAAATTTAAAATTTTAAAAAATATTGGTTTTCTCTTTCGAAATTTCATCACATGCGCTTTGTTTATTATCTTAGTGATGATTATTTCTTTTGGAGTTATATGATGTTAACACTTCGTGATTAGTTTCTATCCCATTATCTAATATGGACAAAAAGGGGGAGAACAAATTGAAGGGGAGTTTATTTATTATAAACTCATATTCATGACAATATCTCTTTTGTCTCATATGTTTCGATCATTCCACCTTAATGATGATTTCATGGACAACACAAGATGGCAAGTTTTCAGCTGAAGACTTATACATTTATGCATTTTCATTTCTTGATTTGGGAGGACACTAGTTGTATTTGTCTTACGGGTCAATTTGGCATCGATTTATGTTTTGTATTGGAATAGCTAATGGGGAAGATCTGTAAGAGAAACTTTTATCATTAATCAATTTTATTTTATTTGGATTATCCTATTACACTCCACTACATCTTCCAGACTACTTCCACGTATTTGAAGAGAAGTAGCTGATGACATATGGAAGATTGAACTACATCATTCAGAAGAGTTATGAGGTGGTTTGGTAAATATGTTAATTATTCAAGGGTTATTTTAAAAAGAGTTTGAATTAAAAAGTTTCTTAAATATTTTAAATTATTTTTAAAATGAATTTTTGAAAATTTTCTAACTCGTTGGAATGAGATGGATATGTCATTCGAACGAGATTGTACATGTCGTTAGAATGAGTTCCCGCGATCGAATGAGATTTGGAACGCTGCCTTTTGAGTACGCTCTAGAATGTCGTTCGAAGTTTCGTTAGAAACATGTTCTAACGAGATGAAGTACCACATTTGAATGAGGTACCAAGTCGTTCCAACGAGTATGCAAGTTTTTTTATTTTTCATTTAATCTTTTCCAAATCTTTAATGCCCATCTCTTCGTAATTACTTTCCCTATAAATAGAGATGAGGAATTATACTTTTCTCAAAGATATTTTTGAGTTATTTTAGTGATCAAACTCTATTTTTTTCATTCAACCCCTTTAGATTTTTAAGTATCACTTTTCCAAATCAAGAAGACAACATTCAAAATTCAAAAACCAATGTGCAGATTTTCTCTAGATTTAAATTGTGGAGTCGAGGCTCAACTTCTAAAAAAGAAGAGAATTGAATATTCCTAAGGCTAATTTGTGAATACCGAGGTAAGAGTTACTTGCAATGGATAATGTAGGACTGTGTCGTATCTGTTGAAGATTTGAAGACATGTGCATTATACATAGTATAGCTCTAAGTAGTCTTTAAGTCATCGAGTCTGTCAAACTCTTTAATAGTGTTGAAATCTAAGTTTTACTTGAAAGGGATTTTTTCTTAAATTCTTCTTCTTACTGTTTGGTTTGGAATTTGGCTTCATAATTATTCTTACATGTTCTCTGAATTAAATCAAGATAAAATCTTGTTAAAAGGGAATTTGTGTGTTTGGCCTAATAAATAAGTAATTTCATATAATTCCCACACTATTTTCTCAATTGGAATTACCTTATCAAACTTCTCACCCAAACTATGGTTCCTCCCTCTACTCCCCTTATGAGATCATTCATATAATCGAAACTCTGACTGCCAAGAGGCTCATATCCTTTGCTAATTGGGAAATTACGAAGTTTGGCCCTGATCATAAATATGCTCTCGATATCTCAGTCAAAGTATTGTAAAAAATTATCCCATTGGTTCTTGTTGATATTAGTAAATGTATGCTTATTAAGAACGCTTCGGTACCTCAGGCTACAAGTTGGTGATCTCATCCTAGCATATCCTTTGTTGTGCTAGCTTATGATAATACCCGACGAGAAGTCATGGGGTTAATACTACTCA
Source organism: Sambucus nigra (assembly GCA_949130495.1). Classification (NCBI taxonomy): domain Eukaryota; kingdom Viridiplantae; phylum Streptophyta; class Magnoliopsida; order Dipsacales; family Adoxaceae; genus Sambucus; species Sambucus nigra. Next base: position 345,226,781 of record OX422208.1, read on the forward strand.
TATTAGGGGCTCGACTAATATGCCTTCAAATAAAATTCCAAGTTATTGACATTACCGCATGCTTCATCTTGCTTCTTGATCGCCCATAAATTCACAATATTAGATGGGTTTCATATTCCATTCATCAGATATTGAAATTCTTTGCAGGAAATTAGGTCATTACCATGATCGGGGATGATGATAACACATATGGCATCGATACTTGTAACTCGATTATGAAAATCTAGCATAGCACGAATTACATGTTCCTTTATGGCTTCAAGATCAATATTCTCCCTCTCTTGGATAAAGATAAACTCAATGATAGGTTTAGTCACAAACAAAGACCTCAGGGAATCTCATCATGACTAAAATGTTCAAGAATATCAATTTTTATTCCCGAAATGGGGTAAGGAAGCAAGAAATAAAGGATCCTCAATCTAATTGTCCCGAAGACATCAATCCACCATCTGGTTTAGGGTATCAACCTTCCCCAGTTGAACTTATGGATCTTCACCAACCCTACAAAAAGAGAGTGTTGAATAGAAAGGAAGTCATTTCTAGAGATTCTTTAAATCGAAACTTTATCAAAGAGGGTAAAATTTTCCCCCATTGCGGCACTTTGGAGCCATGGTATGATATAATTAAAAAAAAAGATGAATCCAGGGTTTGGTATTTTCTTCGAAGATAAATTAAATTGGATAGAGGGATCCAATCATCAAATGAGGCCGCTAACCATCAAGTCGTCTAATTTAAACCCTTCTAATATTAAAATCACTAAAATTGCCAATAATGATGTATCCTTCAGTCTTACTGAACTAGGGATGGACCTCTATATGATCCGTTCTGAGTCTGAGTCATCTGACCCTTCGTAGAAGATATATCATGTTGTAAAGCCTCCCCCGAATGTGGGGATAATTCCAAACAATTTAACCTTGTCAACTAAAAACTCTATTATCAATCACCTTGAGAATGAGCCTGTTTCCACTCTTACTAGTTCTAATTCAAATGTATATGAGGGATACTTTGAAGAGGTCTTCTATGATGTCTTTCTCAAGAATTTTATCAATCAAATGAATGAAGATTTTTAGTATCTTCATGTGGCTTGTATTAACTACGTTCATACAATAATCAAACAGTTAACGAAGAAGACTTAAACAATGAACAATTCTTAACTTATCTCAATAAGGAAAAAGTAAAACAACATAATCCCGTGCAAACTAATAATCAAGAGACTATTGTCAATAATCTTAGTTCTATTAGCACTGTGTGTGAGATTAGGACATGATCAACACTTGATGAGTGTGAATGGTCACAATATAAAGATTTTTTAAGGATTTTATGGACATCTTTTCATGTTCTTACATTGACATGCCTGGCATCGACTCAAAAATTATACAACACAAGATCCCTATATTTTTCGAGTGTGAGCCTATCAAGCAAAAGCTAAGGATGCTTTGTTAGCAATATTCTCTCAAAGTGAAAGAGATGAAATAGTCAAGTAATTAGATATGTTTTTTATCGGCATAGTTAAATATCCAACCTAGCTTTCCAACACAGTCCATGTTCTAAAATTAGGAGGAAAGGTTCGCATGTGGGTCGACTATTGGGATTTGAACATAGCTTTTCTAAAACATTACCGCCCCTGCAAAATATTGACATGACAACTGAAAATATTGTCAATCACACACTCAATTCATTCATTGATGGATTCACATGGTATAAACAAATAAAGATGCATTTTGATATTAAAGAAAAGACTAATTTTAGCACTCCATGGGGAACTTTCGGTTACACCATTATGACTTTCAGTCTTAAAGATGTTGAGAATACATATCAAAGGGAAACCACAACCATCACACATGAACTTATCCATAATGAAGTAAAAGTCTATGTTGATGGTATTATCATCAAATCCAAGAGTCGAGAAGGTCATATCCCTTCCTTGAGGAAGTTTTTTGAACAACTGTGATAATTTCAAATTTGCCTTCATTCACAAAAGTATGTTTTTGGTGTGAAAAGGCTACACTCCTAGGCTTTATGGTCAGCGATAAGGGAATGAAAGCAGACCTTACCAATATCAAGGCGATCCTTAAAATATCACCAGCTCAGACTAAGAAAGAAGTATGCAGTTTCTTTGGAAATCTATAATACATTAGTAGATTCATTAGCTAACTCAGTTCCATCTTCAAACCCATTTTCAAACTTATTAGAAAGGATTCAACCAAAGTTTCTAATGTGTCATGTTAAGAAGTCTTTGAAAAATCAATCAATACTTTACCAAACCACTGGTGCTAATGCCAAACAACCAAGTCTACCCCTTCTCATGTACCTTACTATCACCGACACCACAGCTAGGGCTATGCTAGCCCAATCCATTAAGGAGTCATGAAAATATAAATACATCTACTACGATAATCTAAACTGGAAGGGTATGAGGTTAATTACACAAAATTAGAAAATGTGTGCGTCGCCTTGGTCTGGATCACTTAGAAACTATAACACTACATGCTTGTGTTCCCCATCAAGATAATGTCCTAGATGGATCTCATGAATCACATATTAGAGGAAATTAATTTGTGAATCCTCATGGATCGATGGATGCTCTTATTATCCAAGTTCAAAATCACCTATTTCTCGTAAAAATCCATTAAAGGAAGGGTTGTCTTTGATTTACTATCCGTTAATCCGATGGAAGGAGTCGATGTGTGGATATCTAAGTTTCTAGATAAGGAAATTCTCTGCGCTACTCATGAAGAGATCTGGTGAAAAATGTTATTTGACGGAGCTATCAATATCAATTAACATGGCATTAGAATGCTCCTAATGGCTCATGGTGACTCTCATACTCCTATCATCATTAAGCTAGACTTCCCTTGCACCAACAACATGACAGAATATGAGGCATGCACCGTGGGGCTTAAGATGTCTACCAAGGAAGGAATCCAATATCTCAATGTCTACGAATATTCAACTCTCATCATAGGATAAGTTTTCCACAAATGGAAAGTCAAAGATGAGAAAACCCTACCTTTCGACATTCATCTTTAAAAGCTTACTTCCCAATTCAAATATGTCACCTTTTATTACCCCTCTCATTCAAGAAATAACTTTTCCAGTGCATTAGTAACCTTTTCCTCCATGGTCAACACGCTTGAGGGAATGATGATTTCCCCTTGACAGTTCTAAAAAAATCTTGACCAACTCTTTATTACCATATCGATCTCTCCACCGAAGAAGATTCCGACATGGTCGGGTTGTTGTATTATGATATTTGGTGTTTCCTTAAACATATCTGATACCTTTAAGGGGATGATAAGAAATATTTTATGACCTTATGAAAACTCGTATCCCAATATATAATTTTTGACAAAGTTTTGTTCAAGAGAAACTTCGATGGCACCTATTTGCAATGAATAATTGGGGCTGACACTAAGGGCATTCTGTAAAATATCCATGGTGGAAAGTGCGGACCTAACATGAACGGATATATGGTTTCCAAGAAGATCTTCCAATGGGGATATTATTGGACTACCCTAGTTCAGGACCATGCAACCTACGTCAAGAGGTGAGTTAAATGCCAACAATTCGCTAATCGCCAACACTTTACTCCTCGAGAGTTGTATAACATGACCTCTCCATGGACCTTCTTAATTAAAGGTATCGATATAATTAGGAAAGTAACTCCCAAAGAATCCAATGGGATCGAGATCATCTTAGTTGCTATTGACTATTTCTCTAAATGAGTTGAAGTTGCGGCATACGTGGTGCTAATGCAAATAAAGTAGCCAGGTTCATCAAGAAGAATATCATTTATCATTACAGGTCCCCTCGCGAACTTATATAGTTAATTGCCTCCATTTTCAAGCAGAATGTATTAGAGTAGTCAAAGAGTACGAAGTTTAGAGACATAATTCCTCACCTTACCGAATGCAAACTAATGTGGTTGTTGAACCGCACATACACTTTGATCACTTCACCCATACAATTAGTTTTGTTATGTTTGTCACTTTTTAGTTATTCCATGACACGCATTCTCGTTATTATATAAGGATGCTACAATATGGTAAACCACTCACATTTAGTTGTTTTCACTCATTTTGCTCATTTAGTTAGCTTTTTTATGTATATTACTTCCGAGAGGTTTTGCGACATGCATGCTAACTTTCCTAAAGTGGTGCTATAATTCGGTACATTGCTTACATTTTAGTTATCTTCACACTGTAGTCGTTTATCTCTGTATAATGATTCGTTACCATGGCCATCCCAATGTCGGGGGGTGGGGTCTTCGGAGGTGGATCCCTTAATCCTTCCCCTCTCTTCCTTTTTCGGAGTGCGTGTCAAATTGCATCCTTTATAGGGACACTTGGTCATCATCGACGTGGGGTGATATGTAAAGATAGAGTCGCCAACCTATTTTGCACAATATAGACAAAAGAAATGTTGTCGCCTCGAGAGAATACATCAAAGATAATACTAATGCGTGTGAAACGAAGTAGTTCAAAGGTCCGGGGACTAAGTTACGGAATGGGAAGGTGTGTTAGGACCCATCCCGCCCTTTCGGTCTCTCATGGGAATGTGTTAATATTCTCGTGTAGAAGTCCATGATGTGTGTGCATACGTTCATAATATAAATGGAGGATGGAATCACTCGACTTGCGTCATGGATAAATCTGGAGTGGGGTTATTCTTAGGAGTGTTCCCAAAATAATAATAAAAAATATGATGTAAGTTTTTATCGATGCAATAGTCATTATAAAAGAACGATTTCATATATAGAACAAGAAATAAGCTAAAAATCATATAAAATATATATATCACAAGTATATTCACTACACCAAAACAATCAATTAGTAACACTAGTGTAGTGTTACCAAAACAAATAGTAGCATTATTTTAGTGTTATAAAAAAGATGTGGGGAAGAAACTTACTAACACTTTTTACTATTACTAAATTATGTGTTATTAACACATCCCTACCGTTACTAAAGTCTTACAAATTTATTCAAATCCTAACACAGTTTTACCATTACCAACATTCATAACACATTTCTAACCAAAAAAAAAATGTAACATTTAGTAACACTATAGGTCCATTACTAACTTTAAAAAAAATAACAAAAAAAATATTTTTAATTGAGATATTATTACTATTCAAATTACTCACAAGTCCCTTTATAAATGCTTCAGTTTTACACTAGAATTGTAAGATAAAAGCTTTTCCCATAAATAAAATCATGTATTAATGTCGGTAGTGACGTCCATCTACACAAACATATGCAAAGATATGCCAATATGAGTTTACAAATAACATAATATACAACAATATGTGTTTCAAAAACATGAAACTACAAAACTTTGATACAAACCAAAGGTGAAAGCAAGCAGAGCATGCTCACGAGTTTGAGCATCCTTATAAATACCAGTTTCGAAGCCTCCGGTGGTGGAGTCAATAATGAGGACAACACAGTCGGCATGTGAGGTACCAATAATCATGTTTTTGATAAAGTCACGGTATTCAGGGGTATCAATGATTGTATAGTAGTACTCGGTGGTCTCGAATTTTCACAATGCAATATCACTCGATGACATGCTTTCTAATACCTCCAAGCTTGTATATCAAGTGACCAGTGGTGGTCGATTTTCCATAGTCGACATGGCCAATGACCACGATGTTGATGCGAAACTTTTCTTTACCCATTCTAGGACTTAAAATAGAAACCTGAGTTAAGAAAAAAATAACGAGTATCAAAAATCTCAACAATACTTAATAATACATGTCTACCTATCATTATTTTTTCATTCACTTGGTATAGACCACCACAAATCAGTTTTCTCCATGTATGTTATTAAGTGAAAGACGCAAAAAGTTACAATAGACCTCCATATAATGCGGGCTATGTACATACATTAAATATTTAATGTTTTTATCCCTAATCTGGCCCTGTACTAGCAAACAAAAAAGTCAAGCTGGGAGACCAGAAGATCATTATATTACCATACATAATTGATCTCTCATTTTACATTCATCATGTGCTTAGAAATATTTAGTTCAAATTTTGAAGAAAATATTGGCATTCCATTTCCAAGTCATGGAATTGGAGTTCCCAAACACACTCTCAGTGATGTCTTTAATTATGTTATGAATAATAGAACAAATTAGACATTAAGCTCCAAAAATAATAAATTGCAAAAACTCCTATAATTGGTCACAATATAACTTCAAATCCACTAGGTTACCCAAAGTAAATAAGAAGAAATCAATATCTACCAGATGATTTGAACTTTGAACATATTTAAGAAAAAGGTAATAATCCAACAAACCTCATTTTCATCTGGAAATTCAGTACTCCCCATAAAAAGCATGTGTTCTACAAGAGCATGAAAACCATTAGTGTTTTGATATCTCTATATACTATAAAATGCAAAACAGGGCATTTATTATGATTTGCAATTAAGCTATCCACGTGGCACATCTTTTCTTTTATCTAATCTATATAGACGACGGTCATAAATGCAACTTCTTCAGCCGCCTCATGTTTCTCTCTTCTACACTGAACTTGGACATTTGCCTCCTTTGATATTTGTGTCGTCTCTCTCTTCAAAACCCATCTTCAGCCATATTACTCCTCTCTCCCTCAATCGGCTGCAATCTCCTCACTAACGTCTCTCTCTTCAAAACCCATCTTCAGCCATATTACTCCTCTCTCCCTCAATCGGCTGCAATCTCCTCACTAACGCTGATAGGAAGGAAGCCGTTGAGAATACACTCTCCACTTATAAGTTTGTTAAGGTTAGGGTTTCAATTTGTGTTTTGTAGATCTGTATTTTTAAAAAATGAATTCGAAGTATTATGAGATAATTTTCTTCAAAATCGATAATGTTTTCTTTGAGGGGCAATGCTCTGGGTTTTGCCACAAGACCAGAGAATCAGTTGGCGGGCTAATTCGGGGCTCGGTGATGGCTCGATGGTTAATGTTGACTTAACCGATGGTTACTATGACGCTGGAGATAACGTCAAGTTTGGGTTTCCCGTGACTTTTACAACAACGATGTTGGTTTGGAGTGTGATTGAGTTTAGAGATGTGATGGAAGCCGGTGAGTTGACGAACACTTTGGTTGCAATTCGTTGGGCAGCGGATTATCTTCTTAAGACGGTTTCTTAGCCCAACCTAATTTTTAAACAGGTAAACACTTCTCTTGAACAATGCCATGGGATTATCTTCTTATTTCATTTTTTTCCTATATGCTTTAAGCGAATGTTGTGGTAGGAGTAGATGCCTATATTTTCTGTTTGATTGTTAGCATTTTCGTTTGGTTTTGAGATTTGTGTATCTTACAAAATGAGAATTTATAGTTGATTTAAATCTCAACTTATTTCCTCTTTCTATAATGTTAGGTTAGATTGTGTAGACCCTCTGTTTGATTGTGTAGGAAATTTTAGTAGCCTATTTGCGATTTTGAGATCCATATATTTGAAAAAAAGTGTTCGAACCTTATAATTAACTTATTTTTCATTTAATGAATCATGCTAATCATTTACTGCAATTTGGTATCAGGACATTGGATAATGCAAATGCTTAACTACCTCCAACACACACGATCCAGCTAGCACAGTATCTCAGAAAACAGGTGAGGATTGCTTTTGGCATTTTATCTCCATTTGTTACATTTGAAGTGTGTTTAACAAAAATCATTTTCTAAAATTTGGATTTGTTTGTTGATCGTGTATTATTTATGAGTAATGATACACACAGAAAATTTACCCCAAAATTACCGAAATTGTGCTTTAAGGAGTTGTGCTCTGGCGGGACCCACGCCATAGTACAATACCCTTAAAGCACATTCGGTAATTTTTCGGTACCCAATTTCGGTACATACATCATTTTCCATTATTTATATTGTTTACTGTTTTGGACTAAGTTATTCATCATTTTATATTGTTTGTAAATTTGATTTTTAAGATTTTTTTTCTTTGTGTAAATCAAATTTAAGTTGGGCCTATTTTTTTAAAATAAAGGACAGACACTCGAAGGATTAATGCGGTCCAACAAACATCTGGATTTCATCTGTTCATATAGTTTTTTCCTGAAATGATACCTTTTTGTTTGTTAAATGTTCCCTGAGTATGGGTATGTTGTTGTAGAAAGATCCAGTAAAAGGGAACCAACTGGCAGTTCGTATTTGAATCCTTGAAAATTCAACAATACATGAAGACATCGACTATATAGAAAGTTCCCAATGTACAGTCGTTATTCTTGGTTCTTGAAGAATTCAACATGCCCCTGTTTTGGAGATTCTTTCCAATTTGTATAAGTATATATAAAGCCTCTCACCCCCCCTGTAATCAATTAACCTTTGGCATTGATAATGAGAATATGAGATAAATTGAGAAGACCCTTTTTACTTGATTTATAATATCCGCCCAAAAAAAATTTTATTACTGTTTTACCTAAAAAAAATGTAGTAAAAAGTTTTTGGAGTTTTCGGAATTTTTAAATGATATTTTTTTCATTTAAAATGTTTTGCAATAATTTTAAATATTATTTTCAGATTTATCAGAGGTTTTTTTCAATATATTTAATATTTTCTAAATGTTTCCTTATTATTTTTAATATATATTTTTATAAGTTTTACCAATTTTTATAAGTTTTTCAATTTATATTTATTTTCATTAATTTCATATTTCAAAAATATTTTCTCTAATTTGCAAATTTTTAAACTATTTTCCTATAATTTTCAAATTTTAAAATATGTTTTCATTTTCGTTTTTTTACTTTTATATTGTTTTGAATTAAAACGGGGGTAAGATGGTCTTTTCTGAAAGTTTTGATAGCAACTTACATATTTTACTAACGTTGGGGGATAATCACAAATAATAAAAAAATGGGGTATAAACACAAATATCGTTATAAAATGTAGGATGACAAGTTAAAAAAAATACTCTTTTTCATAAATCTAATTTTTATTTTTATTTTTATGTATATTTATTTTTCTTTCAAATGTAATTTTTTGCTTCACTCTTCTTAGATTTGAGAATAATAATCAATGAAAATGAAATTGTTTAATATGGATTTTACGTTTTAAGCATATATCTTTATCTATATCACATAGATATATATTTAAGTAGTGAATAATTTTTGACAGGCTTCGTACATTTGGTTCTAAGCGAAGAAGAAAATCAGTTTGGAAACTACGTTGGAGGATTTGCAAGTTGACTTGCCAGAACAATATCTTTTGAGTTTTCATTTTTTTAGTTTAACTCTCAATGGAATTTTTTTTCTGGGTAGTTTGATTTAATATGGAATGACCATTTTGATTGTATACTGGTATGAATTTGAGTTCTATCATTTATGTGAAGTTAGATTTGATATTGACATTATTTTAATTGTGATATTTATCCATTTTTTTGTGCATGTTTTATCTTTTCTTATGATAGTCCATTTTTTTTTTATCAAATCTATAAAATATTGATATCCCCATTTCAAGTCAATTGTTGTTAAACACTTTTTTAACTCAAACGTTAGATGGACTGCCACCAATAGCCTCTACCGCGGGTTTACACCTAGTCCATAATAATAACTCTCTTTTCAAAGAAAAAACAAAACATATAATGTTGGTTGTACAATACTAAGTGAACAAGGGTTAGTTGGATGCTGACAACATATCTAAATTCTAGTTTTATTTGCATTAAATGGCTACCCTTATAACCGCACCAACTTTCTCGTGCTTGATTGGTACCCAAGCTATTTCCATGCACCAAGTAGTAGACTCGTGTGACTATTCCAGTAGTATCAACATACCTCACTTCAAGCATATATAGTTGATAGGGAATCAAAAGGATATTGAAGAAACCTTACTAAAGTCCACATACCTCACTTCAATAATTTATCATGCTTCCTGCAAGAATTATAGTGAGTATGATAAGTGAAAATATACATTATCAATAAGTATTGTTCAATTCATAATCATGAAACCTTGTATTTGACTGTGAATCTAATTGATAGACTCTTATAAATCCAAGGGGAAACATAAACCCTATTAGTTCATTCAATCAAATATTTTAATGGAATCCAGAGAAAGCAGTGAAATCCCACTTAAAACTAAGACATCCAAATCCAAGACACCTAAAAAACCCAAAGAAACCGTCCTTAAACAGAAATCTCCAGTTGAGTTTTTTACGAAGAATAAGAATATTGATGGATTTCACAATCCAAGGAAATCCCCTTACCTACTGTGAGAGAACTTATTGAGAATGCTCTTGATTCTTCAGAGTCCATCTTTGGGCTTTCTGTGATGGAAATCACAATCGAGGAGATTGGGCGAAGCAAGTTAAATTCCACGATTGGTTTAGTTGACCGTGAACGAATTGATGCAGCATTATATAACGATTTTGAGATGGCAAAATCTCATGAGAACGAATTGATGCAGCATTGTCAGGGACAAATTATGGCTTGAAGCAGACACGTGAAAATTATTTCATACAGCAATAAGTTAGTTCCTTTAAAATCACTCCAGAAAATGTGCCAAGCCAAAATTAAGAGGTGCCTCCAACTAACCCCCAAAAAATGATAGAAAAGACAACAACAAAAAACGGAGAATAACAATGGTGAGGTACCATATCCAATCTTCTCCAACTTTAAGGCTGTAGTGGTAAAAGCCTTTGATATATGATATAGCTCCAGTCCCTGCCATATGGAACAAAATCAAGTCAAAATAAAATAAATTTTCAGGTACAAATACAATGGGCTCATTTCAATATTCTTTCGATATTCCATCGATAAAATGCCATATCTAACAGTTGCTATAATCACCTAGAATCTAAAATGGCATACAGTCTAAAACTTAAAAACTGCAAAGTAAAGATTTTGTAAATGAACAGAAAAGCATAGTAGAAAAAAGAAACTTATGCATTGCCACACTTTCATGCAACCACTTCCCAAATCTAGAAAATCTAAGAGAACAAAAAGGAAGAAACAGATAATAACCTAAACCTGAATGGAATCAAGATAACATAGGTTAACTAGGACTTAATCTAATCATACAAAAAAAAACTAATATTAAAAAACACACTAACCTGTCAATGAACCAGTCGACAAACCGAACGCTCTTTAGTAAGTAAATTAGGCCTCCCCTCCCACTTCAATTTTGAAAACTCCCATATGGAAAACTCAAACCCTTATTATCCACAACGAATTCACTAACTGTATTAGGAAAAATAATAATTACATGAAAATTTGATGTTATATAGTTGTCAAGAGTTACCAGAGATTCCCTATGTGACAAGTTTACACTAAACAATAGCTTTGTGGTCCACGATCCTGTTTTCATGATATACGAAAATCAGGTTGGTTCTTTAATATCTGGATCTTATTCCATTTGATAAGCATAATTTTTCTTTGTTCTTTGTTTTGGTTTAATTCTCCTCATCAGGATCATATACATATTGTCATTAACATATATTCAAATCTTCTTGGACAACTCTCTGAGACACTAACTTTTCAAGTACGAACATGCTGTTGCATTTACGAACTATGCTAAAGATGTATGCCGAGACTGCGTGCCTTGGGTTTTGAATCCCCGATGTATCTTTCACGGTTTCTTATCTTGGTCCAACTTCATTACAAAAAAATTGTTGGCAAGAAAAATAAAAGCAAAAGCCACTTTTCTAATTATCTTTTCAAGTTTTGATTATCACGACATTGTTGTTATTATGTGTCACATTTGATGAGTGTGAATTATTGATGAATAGGATCATACGTGATTCAGATCCATATTTTTACATGTTTAGAGTGAAGTTGATATATTTTTACCCTATAGTTCTGTGGGGTTCTGCAACCTTTTTTTCGATTCTTGATTCATAGGATATTGATTTGAAATGTTAATCTTGTGTTGACAACTATATTAGGGATGCATCCAACCCACACCATTTTATTAATTGATCTAGGGCCCATTAAATTAAAGAACTCCATTTTGGGAGTGGGATCTAGTTTTTCTCCCACCTTAATTTGTCTAGTGTCGACAAACCACTAAGCACACTTTGAAATATCAGTAATAAATGAAATTGATAAAGCAGGGCTAGGATTAAGGATTCAAATCTAACTATTAATAACAAATGACATAAACATATTTTATTTCCATAATCTAATAAAAAAATATAAATGACAACTTGGTATTGAGTAAACTAGTACTTAAAAATAGTCCATAATAACCATTAATAGTTAGTAATCACCGATCAGGGATAAGCATGTACAACATCACTGTAAGTCTCAGTTGCCTGATGAATTAAGACAACATCAAATAATAATAAACTATGAAATTGACTAAAGTCACTTCGGTTTAGACAGACTAAAAACCCCATTTGACTAGGGTCCCCTGCAACCAAACATGATCTAAAGGTAGAAACATGAATAGAGACAAAACCTAATACAGCACAATGGAGATTTGACACAGATGAGCCACTTAAAATTGCACAATTTAAAAAAAATGGGTGACCTTCACTTGATCAATCTAACAATATGCATAATTTTGACATGATATAAAAGCAAGAAATGAAACATGCGGATCTCAAAAAAGTGAAAACGTGGCATATATTTAAAGTAAAAATGCACTCATCCACGTCTTCGATGGATTTAGGGGTTCCATTTGAATTTGAAAGGTAAAAAAATAGGAATGAGATTTGAGAATCAATAATACCAAGAATTTAAGAAATAGTAATGGTAGAATATTGTTAGTAATAAATATTAGTCCGTTACTAAAAGCGCGTTTTGGTGTAGTGAGATTTACCATACCATTTCGTGCTTGAGACATAATGGGATGAATAAAAATACATAGTACGAATGGGAAATATCGTATGATGAAGGTTTACTCATCAAACACTAAGAGGTAGATGAGATAAACGAAGTTGAGATCAACTTATCATTGGCTGTCAAGAACGACACCAAGGTTGCGAGTTAGATTTCTGATTAATAACTTCCTTATTTGTTCATCAAGGAAATAACCCATGCCTAACTAGTGCATTGATGATATATTCTTGTACAAGTAGTTCTAAAGAAATAAAAATATATGCTTATAGATTAAAAAGGATCCGTATGTAATTCATTGTCTGATTTGGATCTTATCGTCAAAGATGCCAGATCCATATCCTGCATAGAAGAAATGCCTTTGGCCTATGATTGAATAAGTATATATATCCCCACATATATGTAAGTTATTTACTAAATATTAAATAAATTTTTTAAGATTCAAGAAGATAGAATCATAGATATTAATCTATATAATATTGTCAAATTATACTTTGAGACACTATCACTAGATAGAGATCACTAATTTTACTAGTTAGTGTCTTCAAAATTATATTTTCAAACTATAAAATAAACTAAGTAGCTAATTAACACAATCATAAACTTAACAACTAAGTAACAAGAAGAAGATATGGTAACTTAAAGGATCTAGAAGTAAGTATAATCAAAATAGCAACATAAAGGGAAAAGGAGGCTAGATTATTGTAAAAAACTTTATTTTATATTTTTCATAGAAGCAAATTTATTTTCCAATGAAAGAAGAAATTCAGGATCTAAAAAATGGGTGGGCTTACGGGCTCTCTATCTCTTTTAATTATAAGTTATATAAAAACAACACTTTATAAACAAAATCTAGAAATCTTATCACCTCCATCCTCATTTTCATTCTTTTAATTTAAAAAAAACATACTTTAATTATATCCTCAAGTGTACTACACTGCCTTGCTTATAAACTCAGCCTCACGAAATCGTATTTGGGAAGATAACAAATGCTTCAAAATTAAGCTTGAAATTTATCACCAAATACATGATTAGTTCCTATAAAAAGTAAAAAAAAATACAGATCAGATGTTAGGGATACACAAAAATAGTAAAAAAACACCGAATCATCTTAAAGAGTATATTTGTAACGCAGTAAAAGCAGACAATTTTATCCCTCAATTAGAACATATATGTTACGATAGAGAAATATAAATCACAAATTAAAATCATACCCATACCTGAGCAATAAAAGTGGCACCCCTCTTATTCCAAAGTGGCGAGGCTGTTAATCGATTAGAGCAAATCAATAAAAATAAAAATATTATCACCGCTCATGTTAAATCGGACAAATATATTAATAAATTACAAAAAAAATATTACCTTTTACATAGTGAGAGAACAACGAGGGGGATAGATGATTGGGTTTGGGGAGTGACGAGAGAAGAGTTGAATCTTAGGTCAAATCATTTGGGATGGAAAATGCGCGGGTCATTTTCCTTTTAGCATGGAGTGTATAAATATTTCTTTTTTTTTTAATATTCATTTTAAAATTTTAAACTAAATTAGTAAAACATATATTAGATTAGTAACACTAAATTCATGTAATAAATAGTAACAGTAGATTAGTGTTAGTAATCCAAAAATTAGTCTGTTACTAAAAGTGCATTTTGGTGTAGTGATTAAGAGAATAAAATGACAAATGTAGGTGGGAGGACTCAAGTTGAGAGATTCACCCAAGATGCCTACATAGCTCAGAGGGCATCAAAGTCCACATATTTTGAAACACTATGAGGTGGGGTTTAACCCATAAATCCAATCGTGGACTTTATTGTGTGTGTGTGTGTGTGTGTGTGTGTGTAGAAAAAGGTGTTTAATGAGAGAAAGTGTGATGAGAAAGTTTCGTGGCCAAGAAGAATTTAAAATATAATGGTTGGAAGTGATGTGTCTGGGTTTGAACCTCGCACTAATGATGGAGCACAATTATCGACGAGGATTGTGGCACTCCAAATTTTGGCTCGGACCAGTGTACCCCAACATCTTCAATGAAACCACAAATCGGCGATGGTGTTTAACCTCGAACGAGCGTAACCTTGCAAGTTCACAAATATTACAAGCTTGCCACTCCTGTTTTAAAACAGTTTTAGGCCATGGGCCTTGAACTTACTTAAAATCTGGTGGCCCAAATATTTAGCCCAAAAATTTTAGGGGCAAATGTGGGGGCTCATTTATTTAAGCCCAAGAAAGTAGCCGATTAGCCCAACGTGAACAGTAGACTGACCGACCCAAATTAGTCATTTATTTGAACCCGTGTATTTAACATGTGCTTAAATACATGGAGATATACTCAAATCGCTTACCAACGATCACGGAGGATATATTCAGGGAGACCAAAAGTTATCTACAAGACAATTGAGTTACTTGTACAACTCAATCTTGTAAACACAAGGAAGCTCTGATACCAATTTTTAGGGATGAAATAATGAGTGCTCTGATACCAATTTATAAATGTGGAAGTAAATATGCTCAATAAAGATTCCAATTTGAGAGTGCGCAATTAGATTAAAAAAAAATTATCTTTTTATCCTAAGCATGCATCTATGTGATAAAATGGATAAAGTAAACCAAGCATTCCACATGCCAAGTTTCAGGAAAAAAAAGCACGTGGCAAAACCTTTTATTCACTTTATAAAATTTACAAATCGCAACTTACTAATTCTATAAGGAATCTACAGTGAATTCCCGTAAGAACTCACAAAGACTGCTGTGGTGACAATTATTGTGCAACACAAATAAATAAGAAGAAAGCATTCACCAAGTAAGAACAAGGAATATAAAATGACAATCACACAACAAAGGATGTACGTGGTTTAGCAAAGATGTGCCTACGTCCACGGTGGCGCGGTCGATATTATTTCTATATACTCCGGAGAGTAATTACAGAGAATACAAAAACTGTCCTTTTGCCCAGGACCTAGGGTTTAATATATACATGTACATGTAGGTAAGTGGAGGTGATGGGTTCCCCCACGTCTTCCATCTCCCCTATAAATTCCCTTAATGAGAATGTGGGGGGAGACCGGATCAAAATAAGACATGAGGGGCCTAGACTTTGGGCCGCCAGGACTGGACTACTCGTTCAGGTCCATGGTCCTAATTTCGGGTACCCACAATTGCCCCTAAATTTGTTGGGCCATGTTTATGGGCTCAATAGATTTAAATGATTAGCCATAATGGTTGTCTTGCAATTCTTCAGAAACCGTGAAGCTGATTTTGGCGACACCCGCCTCGTATCTTATGCACTATGATTAGTAGAATTTAAAAGTTTCTTGGAATAGGTACTTCTCTATTGTCGTTCCAATTTTTCCAGCATTTTCTCATTCCTTGCAAGTTCTAGCACTTCGTACCTTCTTCTCTCAATCTCCAGTCTCATTGCTTCCTTGCCGTTTGGGCTCGTGCTTCTTCATCGTTCGAATTGGTCTTCTATCTTGTAAGTTACCTGTATCTTTTCTCTGTGCTTTCTCTTTGAGTTTGTAGTTTTCTAGGGCTTTTCAATGGCGAAGATTGGGAATAGGTCGGTCTCTGAGTTTAGGAAGTTTTACAACATTCCTGAGTGGGTAGATATTGAGTGTTGTTCCTCCCCTCCTAGAAACGTTAAAGAGATAGATGATGCTCACTGGATACATGTTCTGTTGCTTTCCTAGGGGGGACTCACTTTTCCTCCCAATGATTTGTTCCTGCATTTCTTTGGCTATTTCAATATTGTTCTTGCACAATGCTCACCCAATGTGTGGAAAATAGTAAATGGCGTCCATAGGATAAATCAATTGTATGGAACTAGGTTAGGGCTCGCCGATGTCTATTTCTGTTACTCCTTTTCTCGAACTAATTTTGGTGTCCTTTACCTCAAAGCTAGGAGCCCTGACAGGGTATTGGTAGTAAATCTACCTGATTCCCATAAGGACTATTGGCAAGAAGGTTTCCTTGTTATAAATTGGCAGTTTTCTCCCCAATTTGAAGGGTTGAGGTCTGAGAGGTTCTCTGCCCCCTTCTATGGGGAGGAATACATAGGTAGACATTGTACTATCATTTTGATTCTTATTGATTTGTAATCCTTCTAAATCTTCTTTGCTTTTTCTTTCGCAGCGAAGTCAATGAACTTGGAACCTGCACTCAACGAGGTCCGTCTTTCAGAATTGGTAAAGGCTTGGAAAATCAGGGAGCCTTTAGGTGATGGCAAGCACCCCAGATCTGCTGCCTTCCTGCTCGAGTATAAGAACATTGGTTCTAGCTTTATAGCAAGGCCTGTGGATAGTATCCCAGAGATTGAGTCATATGCAGAGACTGCTGTAGGTCCTATCCAATTAGACGAGGAAGAGAGTTGCTCTGAGAGTGACATTGTTGGAGCTGTAAGTTTTCTACGGGGAGGGATCTCTAGAAGTAGTAGCTCCTCTGATCGTAGGGAGGTTTCTGAAGCTTGAGGATCGTCGAGTACCTCTAGCAGTTTGAGTGAAGGAATGGTTCCATCTCGGAAGAACCTGATTCAGGATGATGATAATGAAGACCACATGCTCTTCGTACAGAGGTCGAAGAAGAAAAAATTTGCCTCTGGGGCTGTGGCTACTGGTTCCCGATCTTCTGCTCAGGAGCAGGAGAGGAAAAGGAAGGACGAGGAGCAGGTAAGAGAGAGAGAGAGAGAGAGAGAGAGGAAAAAGGAAGAAGAGAGGAAGAAAATAGAGGAGAAACGGAAGGTGGAGGAGAGGAAGAGGAAAGAGAGGGAGAAGGAGGAGGATAAGAGGAGGGATGAAGCGAGGACGAAAGCCGGGCAGGCCTTAGTCCCGGTGTCTGCTCTGCCCGAGGGGGCCTCCGTGGCAATTTCTCCTCAGCTCGCCCCGGCTTTGCTCGAGAGAACTGTCCTCCCGGCTGATCGCCAAAGGGCAGTAGGGTCAGAGCACTTGGCCCTTCAGGCTAGTCAGAGGCTTGCTCTGGTAAGGTTTTCCCCTTTTTCTCTTATGCTTTTCTGACTTCCCCCATTTTCCACTTCTAATGCCTTCTTTTTTCTGCAGTTTATTACTGACTTCGCCGTGTTGTATCATTCACGCGATGAGCTGGTGAAGAAGAATAGTGAGCTGGAGCAAGAGAACTCTGCCCTGAAGCTGAAGGGTAAAGAGCTCGAGGCCAACTTCAAAGCCGTTGATGTTGCTCGGATTTCATCCGATTTGGCTCTTGCCACCGCCAACAAGGAGAAGGACGCTGCAGTCCAAGATTTGAAGGAGCTAAGGCAGTCGTATGACTTGGTTTGCTCGAGCAAACTTACAGTCATTGAGGAGAACAGGGTGCTCACTAAAGAGCTGAAGAAGAAGGAGTCTGAGGCTGTTACTGCCAAGGAAGACTCTTACAATTCTGGTTGGGCCGCAGCATATGAGGATGCTGAAGTTTAGATAGACTATATTATCCGTCTAAACTTCAAGAAAGTATGGAACAAGGCTCTCATTGTTGCTGGAGTAGATGTTGCATCTCCCCTTTTTGACGAGCACGACCCAGGGCTGAGGCCAGTCATAGATAAGGACCCTTCCCAGCCGTTGAAGGCTCTGATCCTGTTCCTCAGGAGCCCCTACTGATATTTCTCCTATTAAGGTGACAGAGACCACCCCTACCGAGGACAGTGCTCCTGTTGATGCTAATAAGGGGAAAGGGCCATCAACCTCTGGGCCACCTCAGGTTGCTAGTTAGTTATCTGATAGGATTACTTTGTATTTTTGTTTTTTCCATTCTGTAAACTTTTCTTTTTTCAGTTCGATGTAACTTCAATCTTCATTAATGAAAAAGGCTTCATTTCTGCTTGTACTGATTTGTCCCTTTCTCTCCCTTTTCTTTCTCTTGCTTGTAGTTAGTTGATGTGGATGATTACATTCCTGTTACTTCCCAGTTAGGTAGGACCCTTGGTCCCAATGCGAGTCCCGAAGTTTGCCAGGCCTTCGTTAAGATTTGCAAATCCCTTAGGTTTAGAAATCATAAGCATAAGGAGCAATTTGAGCTCGTGGCCAAGCTGAAGGACAGTCTCTAGGAGATGGAGGACATTGGTGCTTCAGTGCAAGAGGAGATCAATGTGCTGAAGACAAAACTATTATAGGCCTCCGAGATCAACCAAGTAGGGGAGGTTCTTCAGCAGGAGAATGAAGATCTGAGGAGAGAAGTATTACGACTCAGGGAGCATACGCCGAGCACTGTTCGAGCAGTATTACAAGGCTCCTCATCATCGTGAACTAGAGCTGATCATAATGTTACCCCTCCTATCTCGCGAAGTATCACTCGCCCTCCCCCTCCGCGAGATGGTAAGAGCACTAGGAGAAGAAGCAGGGAAGGAGAAGAAGCAGGGAAGGAGAAGAACTTCGTGATAGGGAAACGGAAGAACTCCACGATGATGTTCAGCGAGCATATGTAATTGCTGCTGGGCTTCAAAGGGACATCACTCGATTGTGGCACTTGTTCAAGAAAGGCCCTCGGCAAGCGTGGGCTGACGGTTATGATCAAGGATGGTCGAATGCTCCAACACGGCTGTCTGAGTTCGAGTAGCTTTCTTTTATCAGGGGGTGGCTAAGTGCCTTGAAGGAGCTGCAAGTCTCGAGAAACTCGGTGCTATGGTATCGTCATAAGATGTCTTCCTCCACGATGATGCCTAACCCATTCCGGAGGGATGATCGATGGATCCCCATTGATGCTATTCCTTAGCAATTATTGGAGTCGGATGCGAATGAGGTGGTGGAAGAGTTAGCTCCTGCTCCTGATGACGGACGAAGAGCTCGAGTGGCTGATTATCTTACTCAGAGGCTTCCACCCCATTGAGATTTTCCTAGTTATTTTTTTTTGTATTTTTGATAATGTAAATGCTTTGGGCGAGCTCGTCGACTAAACATGTATTACCATTGTTGTAAGTATGATGGATTAATGAAAAGCTTGTGTTTTAGGAAATTTTGTTGACTAAACATGTGCATCCTACTTTTCATACTCTTGCTGCTCTGTAATGTTTTTTGTTTTGTCATGCAAGTGTCCCCCCAGTCCAGTATAATACCAGGATACCATTATGCTCCACTTTACCTTTTAGGTTGTGTTGTCACGCTCCCTTAGGCCTAAGTGGGGCAATTGGCGAGGACACACCTGGTGTTGGATGTCTTCATCCGATCATGATTTTACTTAACCGAAGTAGGTTTGATGACCAGTATAAAATTTGGTCTTATTGCCTAAGGATCCCTTGTAGGGCTTCATATATTTCCAGGAGAAATTCTAAGAGGTCTCTCGTGTTTTATGACAATGACCTGAGGAGGGGTATTCCCCTGCTATAGTGATCGATGTGCTTGTTATTTGGAAAAGATGTGCGATGAATGCAGCTGTCACCAATCAGAGTGTAACCAATTAAGTAACTTTCATTAGTAATAAGGAAAATGAACTTCTGTTTTTATAACAAAAGAATACAAGAAAAAGATCTAAAAATAGAATTTCTTGAGATTAGCTGCGTTACATGCTCGTGGTATTTCTCTGCCCTCTATCGTTTCCAAGTCATAGGCACCTTGCAGATCGTCTTTAGTTAATTTAAAGGGTCCTTTCCAGTTTGGGCCTAGCTTGCCGTCTGACGACTTCAATGTGCTGCCCAGGACTTTCCTTAGAACATAGTCCCCAACTTGGAATGTCCTCGGGCTAAACCTTTTGTTGTAATGCTTCGCGAGCTGTTGCTGATAGTTCGCTAGCTTCACCAGGGCTAGCTCTCTGCGCTCGTCGGCTAGGTCGAGTTCGGCGAGCAATGCTTCTTCATTCAGGCCTTGGTCGGCAAGGTTGGATATCATTATTGGCAAAACTGCTTTTAGTGGGATGACTTCTTCCATGCCATATGTCAGCGAAAATGGGGTTTCTCCTGTTGCTCACCGAGGAGTGGTTCGGTACGCTCATAGAACATGGGGTAGCTCTGTTACCCATGTGCCTTTGGCTCGCTCTAATCGCTTCTTTAATCCATCGATCACAGTTTTGTTGGAAGCTTCAGCTTGGCCATTGCTCTGAGGGTAGGCCACCGAACTGAAGTGGTGTCTGATCCCATGTTCGTTACAGAATGTCTGAAAGGGGCCACTTTCGAACTGCGTTCCATTATCGATGATGATGGTTATGGGGATTCCAAACTGAGTGATTATATTCCTCCATATGAACCTTATCATATCAATATCTCGGATGTTCGCCAGGGGTTCAGCCTTGATCCATTGGGTGAAGTAGTCAGTCGCAACCAATAGCTATTTACGATTATCGACGGCGGTAGGCAGCGGTCCCACGATGTCCATTCCCCATTGGGCGAAGGGCCATGGGATGGACAGGGACTTCAGGTCGCTGATGGGTTGGTGGTCCATAGGAGCATGGAATTGGCATTTCAGGAATTTACGGACATATACTGCGGAGTCCTTTTGCATATATAGCCACCAATAGCCTTCCTTCATTGCTCGAAAGGCTAGAGACCTTCCTCCGATATGACTTCCACAGATTCCTTCGTGAAGCTCGTGTAGCACTTGCTCGACATCACCTAGGTGGATGCATCTAAGGTAGGGACCAAAGAAAGATTTCTTATACAAGTCGCCTCCTGTGGATAAGTGAAAGCGAGCAGCTTTGACTCTTATATGGTGGGCAGTTTTCTTATCATCTGGGAGCGTGCCATCCTTTAAATAGTCCTTTAAGGGGTCCATATAGATGGGGGATGATCCCACCTGGAGTATTTATTCCACATTTGGTAACTTGTTGTTGTGGTTAATGCTCGGACAAATAAGTAAATCGATGGGGATGACCCTTTTAAGGTCAGAGTCAACTGCCGAACTCAAGGTTGCTAAGGCATCAGCATGACTGTTTTTCCCCCTGGGAAACTGCTGGATGTTGATCTCTTCAAAGCTTGACATTAATTCTCTCACTACGGCGAGGTAGGCTTCCATTCTTTTATCTTTTGCATTGTAATCTCCACTTATCTGATTGGAGACTAGTTGAGAGTCGCCGAACACCTGTAAACATTTTGCTCCTAGAGTTTGTGCCTTTTGGAGATCGGCTATTAGGGATTCGTACTCTTCTTCGTTATTGGAGGCTGCAAATCCAAGCCTGATTCCTTGTTCGAGGAATGTGTTTTCTGGAGTGATGAGGACAATGCCTACCCCTGCCCCCTTTGAGTTGGAGGCTCCATCAACGAAGAGTCTCCAGGTTCTCTCTGTTGCTTGGTTTTTCTCTTGCCTTGTTGGTTGAGGTTGGTCGGAGAGTTCTTCACCCGTGAATTCGGCTATGAAATCAGCAAGGATCTGACCCTTGATAGTTGTCCTTGGTTGAAATTGGATGTCAAACCGTCCGAGCTCGACTGATCACTTAGACAATCTGCCCGACAAGTCCGCTTTCCTTAAGACCGCCTTAAGGGTATGCAATGTAAGGACGATGATAGTATGAGCTTCGAAATAATGCTTCAGCTTCCTCGAGGCTATTACAAGTGCAAAGGCGAGCTTCTCCAATGGAAGGTACCTTTGCTCGACATATAATAAGGTCTTGCTCGCGTCGTAAACGGGGTGTTGGATTCTTACAACCTCGCATATTAATGCAGAGCTGACAGTGTGATTGGAGACGGAGAGGTACAGGTACAAAGACTCCATTTATTGTGGTATGACAAGCAGCGGTGGAGAGCTTAAGTAGGACTTGAGCTCATCCAAAGCTCGCGAGCAATCTGGGCTCCACTCTATCGGTTTACTCCCCTTTAGAAGCTGGAAAAAAGGCTTGCACCTCTCGAAGGATTTGGAAATGAAGCGATTTAAGGCGGCGAGCATTCCAGTGAGCTTCTGCACATCCCGGATTGTTCAAGGGGGTTGCACCCTGTTAATTTTATCGATCTGGTCTGGATTAGCTTCTATGCCTCTCTTACTGACCAAGTACCCAAGAAATTTTCCTGACTGGACACCGAAGGAACACTTGCTCGCATTAAGTTTCATCCGGTACTTCCTGAGGATTTCGAAGGTCTTTGACAGGTCCGAGAGGTGATTTTCCTTCTTCTTGCTCTTAACGATCATGTCATCGATGTAGACCTCCATTGTGTCTCCCATTTGATCCTTGAACATTTTAGTGACCAGCCACTGATAGGTTGCCCCTGCATTCTTGATCCCAAAGGGCATGGCCTTGTAGCAATATAACCCAACTTTCGTGATTAACGCCGTTTTGTCCTGGTCTGGGGCATACAAGGGGATCTGGTGATATCCTGAGTATGCGTCCAGGAAACTCATTCGCTCGTGAGCTGCAGTGGCGTCTACTAGTTGGTCTATCTTTAGGAGGGGTAAACTATCCTTAGGGCATGCTTTGTTGAGGTCAGTGCAGTCGATGCAAACTCTCCACTTCCCATTATTCTTCGAAACTACTACTAGGTTGGACAACCACTTGGGGAATTGCACTTCCCGTATGGATCCTGCATCCAGCAGTTTTTTGACTTCCTTTTCGACCGCTTTAGCCTTCTCGGGTGCAGTTCTCCGTGCCTTTTGCGTGATTGGCTTGACTGTGGGGTCGACGTGCAGCTGATGACAGACCATACTAGTATCGATTCCAGGCAACTCGTATGGTTCCCATGCAAAAACTTCTACATTGTGTCTCAGCAAGGTCGTCAACTCCTTCTGTTCTTGGTCGGTGAGAGATGCTCCAATCAAGAAGACTTTGCTAGTGTCACCAACTTCAGCCATAGCTTCTAGCAGGTCCTCGAAGACACGCTCGGAGGGGAGGAGACTAGTCTCCTCTACTCCAGGTCTTCCATACTTTAATTGGTACTTGGAAGGTATCATACATTTTTTAACTTTCTCGCTAGGTTGACCGGCTTTCTTCTCTGGCTTTGGTCGGATGGCTGCTATAAAGCACTTCCTCGCCATCGCTTGGTCGCCGTGGATCTCCATTACTCCTTGCTCGGTTACATATTTGAGCTTCGGATGGTAGGTCGAGGAGACTTCCTTCATCGCATGAAGCCATCCCCTGTCGAGGATGGCCTGGTACGATGAGTCGATGTCAACTACCAAAAACTCGATCATCTTGGAGACATTTCCAGCATGCACTGGCAGTACTATCTTGCCTAGGGGCATGGTCATTTTTCCATCGAAGTCGACCAAAGGAACAGTATCTTCCTTTAGGTCGGCGATGCTCAACTTCAATTTCCTGAATAGGTTGAGGTAAATTACTTTGGATGAGCTTCCTTGATCGACGAGCATCCTGTCGATATCAAAGTTGGCTATCCTAAGTGTAGTGACCAGGGCATCATGATGTGGGGTCCTTACTCCCACCAAATCTTCATCCGTGAAAACAATATGCTTGTTATAGTTGACGTCCTCTGATCGTCGACGCTTTCCTGACTGTGACTTTGCTGGATCGATTGGAAAAACCTGCATTACCGCTGTAAGTTTTTTTATTTCCATTCGAGCGGAGTTCCCTTGTATCTGCTTGACGTCAGATGCTCCGTGGATTACTGCGAACTCATGTCCAGCATCATCCTCCAGCAAGTTGTCGGGTCTCGCCTCTCTGTTGGAAGCCACTTTCTCTGACCTCTTTTCCATAAAGTCGTTTAAATGCCCGAATTGGGTCAAATCCTCGAGGTGAGACTTAAGAGCTTTGCAGTGCTCGGTCTTATATCATCCCTCTTTGTGAAAAGCGCATCTTAACGCATTGTTCCTCTTCGAGGGATCTCCTCCCATTTTCCTGGGCCACTTGATGAATGGCTCATCTTTGATCTTCACGAGAATTTTGTAAATTGGTTCTTTGAAGACGGTGTTGACCGCCTGGAATACTTTTAACGCGTCATGGTTTCCTCCGTTCTTGGAGCCATTTTTACCCCCGTTCTTTCCTCCTTTCTTCTGGTTCTCAATTTTCTCACTTCCCTTGGTAGTGATCTTAGCTCGACCGTTTTCTCCTGTATTAGAGTGGGTGACATCTTCCACCTTTGCGTATTTCTCGATTCGGGCCATTAGGTCGTCAATAGTCATAGCTTTCTTCTTTGTCAAGGACTGGTATAAGAGGGAAGAACTAGGGAGCCCAATTTTGAAGGAGGCCACTACCACTTCCTCTGTGCAGTCCTCGATCTCATTGAATAACTCCCAGTACCTCTTCGCGTAGTCTCAAAGGGTCTCTTGAGGCATTTTATTCATTGTTAGCAAATCATCCATCCTTTGGGGATGGGAGATACTGGTAATGAATCGGTCCGTAAAAAGTTCGGCGAGGGATTTGAAATTCCTGATCGACCGGTGGAGGAGCCTTTCGAACCACTTCTGCGTTATATCATGCAAGCTCGAGGGAAAAATGCGGCACATCAGGGCATCTCAATGATTCCAGAGGGTCATGGCCTGTCGATATTGCCTGACGTGATCGATGGGATCAGTCTTTCCGTCGTAAATCTTGAACCTTGGAATGGTAAATTTCTTGGGGGCTTCCTCCTCTTCGATTTCCCTCGTGAAGGGTGACTTCATCTGGGTTTTAATAGCTCGCCTTGCAAGTTCTCTGGTTGATCTTGTTTCGTGGTGAGCAGGATGTTGGTCCATCTCCCTGCAGACTAGATTTCGTATGTTTTCGTCGCTGCAAGCAGGGTTCTGGTAGCGGCGAGCTCTTCGCAGCCGTTCACGGAGGTCATCGTTTGACTCGCCTCCTTCGAACTTTTGAGATTCTCGCCTAGGGCTCCTTCCTCGATTGCGAGACTTGCTCGCCTGAGGGATAGGAGTGAGGTATGGACGTCTCGTGTTATCAGGACGAAGCCCCCTTTCTAGTCTTTCCAGTCTTCTTCTCAAGCGAGCATTATCATCCTCGTATCTGCGGGAAGACTCCCTCTGCTCATGGAGCCTTACCTCGTACGCATCAATCAATCTGGATATCTGTGTGGACCTCATTGGTCCCTGACTTTCTTCTGAGGTTGGCCTTTCCAGGCGAGCTCTCTGATTTGAATGTTGAACTTCAGACCTAATCCTGCGAGGAGCAGGTGGCTCTTGAATATCTCCTGCCTGAGGGGCATTGATGCTGTGACCAGACATCTTAAACTCCTTTCTTGGTGTGGGCTCTTCTCTGGGAAAGATGAACGCTTCCCACAGACGGCGTCAATTACGGTGATAATTATTGTGCAACACAAATAAATAAGAAGAAAGCATTCACCAAGTAAGAACAAGGAATATAAAATGATAATCACACAACAAAGGATGTACGTGATTCAGCAAAGATGTGCCTATATCCACGGTGGTGCAGTCGATATTATTTCTATATACTCCGGAGAGTAATTACAGAGAATACAAAAACTATCCTTTTGCCCCGAACCTAGGGTTTAATATATACATGTACATATAGGTAAGTGGAGGTGATGGGTTCCCCCACGTCTTCCATCTCCCCTATAACTTCCCTTAATGAGAAAGTGGGGGGAGACCGGATCAAAATAAGAGATGAGGGGCCTGGACTTTGGGCCGCCAGGACTGGGCTACTCGTCCAGGCCCATGGTCCTAATTTTGGGTACCCACAACTGTAGTCTTCAATCACTAATGATTCCTGCAAGAACCACAAGAACCACATTCCTCCTCCTTCATCCTAAGCCATTGTCTTCAACAGTGTATCCCCTTTCAGAAAAAAAAAACATGGCAAAAACTTTCATTCACTTAATAAAATTTACAAATCACAACTTACTAATTCTGTAAGGAATCTACAATGAATTCCCGTAAGAACTCACAAAGACTGCAGTCTTCAATCATTAATGATTCCTGCAAGAACCACAAGAACCACATTCCTCCTCCTTCATCCTAAGTCATTGTCTTCAACAGTGTATCCCCTTTCAGAAAAAACACGTGGCAAAACCTTTTATTCACTTAATAAAATTTACAAATCGCAACTTACTAATTCTATAAGGAATCTACAATGAATTCCCGTAATAACTCACAAAAACTGCAGTCTTGAATCAGTAATGGTTCCTACAAAAACCACATTCCTCCTCCTTCATCCTAAGCCATTGTCTTCAACAGTGTATCCCCTCAAGTATCATAAGTTAGCCATGGAGTACCTCTCCTTGTATGAAAGTATATAAAACAATAAAGAAATTTTTGCCACGAATAGTGTCTTTAAACATAAAACAATGAAGCAATTTTGCAAAAGTTATGAAGAAATGCATCTAGAAAAAGTCATAAACGTTCTAAACACGAAATAGGTATTTATACAAACTTTAAGTCGGCGCGTCATTTGAATGAGAATGGAGGGTCGTTCGAATGACATTTTGATGTCGTTTAAATGACTCAAGATTTTCTTCTAACGAGATTAAAAAAATCAAAATAGTGAGCCCTCGTTTGAACCTCATTGGAAAAAAACTGAATGTGTTTGATAAAAATAAAACATCCCACTCATAATTCTATAAATTAATTTAACTCTAAATTTATTTATACCTTTACGGGATGTCATGAAATCTTAAAACTTGAAGATGCTCGAGTTTGGTTCGTTTTGATGGTGCATGACGATTTGTAACTAGATATGCCAAACTAGCCTAAAGCTACACAATAAACAATGTTGGAAAATTTGTTCTTACAAATCTTCCCCTTTGTCTTTTCCAGCTCAAAATAAACAAATATAACCGAACACCAAATTAAAATAAAAAATATCATATGACAAAAATACTAAAACCCTTCCTAACCCTATAACGGAATGGTATAAGTCTTTTTGTCTTCAAACGTCTTCTTCTTCCCTTTCTTGATATTCCCTCTTTCTTTTAACCTTCTTAAGTAGTGAAAAAGGGAAACCTTCACACATGAAATAAAAACATATACCTCGTGAGGCATGGAGTTTGAAACAAAGTAAAACTCATAAATAAATTATCCCCCATTAATCAAACTCATTTTAATTTGCTCTCCCCCATTGTTTTTATTCGAAATAGACAAAGAGGTAGAAACATAAACATGAAATATGGAGCATCACGTAGAGGATTAGATATCATCACAAAAAGATATAAATCAAGCATGTGAAGTGATCATCTCAAAGGCCATCAAACACCAACTATTTTTGAAAATTTTCATTTTTTCTAAATTTTTTTTTGTAAATACAATATACAATACCATATATAATATATGAAAAATATATTAAAGAAAATCCGGCACACATATATAAGTATAAATGATCACAAATCAGGACGCAACATACATAAGTTTTACACAATAGCAAAGTATCGATGTGTCTAAATGTGTGGGATGGAATGAATGGGTGTGAACTAGATACAAAGGAATTATAACTCAAACACTCAAATATGTTCAAGAAGTTCTAATTGATCGCAAAACTTTATTGAACAAAGTTTTATTCTCAATTGATAAATAAAGTTGAACTTAATGAACAGAACAACCACAATGCACACAAGCCTAGATTACTGATGATTCTACAAAATAATAGCGTCATGAACAAATAAGCATACTAGGATTCATTGTGCAAACTCGTTGATCTTCAACTAAACACCCTCATAAGAAAAACATAATTATATTTCATTATATTTATTTTCTTTTGAAGTGATTTCTTTTGAATGACCAGTCAAACTAAAATATGGTGGCCCCTTTTTGGCATATATTCCTCTTTTATTGCCTTAATGTTTTCATTGGCTCTTTTCAAACGCTGCTTTCACGATGAGTCAACCTATCTCTCGCAGCGCTTTCCTGTGTACACTCGTATTTTTTCAATACTTAAACAAACTCTCACTAGAAATGGTTCTTACATGCACAAATCCCCCACGGTTGCATAAACATGTAGATTTATAGGAGAACATCTCATCAAGATTAAATATACATGTGAAGTAAAAATACAATAAGCTCGTGCAAATGTGTGTGGAGGCATATACAAGGTCGAATCCGTAAAGCAAATCAAGTTTGAAACAACTCCATAAACATGGTTAAGATCAATCTAGGTGTTTAAAGTCAGAACCAAATGTCGTAGCCACATGGAATTGAAATAGTGGATTGGATTCAAACACACCAATATGCCATACCAAATGTTCAAAAATAAAATACATAAAAACAATAAATCTTTTTGTATTTTTCAAGAAATTT
Organism: Sambucus nigra; assembly: GCA_949130495.1. NCBI lineage: Eukaryota > Viridiplantae > Streptophyta > Magnoliopsida > Dipsacales > Adoxaceae > Sambucus > Sambucus nigra. The sequence goes on from OX422208.1 coordinate 345,255,606, forward strand.
TATCAAAACAAAATCTTTTTGTATTATACAATATGACTCAATAAAATAAAAATATAATAAAAGAGATATACATATCACAACATTAGCAAACATCTATCATGAATCACAACTAGAGTATGATAAATAAAATCATGCAAGCAATCCTCTATAAGATATGGCAAGAGAAGAATCACGTGTAAGCATGTCTCCTCCAAAAAAGATTTCCTAACCCAAATAGGTGTATACTTAACACAATGGGTTTCAAGAACCATGGGAACACTAGATTTTAACTTCCAAGGACCTCTTCCAAGATCATAACAAAATGCTCTAAGGTGACCTATCCTACCACAATGTGAACATGTGTAAACTCGAGTAACGTTACCTATGGGTTGACCTTTTCTAACATCCTTGGACGCAGTTGAACCTCTAAAATAAGCTATGGTCTTGGCTTTGACACTGGAAGAATTAGAAATATGTGATCCATTACCATCACTATTAAAACTACTTAAGTCTTTTAAATCATATTTTAGCTTTAAAATTTTAGAATCAAGAAAAGAATTAGACCCTTCTAATTTTAGGGACACCTTCCTTATATGTTCGATCATTTCTATAAGGTTATCTCGCTCCCCCTCAGTGAAAACAAACTTATCCCTAAGAGTCTTCGCACGTTACTTAAAATCATTAATCAAAACACTATCCTCTATGACACAAACATTAACCCCAAAAAATTTAAAGTCCTTTAAGTCTTTCTCTAAAACCAGACTCTTTCATCACTCTCTTTCTTCGACAATTATAATTTTCTAAAATAAAGATCCATGTCCAAAAGTTTCTCACGAAAAAATCACTTTGATATTGAATAGTTTGCAAAGGATCCATAGCAGATTTAAAACGAGAATTTTCTTTTTCAAGAATTTCAATTCTTTTAGCAAACTTAAAATTCAAATGATTTAAGTCATCGAAACTCTGGGAATCCATCGAGAGAAAAATAAATCACCCCAAAAGGACTAAACAAGGATCTAACACAATATCTTAGTGCATCCCGCTCCGATACCAATTGCTGAAAACATAGGTATCAGTGGGAAAAACTTTTTGAAAGATTAGGATCTCTCGATAACTAGTAGAAACCAACTCTGATACTAACTCGTAAACGTAGGGAAGCTCTGATACCAATTTTTAGGGGCAAAATAATGAGGCTCTAATTCCAATTTAAAAACACAAGGAAGTTCTGATTCCAATAATGAGAAAAATCTCGGGATTATGTCCATACAATCTTTGAAAGAATAATACGACTAAAATAAGATTAGAAACCTATGATGGACTTAATCGGACTGAAACAACTAATGATCTAGTAGTTGTCCCTATCTAGGCAAACCTGGGGGGGAATATTTTATAATTTGGGTTAGCATCCTAAAGTTGAAAGTATTGACTTACAAAACCAATATGTAATTATTCATTTAACCCACATTATATATCGCCCATCGACACTCAAATGCTGTAAGTATGCCACCTGTTATCTAAGTGTAATACAATATGCATTCCAGCCCAAGTCATAAATATGAAGTCCGATATCTATACTAACATGATAATATTAAAGGCATCTAACACAAATTATAAAAGGGAGATAAGAATCTACCCACATGATTTTAGTCCCAAGGATAACCCCACAATACTACCCCCCCAAGAAATATCATATCATCATATAATGTATTTTACGTAGCTTTGTGTTCATTAACAATTGTCTACTTCATTAGACTACATAGATTTGTTCTCAGTTAATTTATATAATTATATATGTCCTTACAAATATACGGCACATAGAGGCATCTACCTTCAATGTACAGGTTGTGCTCTATCGGTAAGTCCAGAGGAGTTCCTCACCAAATGGACGTAAACAAAACACACATAAGCGGGACGACCCCTATGCAAGACACTATTGCAAGGTACATATCCTCGACGATGGTACTGGGTCCATCTAATCCACTTACCTCATCGCAAATGGTGCCTCTGTCGTAGTACCTAAAATAACGACCTACACAACGCCTAGCCCACATGTGCCGATTTGTGCTACGGTCCTGAAGACGTACGCAACCCCAACTGATAGGCCATCCACAAACACGGGTATTTTCACACAAATAATAAATACATCTATGTAACATAAAATATGTATAGGTAGTTATCCTTATAACCATTTCAACCATGTTTTATCAATCTCTAGATATTACCCTTGTCTTATGAATTAATACCCTAGTTAATTATTAAATTCCCCAAATAATGGAGAGTGACACAAAACTATTTTTAATTAAATATCCATTCACTTGGATGACTTCCCACATACTCGTTTTAGATCATAAAAATCCCCGACACTTTTCCATGTTCAACCCTGACCCAAGCCCAGGGGGATCGTTCTAATGAAATCAGACCTCCTTCGAATGAAATTTACAGTTTTGTGCGAATGACATCACTTCTCGTTCGAATGAAAGCCTATTCTCGTCTGAATGAGCTTCAAATGAATTGACAAAAACCCAGATCTGCTCATTTGCTCAACAAAAGTTTCATTCCTAAAAATCCAATTTCATTTCTAAGGTTCTTATAACCTAAATTTAAGAATTATAATCCTATTATAGTCAAGAATACATGACTACATCTTTGTATACTCAATCACCGCAAGGTAACCCCTCCTATATTCAAGAAATCAGATTTTAACATTAGAAGTTATCTAACAAAATTCAAGATCATAATTTTTATCTAAAATTTCAAAATAAAGGAATCAATTAATAATTTGAAATCATCTAAAATGCATAATTCCCATCACATGGATTTTAATAGTAAATTTCTCAATAGAATGATACAAATTCCGGGTTTGTCACCAAATTGTTTAATTCTCAAAACACAACTATTTTCAAATTAGTTCTAAATAGCCCTAGATCCATTCCATTTATTTCCAATCACCAATTTAACTTTTAACGCAAAAATTTTCGTGAGAAAGTGTGCATATGAATTAAGAAACAAATTACAATTAGTTTAGCAAGAAATTTTTTGCCTTAAACTGATGATCTGATCCTTCTCTCTTGAATTCGTGTCCTTCCTTTCTTTTCTAGCCTTGGTAACTTCTCTAAAGGGTGTGGGGCTGCTAGGGAAACTCTAATACGGATGTAAAATGTAATTGGGTTAGATTTTTAACCTTATTTAACCCTTATTTATAAACATAAGGAAGCCTTAATACCAATTTGTAAGAGTTCGCAATATCTTCTAACAGATTAAACTTATTTAATTAGATGTCAATCTTAAACAAATTCTAATTTTAATTAATCCCTAAATATGCAACTAAGTGATTCAAAATAAGCATGTAAAGAAATCACAGATTCAGTAAAAATCCCCATAGGGAAAAACCTTTATTTCACTAATGTTTGAAAATGGTAACTTACAACAGTTTAGAGAAAACAACAATGAATTCCCACATGAAACCATAAAGATCGCAGCCTTCAGTTAGCAATGACTCCCTCAAGAATCACAACAATCGCAGTTCCTCCTCCAACAGTGAATATCCTCGAGTATCCCCAAGATCAGCAGTAGAGACAAATCTCCACAAGAATAACTTCGATAAAAAAGTGTTGGGTTCCAAAGAAGATTCACAAAAATAATTGAGATTGTTTGAGTGAATCAAAAACAAGTTTAATCCATATAAAGTGAAGACTATTTTGTAGTTATTCTGCAGATTACGTAAATGAAAAGTCTTGAAGAAAAATCTTCATGAAATAGGTTTTTATAGGCAAACACGAATTTTGAGGTGATAGAATGTCGTTAGAATGAGATCTTAGGGTCGTTCAAATGAGATTGACATCTTGTTAGAAGAACTCTTCGAACGACGTATCAATTGACCTAAAAAATATCATCGTTTGATCCATATGAGAAGCAGGGCTTCAAACGCCCTATTAAATGACATATCAGTGTCGCTTGATCCATACGAGAATAAGGACTTCAAATGAAATGTCAATGTCATTTGAACGACATTGCAAAGTCGTTTAAATGACTATAGAATGAAAAATATAATATTTAAGATTTAAAACCTGTTCGAAAACTATTTGAAAGCATTTAATAAAAATACCTCATTTTGATAAGAACAAATAGTTTAGAAACATATCTTAATACTTAGTAAAAAAATGTAAGTAACACTAAACTAAATCCATACCAATATTTGAAGATGATTGATATTAGGATCCGTCTTCTAAAATGAGTGAATGTGAATTACTTTGACGGTTGAAACGGGATACACCCTACACAATGTAAACTAGGTACTAGGGACATGATAGAAAATGTCTCCTTACCAATCTCTCCCAATGGCCATTCCGGTACAAAATAAAAATATTTGAATCATCAACCAAATATCCTATTCAAATCTAATATCCTCCCAAAACTCAAACGTTGAAAGATACTAAATATGTAAGTCTTCAAAATCTTTAACTTTTAAATCTTCAAATCTCCTTGCTTTCTCTTGCTCTTATTTTTGTGTTCTTTTCAAATCCTTATCAAAGTACTACACATAATAAACAAAGAAAATAAATTCATGACGTATCGAGTTTGAAATAAGATAAACATAAATCAAGTACCAAATCAAATCTCCCCCATAAATCAAACTTTCACTCCCCCATAATTCATAACTCGTTCTCCTCTTTTTATTTTTTCGAAATAAATAAGGAAAGGAATAAAAATATAATAAATCGGAGTGGGTCACAACAACCATATAAAATCATCACAAGCATGTATCAATTAAGCGCATGCACGGAAAAACTCAAAAGGATCCAAAAACTACTTTTTATTTTTCAACTAATTTTTAAAGCAAAAATAATTTTACAAAAATAACATACCATGAATTAACACTAAAATAACCAAATCATGGAAACGTAATGAATGGGTGTGAATAAATTTGATAGGAAAATCAACTCAAACAATAATAACATATGTTCACTATGAATTACGGATAATCCTAACTAATGGACTCAAAATCATCCTTAGGTGTAAAAAGTGTTTAATTCAAATGATCACGACTCAATATAATCAACAAATCAAAGTCTAAAATGATTTTCACACCAATAACATCTAAAACTATGTAATGCTTTTTCAAGACTTTGTCCAGATGTGCATACCCATTGATTTCCAACCAAACTCCCTCAAACGATAATTATGATCTTATTTTCTATTCTTTTCTTTTGAAAGATCAATCAAACTAAACTATTTTACCCCTTTTTGGCATATTTTCTTTTTATGTCCTAATTTTTTTTCTTGGGCTCTTTTCAAACGGTGGATTTCACGACGAATTCACTTGCTTCTAACATCCATTTCCCGCGTACACTCATGTTTTTCAATATCAAAGAAACTCTCATGGTAAATGGTTCTTACATGGACTACTTTCATTATCTCGTTTTAACGCATTTGGTTCGTTTTAAGGACAAGATTGAGATGAAAACACTTTGACCAATATGTGATAGATAAGTACAAAAATCAAATAAATTCGTGTATGTGTGCATTAAAGGAAATCATGAGTCAAACATGTAGAAGGTAATCATTAATCACATCTCAATGACTCCAAACATCATAAAGCACATGGATGAAATGATGTTGCGTCTCAAAACATTATCAAAAACCCACGTGGATAATGGAATGATACTGTAACTTGGTGATTGGGCATAAATTCTTCACATTTATCCCCTTAATTTCGGTATTTTTATGATCTCGTGCATTGTAAATAGCTTGAATTTTTCTTATATTTATGATACTAACCCTTTTTGGGAAGTATTTCGTATTTTGTGTATCTCTTATGTATTTTACAAGTATTTCATGCAAATTAGTGTGAAAGAGAATGCAAAATAGTGAAAGAAAGCAAGAAATGGGGAGTTCAAGGGCATTTTTATAATTTTACAGCCATATTTCGGAGGTGGGGAAGACTATAAAGTTGAAGAGATCTAAATTATAAGAACATTGGAAAAAGCGTCACCCCAATCTGAGCTACGGTGAAGAAGTTATGCCCATTTGAAGTTGGAGACAGAAAGCCAAAGTTGAAATTAATTCTTGAAGCTGAAGAGTTTCATCTCTTGAAATTTCTAGTATAATTCCTTTTTATTAGTTTTAAAACGTGTAGAGGCATGGGAAAAGTCATATTTGGGTTTATAAAAAGTCAAGCCCTAGAGTAATAAAAGGGAGGAAGGGAGAGAGTCTTTTTTGGCATATAATTTCATATTTTCCTTTCCTTAGGATTTAGAAAACCCTAGTTGTAATTTGGAGGCAAAAGGAGTATTCTAGATTCAAGTTCAATTCTCTTTCCAAGTTGTGCTTACAAATTTCAATATTCAATCCAAGTATCAATTTCATTTCTCTTATTTGTTTATCTATTTTATTTTCAATTCGATTCTCAATTGTTTTGCAATTCTCTTTTGAAGCTATGTTTGTTAGATCTGTGATTCCATGCATAGTTAGAGTTTTGTTTTCATCTAACAAAACCATTTCTAGATAAATTTTCAAGGGTGGGGATGCATGAACCCGCCCTGAGGTAAATTACCCATGTAGAAAATAGAGTTTAAATTAAAAATTGATCGAACCGTGTAGAAAAATTATACGAACATAGTAGATCTTTTAATCTCTCTTGCCCTAGGTACTTGGGATGTTTAAGAATACTATGAAAGTGTGATTGTTCTACACCTCTTTATATTTACTTTTGATTTTGTATGGTGCGGGCTTGAACCTCATATACGTAATGCTTAGGATCTATAAATACTGGATTCATTCAAATTTATAATTTACATTTGTAGTATTCTACATGATAAATTACTAGGGTTAGGGGATTGTATTCCAATATACTTTCTCATTCATCTTAATTAGTTTTCTCAAGCATGCATAGTTAACTTTTTTATTTTTTCCCTTTTAAACCATCATCATCATTTTCACTTTTATTTTAGAAGTAATAAATCAATTAAATTCTATCAAACATTCCCTCTGGATTCGATACTCAGACTCACCACTATACTCCTTAAGAGTGTAGTTACAAGTTTAGGTTTTTTGTATTGAGGTTGGAAGCCGATAACAATGACTAGCGTATTACACGAACGCTCGGTTTACACCTCGATCACTTGGTCATCCTAAATGTCCATCCCTATTTGGTGTAAAAGAAAATCTTTTTGGCTTTTTCACTTGTTATAAAAACATAGAATTTTTTTTTGTATTTTTCTAAAATTTTTCAAGAAAAACAATACTCTTTTTGGATTCATCGAAAAATATATCAAAATGGAAAATAAATACAATGATATTACCCACAAGGAATAGGCATAAAGATATGAACATGAAAATCATTATATGCTAGCAAAAAATTCTAAACCTCAATCATTAGGACCAGAGGTGTTTTCCAAAGGTGTGAAGTCCTATGAAAAACATTCATAAAATCATGTGAAGTTTTTACCAAATACTCAACTTACTCTCTAAAATGATTAAAATCTCTCATGTGATGTGCGGGAGCATATGTAGAAAAATGTGTGGGAGTGTGTGGACATCCCGATCGTGATGTGCCCCCTCATCTCTCTCCTTATTCCCAAGAAGGGGTTGAGGAAAGAAAGGGGGATGAAAGGTCTCACACCCTTTTTTTATTTAGGAACACTTCGGCAATCGTTGGTGTCGAGTGAATGTAAAGAAATGGAGTCACTAGCCTATTTTGCACAAAAAAGGGAAAATAACATATCACCGCCTCCAAAGAGAGGCATCAAAGACAAACTAATGCTTATGAAACCAATAGTTTGAAGGGTTCGGGGGTTAAGTTACGAAATGGGAAGGTTTTAGGCACCCATCCCGCCCTTTCGATCTCTCATGGGCTTATGTTATTATTTTTCTTTATTTCTCCATGAAGTGTGTGTGTTTATATAATGGATATCGGAATCACCCAACTCATACCATAGAAGAGATAAATCTAGGTCATCCAGAGGAATGGTCCCAAGATAATATATAGAAAAAATGATTTATGCATTTATCATGTTATTAATCGTTATGATGGAACGATAATATGTGTTGGATATTAATGTTCGAATATGATAAATGCGAAAGTAGAGAAATTAAGCAATTGGAAAATTAGAAATTTGTAAAATTGGACTTGAGTCTCGGGTTTTAACATGAAATGCCTACGTAGCCTATAAAGGCATCAAAGTCCATGCAGTTCGCATGAGTCATAAGGGTGGAGTTTATCCCATAGATTCGAACATGATTTTTTATATGTGTGAATGTTGAAATTTTTGTTTTAGTTTGAAAAAATGTGATGGATAATCCCGTTTGGAATTTATGGGCGTAACCCTGTTTTTATTTACTTTGGTTTTTTTTTATTGAAAATAAAGTATGTGCAATATACTAACAAAAATCTAAGATGTTAATGTGTATGAACTAAAGTAAGAACTAGATTATGAATTTAATGTATTTAAATGCGAAAATAAGAAATTTAAAGAGAGAGGGAAGAATTTGGACCTTCTTTGAAGCTTGATATTTGATCTTGGATGAACTTCATTGATTGTGAGATGAATGATGGATGAGAGAGAATTATATTTTTACCAAATTGGCTATAAAAAGGATGGGATTGTAATATTGAATGGAATTTCACATGAAGAAACTTCGTTGATGCTTTGGGAATGAGGTCATGCCCTATATTTATACTATCAGGGGTGGTGCTGATAGGCATGTCCCTAGACCTACCAATCTGAAAGTAACCCAAGATACACTGTCGATTGGCATGGAAATGGACCTGCCAATCGATAGTGTCGTATATATTTTCCCAAAAAAATGGTCGTAGAACGCAATCAATTGATCTAAATTTTTCACGGGGAATACCGTTAAAAAGGTAATTTAGAGACCTTTAAGAGTCCTTTGGACGTCTCCCGGGTTTGGGAGTTGACTTTGGGGAAAATTTATGATCGGAAGCACACGTCAGTCTTTAGATGGGAGACCGTGGGACGAAAATAAATCGTTCGTCTGAATGGTAAGTCAAAATCATGCACAGGGCAGACCACTGGAAAGTATAGGCAATGAAATTCAAATTCCAAAGAGCTTCGCTCGGTTCAAAAAGTTAACCTTCATTCATCTATATCGTTCATCTGCAACGTAAGTCAGAATCGCGCATGGAGCAAACCATTGGAAAGGGTATTTCGTGCCCTTCGAAGATTCATTCACTCTCGTTCAAGCTGAAGAGTTGACATTGGTCAAACGGAGAACGATAGCGCTCGGCGGCCTTTATAAAGGGTAATTAGTTCCCTTAGAAGATTCAAAGAGCTTTTGATCTATCAATAGAGTTGTCGAAGTTAAATAGTGCTCGAGAGCGCCAGGTGGCCTCTAGATTAGTACTTGGAGTATGATCTAGAGTTTTTAATGAAATAAGGAGGTTCTAGGGACCTATGGAGAGACTTAGGGGGGCCTAGAATTTGGTGTCTATATAGCCCCTCAACGGGTGAGCTTAGAATAAGTGAAAGTCTTCGAATAGACACCACATGATGTTTTAAAAAGATGTCAAATCTACTGACCTAAGAGACGAGGATGATCAATTCAAAAGGTCGAGGTCGATTATAAGGACCTAAGGAAATGATAGGGATAGATAATTATATGGTTCGAGGTTAATTTTAAGGACCTAAGGTAAGGACCAACCAATTCTGGGGGTCGAGGTCAATTCTGAGGACCAAAGTAGAGATGATCAATTCTGAGGGTCGAAGCCAATTTTAAAGGATTAAGTACAAGTGACCTATTATGTGGTTCGAAGTCAATTTTGAGGGCTTAAGTAGAGATGGCCAATTATTAGGTTCGAAGCCAATTCTGGGGGCTTACATATGACCAATTCTGCGGGTCGAAGCCAATTATGAGGGCTTAAGGTGGAGGTGACCAATTCTAAGGGTCGAATCCAATTATGGGGGCTTAAGTAGAGATGACCAATTCTTAGGGTTGAAGACAATTCTGAGGGCTTAAGTAGAGATGACCAATTCTGCGGATCAAAGCAGATTCTAATGGCTTAAGTAGAGATGACCATTCTAAGGGTCGAAGCTAATTCTGAGGGCTTAAGGTGGAAATGACCAATTCTGAGGTCCGAGGCCAATTTTGGGGGCTTAAGTAGACATGACCACTTCTACGAGCCAAAGCTAATTTTAAGGGATTTAAGTATTGATGACCAATTATACGGGTCAAAGCCAATTCTGAGGGCTTAAGGAAAAATGACCAATTCTGAGGGTCAATGACAATTCTGCGGGCTTAAGATAGAGGTGACTAATTCTATGGGTCAAAGATAATTCTAAGGGCTTAAGTTATAGTTTTCTTGGGGAAATTTGGATACTCCAGTAGGTAAATTATCTTATGGTTCTTCCGGGGATTTCGGGGACCATTTGATTCTGAGTTTTTGGTTCCATTAGGGAAGAGGAATTAATCTGAGGATTGGATGTTTCCTTGTTAAAGGATCTTTTGATTTTGCTGGGGAGATATTCGATTGATTTTGAGAAAATTACGCTGGGGAGGTAAGAGTTCTGCTAGGGAAATGAGTGTGGAAAATATGTTTTTCTTGGTGAAAAAGGTTCTAAGATTCATTTGGTAAATTTACGAATTTTTGAGGGATTTTTCGACTTTTTTTAGAATTTTTATACGAAATTGCAGAGAGGGTGCCGACTGTCATGGTGTGAGATGTGCCAAACAAAAGTGTTACGGTCTTTTGGGGTACCTCGAGCATGTGAAGGGACAGTGCTAATCGATATTTCTTCAAAAGGGGGTGAGATTTCCTTATTTTTCACAGCTTCCAGACTTGCTCTTTTCTGATTTTTCTTACTACAAACTGCTTTACCATTTCAAAACTAAGAAATGGATGATTTCACAAGCAGTTAGACACACATGGTGTGGCTAAACGTTGATGACTGGGCAAACTTGGAAGGGAGGTATAGGTTGCCCCTTGCGCTGGGTAGCAACGAGTGGCGATGTCGTCAACTTGTGGTTTTTGCCATTTTTTAGGGTGTTTTTGAATGCCCCTCTTTATGACTCGGGAAGCCTAACCTTGGCAACTCTTTATTTTTCTTTGGATTAATTCAACTAGTACTGCTGGAAAACATTTACTGGCGCCAAATATCTTCTTGAGGTATTCTTTATTTTTTTCATTTTCCTTTATGCATTTGCCTTTTCCTTATGCATTCGTATTTTCCTTTATGCGTTTTATTCTTGATTTCTTGATTGCTGGCCTTTAATCCTTGCAGACATGGTTCTATGAGGTGATTGGGTTCAACACCCAATTATTATCTTTAAATGACAAGTCTATTGGGGACTTCTGTCGGATGTACCAGTGGTAGAAGTCCAACCGGTAGCCACAAAAATCTCTCGCTTTGGAGGTATTGCATCAGGTGTTAAATGACCTAACGAGCGAGCGGGTAAATCCTTCTTTCCTTTTTTTAGACCATTTTTCCTTTATGATCTCTTTCGATATTGATCTTTCTCTGTAAGGGATTTCTCAGGTGACCTTCTATCCCTAGAGGACGGCCATCCAACATACGAGGTTGACTGGGGGGTATACGCTAATGCGGCATATATTGGTGCATGATTTTGGATACTCCTAATATCTCGGGGAGATAGTAGTCGGGCAGGTTATGGAGGAGGAGGTGATGGTTCCACCTGCGAGTCCCTCAGTGTATATGAGGCGAGAGGGGGATATGTTGAATGATGCGCGTGTAGTGGCGATAAAGGGCGATACTTACTCACCATATATTGACAGGATGACGACATATGATTACATGGATGTTGTGTCAAGCTGGTTGATGCTACCCAGTATATATGAGGTGATGCCTCTCCCCCAGGAGGGTTCGAGTCTACCAATGTGGTCTTCCCACAGCACAGGGGGTGCGTCAACATCAGCAGTGGTGATGACCTCGAAGGTTCCCTTTATTCAGTTGAAGCCTCCATCTTATAACATCCGACGGGATGACGGAGGGTCAATGCGATGGACCTGGAGAAGATGGGGCTGATAGAGGAGGTTTTTCAGTCAGCGGTATACTTTTCATCTCTTTGTCTTTTAATTTTCTTACTTCTTTCTCTCAGACTAACTGATTTTCTCTTTTTTTTCCTACAGCACATTTGGGTGTCGACCAACTGGCTGAGGGATATTCAGGATTGGGTAGCTTCTGCGATGACTCACATTCGAGAGTTGATCTTAGTTCCTTCTTGTGTCGTCTGCCTCATCTGAGGAGGGGTCTGGTTTGGGGAGTGGATGTACGTCGTCTCATCATCAGGGGAAGTTAGCGTGTCGCAGAGAAGAAGGCTCCTAGAAAGAGAGAAAAAAAAGAAGAGAGAGAGAAAGAGAAGAGAGAGAGAAAGAGAGAGAGAGAGAGTTTGTAGGTGAGGGTATGTGTCAGAGAGAGAATAAAGGTGGGTTTAGGTTGAGTCCCATTTTATTTTATTTTCTTCCTACAAAATTAGTGTAACATAGCAATATCTATGTAATAAAATAAAGTTTTAGTTAATTCATTTTTTTAATTTTTTGCTTTTAGTGACTTAATCCAGATGATCTTTTTCCTTTGCTTCTAAGACCGTAAAGAGAATTAAAAATGTTTTGAGAGAGAATTTATTCGTAATTCTTTGAGAATAAAGATTATTTTTATTGGGTTTTTTTATTTTGACAAAAAAGGAAAATGGGAATTTTCCAAAAATGGTGGCTTACCGATCGACATGCCCCTTGTCCTGCCTATCGGCATTTCAGTCTAGTCCAATCAATCCAAGGTCTGATTGCACTCTCTTTACTTGTTTGGTACTTGGTGGGGTAAGTTTTTCTTCTATTTGTGTAGGGTTTTTGTCTTTGGTTGGTGTTTTCCACGTATAAATAGGGGGTGTGGGTGGAGCATTTTCTTAACACATTCACATTACTTCTCTTTTACATTCTTCTTACTTACTTTGCAAAATGGCTCTCCCTGGTAGTGTTGAATTTACTACCCACCTCGACCATGTTGCTTTCAACATGCGTCATGTTTCTGTATGTTACAACCGGCTTATAGAGTGGATCATGATGATGGCAGTAATAGAGTTATGGTACCCTGAAGATAATTTCTCTTGCTTTAGTTTGGATGAAGTCTGTCTGACCTATGAAGAGTTCTCTACCATGTTGGTGATAAATCCAAGTGTTGCGAAAGTTATGCTTGAATTTTCCCGGTCTTCTATGGAGCTATTAGCAGGACTTCTCCATATCTTTCCTTCAGCATCTAGGTCACTGGTTATGGGAGGAATAATTTTTCTTCCTATTGTGTTGCATTATGTGAATTGGTAGGATGTTGGTGATGTTGGCTATGATGGAGCCATCATTCTGGGCTTGGTTTCAAAATTGTTGTTGGTGATTGGGTAACTGCTAGTGGACTCGCAACTCGCCACCATTACTTCTTGGATGTCGTACCATTGTAATCCTGTGGCGATGATACTGGCTGAGACTCTGAAAGGTCTGGATGCCTAGCGGGAAGGCCGTTCTCACATCTTGAGGGGTAGCCCCGTAATGTTGTTTATGTTATTATCGAAGATATTCCATATGGAGGTCCCTCCTGAATATCCTTAGGCGGCTGTGAAGAACTTATTTTCAGGCTACTTTATCAGTGTAGGCCTAGATATCGAGAGCTGGGAGAATTGGTTTATGGAGCATAGGGCTCAAGGCTTGCGTTGGTTTGTGCCTTGGTAAGGATAATTTCTTCCCATTCTGGAACTAGGGGAATACCAGTATGTTAGGTTAGTCGAACTCCGATGAAATTCTTTCCACTTTCCCTAGCGTCTCCTGTACCAATTTGCCTGGGAGAAGATTATTCCAGATCAAATAATAGATTTCTTTCCGGTGGAGAATTTGACAAGCGTCTGCGAATGTGACTGGGCTCTCTGTGGGAGAATAGTCGATCCGTCCTTCCCATTCTATTGATATATTTTGACATATTTTGAAGGACTATATGAAGTGTTTATGGAGGATATTGATTGCCAAGATGATGGCTATGGGGACCGAGCAAAGGTGGTTTGATATATCTGATACTATGGAGGGAGGTGTTGTTGTTTTCACTAAGATGGTCCTGGCTTATCGTTCTATGGAGTCCCTGTAGAACACTATTCAGGACGGGGAAGTTTGGGGACCCCAGGATGTGAATAATGATTGGGCCGACTCCTCTGGCAGTCGCGGGTAGAATCCCCAGGCTTTTTGTGAAGCTTTTATAATGGGTTTGGTTCTATTTATGGTTATTTTGTGGGAATAAATTGGGAAGTTTTTTTTATGATTAGTTGGTTTTTTTTTGTTTAGTTTTAGGGAAGTAGGGTTGTGTTGGCAAGGGAATTGTTAGAGTCCCTTTGTTGATGTAATCTTAATGAAATTTTTATTAATGGAATAAAGAAAATTTTAATTATATTGTCGTACCGCTTGATGAGTTTTTGCATTTGAATTATCTATACCAATCACTAAGGCATATATAATCCTTTTGTTCATATATATGTTAAAATGAACTGTTATTATCGGGGATAAGAAAAGAATAATATTTCGTGAAAAAGAAGGGGGGATCGTGTTCATGTGAAGCGTATGAGCTACCTAAGTACCTCTGGGGATTTTGGAATTTTTTTTGAGTTTCATTTTTGAAAGTATAAGGATTTTTAGAGGATGAGTCCCACATAGTTCTCAGTGGAGGGAAATTACATTTTTTTTAAGAATAGAAGGGAGATGAGAAGAGTCGGAGCGCAACGAGATTTCAAACTAAGGGTAGAATTTCTTGAGATGGTCTAGGTTAACTGGAAGTTCAATCTCTTCTCCATCAAGGACGCTGAGAATAACAGCACCACCAGACATGATCTTCTTTACAATATAGGGGCTTCTCCAATTGGGCTTGAATTTCCCTCTGGGGACCTAGATGGGGGTCCCCTTATCAGACATCACAGTCCTTGACTCTCTTATTGAATGATCGTGTTATTCGATGATGGTAACCTTGTATATGATACATAGCCTTCAATATCCATTCATCCAAGAGTGATAACTCGTCAAGACAGGTTTGATGCCAGTCTTTCTATCTGAATTTACTTTCTCGCATGACACGCAATGAAAGGATTTCTAGCTCCACGGGTAGGACTGCTTCCATCCCGTAAACTAGAGAGAAATGGGTAGCCCTAATAGATGTCGATCATCTTACTAATGATTTCTTTGAGGTTCTTATTAGCAGCTTCAACTGCACTGTTGGTTTGAGGTTGGCAGGGATAATATTTATCTTTCTTCATCCCATACTCGTCGAATACTTCAGTGACTTCTTCCTTGAAATGTAACCCATTGTTTGACACTAGCCCATGCGGGACCTTAAATCAGCAGATGATATTTTTTTGGATGAACTTGGATACCTTTTTGGCATTCAAAACTACGTATGACTTGACTTCGACCATTTGGTGAAATATTCAATGGAAACCAAAATGAATTCAAGCCCATTAGAGTCTTTGGTTGAAACCTTCCCTATGATATCAATGCCATGTGTGGAGAACAGCCAGGTGGAAGTCATGTTGTACAATTACCATGAAGGCAAGTGTTGGAGGTTAAAGAATTTTGAGCATTTAAGACATCTTCAAATATAGGCGATGCAATCCTGAACCATGGTAGTCTAGTAGTAACCTTGTCGGATGATTTTCTTGGCAAGCATATGTCCATTCATATGGGGTTCTCACTCCCCACTATGGATTTTTTGTATCTTCTCTTTAATGTCAGCCCCTGCGATGCAGTACAAATGGGTTCCATCGAAGTTCCTCTTGAACAATGTTTTATTGCATACAATGTAATGGGCAGCCAGTTTATGAAGAGTTGCACGATCTTTTTTGTCTTAATCTTGGGGATACCTACCAGGCTTTAGGAGGCTGCAAATATCATAGTACCAACAGCCGAATCTATCAGGATCTTCTTCTGTGATGAGCTCAATGTGGTAGAAACGGGTTGGTTTATCTTGCTTTTGGACTGGAAATGGGCTATTGTTATACCTTCGAGCATGTCAATTATGGAAGATAAGGTAACAAGGTCACCAGTTAGGTTATTCTTTGCTCGGGGCAGGTAGTGGAAGTTGATTTCTTAGAATTAGGAGGCTCTCTCTTCTAAGTGGGCATGAAAGGTTAGGATTTTCACATCCTTGATTTTCCATCTTTTGAGTACTTGTCCGATGATGAGGATTGAATCCCAGTAGACATCGAGGTGTCGAATTCCTTTTTTGAGAGAAACTTTGAGGCCTATTGTGCATGCCGCATATTCAGTCATGTTGTTAGTGCAAGGAAAATCTCTCTTGATGGCAATGGGGGTGTGAGAGTCATAAAGGAAAATTATGAGGATCCATGTCGTACCCTTTCATGTTCGTAATTTCATTAAAGAACATTTTCCACCAGAGGTTTTCTTAGGTGGTACAAAGGATATTCTCATCCGAGAAGTCAAAAATCCAGACATCGACTTCTCTATAAGGTAGTCAGCTAGGTAGTCAGAGATGGCTCTTCCTTTCATGGCTTTATGTGTGATATACGCAATATCAAATTAGCCTACCAGCATCAACCATCGGGCCATTTCGCTAGACATGGTGGGTTTCTCGAGTAGCTAATTCATTGGATCCATTCGAGACAAAAGTTTGATGGGAAAGGCGAGCATGTAGTGTTGTAATTTTTGGGTTATCTAGGCAAGGGAGACACATGTAAGGACATAATTTTGTAAATGTCCATCACAATTAAGTATGTCGTATACCGCTACAAGTCATCAAAGAATTAAGAAGATTGTATCTAAAAAAGACGATCCGAATTACAAGTTGTCTTCAATATTCAATCCCAACAATATGACATTTGGTAAGATAATGTTTTAAAGTTTTATTCACATTTCATATTAAGAGTGTTGGGATATTTTTAGAAGGAGTTTTAAAAAGATTTTATATAAAAATATTTTTATAAATGTTTTTGTTCAAAAAGGTTGTTAACTGTTTTAGAAAAAATATGTTTTGAGGAAATCTTGTTAGGCAGTAAGTGTAAGTCAGTTTTGATGCTCTAATCGTTCAAATGATATCACCAACTTGTTCGAACGACATTGGGATGTTGCGCTTAGTCGTTCGAGCGACACGCATATCTCGTTCGAGCTTGATGGGCTTATCGTTCGAGCGACGTGTCTTTTTGGCTGACACGCCGACTTCATGTTTATCCTTTGACCGACTTAATTTTCTTATAAAAGGGGTCTGGAAGTATTGCTTTTGACGTGGAGAAAGAGTTTTAAAATTCAGAGTGTTTTCTTTGGTTTGTTTATCTGCCCATAATCAATTCGAAAAATATTTTTTGGCAGAATGTTTTCTTCTCCAACAACAATAATTTAAGGGTTCAAATATTTTGTTTTTAATTCACAAAATCCCAAATACTTTTATGTGAATTATTTTGTGGAACCCAAGAACATATTTTGTTGTTTGTTTATTCTTTATGGGGATAACTCTACAACCGACAATTGCATACTATTGTTGAGGGAGTCCTTATGTAGTTCACTCTTGTGGAGAAGTCATTTCTTTTCCATTGCTAACCACCTGGAGTTCTTGCGGGACTTTCCAGCCGATGACATCGAAACCGACACCTGAGGGTATTTCGTATGTCACCTTTATTTTTATTGTAATTTGTGTAATAGTTCTTTACAAATTATAGTAAAAAAAAGGTTTTTCCCTTCGGGGATTTTTCCTGAAAGTTGTGTCGCATGCTTTATTTATTTATGGTTTGACACACGCACACACGTAGTTGCATGGTTTGGGCCTGATTTAATTTTGTTTAAAAATGGACTATAATTAAATAAGGTTTAATTGGAAATTTGCGTATTTAATCAATTATCACGCTGTCGTATTTTTCAAATTGGTGTCAGAGCGAATTGCGCTAATTTATCGCGTATTCCTACTTTTTACAAATTTGCGTGATATTGATTTTTTGAAAAAATCAGTTTTGTGAAAAATCGAATTTTTCCAATGGAGCACTTATATAATCGGATGCCCCTTTTAATGACACGAGTCAGAATTTTGATGATATAGATCATTTGAATTTGACGTTTGCTAAAAGAATTAATTTTTTGGAAAAGGAAAATTCTCGTTTTAAATTCGCGATGGATCTTTTGCAAACGGTTCAAAATCAAAGAGATTTTTATCTTGAAATATTTGTTTCTTTGGACCATGAATTTAATGCTTTAAAATTTTCCAAGAAGGAGAGTGATGATAGGGTCCTATTTTTAGAACAAGAATTAGAGGACCTTGAAAATTCGATGGTTTGTGTTTGTTCCAAAGAGGATAAAAATATTTTAGTCAATGAGTTTATGGCACGTGAAGAGATGCTTAGGAAAAAGTTTTCTTTAATTGAGGGGAAGAGAGATACCCGTTTAGGAATTGTTGATAATTTGAAAAAGGTATCCCTTAAATAGGAAGAGTCTAATTTGTTGCTTGAATCAAATATTTTTAAGTTGAAAAATGATTTAAACGATTCAAGTAGGTTTTATAGTGATGGTAATGGCTCATCTTGTTCTCACGCTTCTAGTGATAAAGTCAAAACCATTATTTGTTTTAGAGGGTCAATTAATCCCAAGGACTTTAGAAAATATCACACTTTAGGTAACATTCCTCCTGTTTACATATGTTCACATTGTGGTAGGAAAGGTCACCTTAGGAGATTTTGTTTTGATCTTGGAAGATGTCCTAGGAAGTCGAAGTCTAGTGTTTTCTTGGTTCCTAAAGCCCCCACATGACGTTTCACATCTATTTGGGTTAGGAAATCACGTTTAGAGGCACTAGATTTTAGACAAGTTGATTCTCATTTGCTTGCACATGACTCTTCTCTTGCCATATCATATAGATGATTGTGTTTGCATGTTTGTCATATGCTAGTTTTTTTGTTTCATGATATTTATATTTGCTAGTGTTGTGACATGTACTTTTTGCATAAATTTTTACTTTTGAAAAATACAAAAAGATTTTATTTTGATAAACTTTGGAAAATCCAAAAAGATTTTTTTTGTTTGCACCTTTTATGGATGAATATTTAGGATGATCGAGTCACAACATCATTCCATTTTTTTCATGTGACTATTTGATAGTGTTTTGAGACAATATGCCAATTCATCCATGTGCTTTATAATGTTTGGAGTCATTAAGATGTAATTCGTTGTTACTTCCTACATGTTTGACTCATGATTTCCTTTATTGCACACATGCACGGATTTGTTTGATTTTTGCGATTATCTATCACATGTTGATTGAGTGTTTCCATCTCAATTCAGTCTATACAATGAACCAAATGCGATAAAATAAGAGAATAAAAAGTGTGCACCTTTGAACCATGTTTGTGAGATTTTGTGTGAAAACGGAGAAGGGCTACGAAAGGTTATTATTTGTCCTTTACGATTAAGCCTCCGTTTAATTGGACCTAAAAAATTGAGAAATTTTATTATCCGGGGTCCAAAGAGGTTTAAAATAGCCCGAAAAAATGTAAAGGCAATAAAAAGAAATTCATGCAAAAAATGGGCCATTTGGGTTTGTTCACCAACTCTCCAAAGTTTGAGAATTTAGATCACCTCTAAAAACAAAATATATATGAGGGAGTTTGTATGGAGAATTAAAACGAGTTTGCACGTCCTTGAAAGTCTTGGAAAAAGCTTTAAATAGTTTTGGATGTTATTGGTGTGGAAATCACTTTGACTTTGATTTGTTGATTTGATTAAGACGATGTCATCTAAATTCAACAATTTTTATACCAAAGGATGTTTTTGATGTTCATTCGTTAGGGGTACACATATGCATCTTGCACATATGATTGATTGAGTTTATTTACCTATCTAATGTGTTCACACCCATTATTTCCATTTCCATGACTTGGTTGTTTTAGTATAAATCCATGGTGCGATTTTTTTGTATCTTATTTTTGTACAAAAAATTTGGAAAATAAAAAATTATTTGTTGATTTTTTTTAGATATGCCGCTGCATGCGCGTAGTTTGATCCATATTTGCTATGCATTTTTTCGTGACACTACATGTTTTGATTTTTTCTTCTTATTTGTCGATTTGGGGACATCATAAAAAGGGGTAGAAAGAATTATCATGTTATGGGGGAGTTTTTGCATTATGGGGGAGATTTGGTTATATTGATTGATTTATTCTTATATCATTTCAAATTTGATGCATCACGAAGGTTTTTTCTTTATCTCATGTGTGTAGGTACAAAGATTGAAGATCATTATGTTTCACACCCTGATGAGAAAAGCTTTGAGAGTTTTGATGTTGAAGAAAAAAATTGAGAACTTACAAATTTTACCTTTTCAGTTTTAGGATTCTTGGGAGGGTAGATTTGTATAGGCATTTTGGTATTCAATAATTCAGATGTTTTTATGTATGTATCGTCATAGACATATGGAGAGATTTGTAAGGACATAATTTTATAAATGTCCGTCACAATTAAGTATGTCGTATACTGCTACAAGTCGTCAAAGAATTGAGAAGATTGTATCTACAAAAGACGATCTGAATTACAAGTTTTCTTCAACATTCATGCTCAACAATATGACATTTGGTAAGATAATGTTTTAAAGTTTAATTTACATTTCATATTAAGAGTGTTGGGATATTTTAAAAGGAGTTTTAAGAAGCTTTTATATAAAAATGTTTTTGTTCAAAAAGGTTGTTAACTGTTTTAGAAAAAAATGTGTTTTGAAAAGTTTTGAGGAAATTTTCTAACACAGCAAGCGTACCTCGGTTTTGACGCTTTGATCTTTCAAATGAGATCACCATCTTATTCGAATGACATTTAGATGTAGCGCATAGTCGTTCGAACGACACGTGTATCTCGTTCGAGCGAGATGGGCTTCTCATTCGAGCGATGTGTCTTTTTGGCTGACACGCTGACTTCATGCTTATCCTTTGACTGACTTAATTTTCTTATAAAAGGGGCCTGGAAGCTTTGCTTTTGACGTGGAGAAAGAGTTTTAAACTTTAGAGTGTTTTCTTTGGTTTGTTTATCTGCCCAGAATTAATTCGAAAAATATCTTTTGGCAGAATGTTTTCTTCTCCAATAACAGTAATTTAAGGGTTCAAATATTTTGTTTTTAATTCACAAAATCACAATTACTTTTATGTAAATTACTTTGTGGAATCCAAGAACATATTTTGTTGTTTGTTCATTCTTTGTGGGGAGAACTCTATAACCGACAGCTGCATGCTATTGTTGAGGGAGTCCTTATGAAGTTCACTCTTGTGTAGAAGCCGTTTCTTTTCCATTGCTGACCACCTGGAGTTCTTACGGGAGGTTCCAACCGACGACATCATAACCGAAACCTGAGGATATTTCATATGTCACTCTTATTTTCATTTTAATTCGTATAACCGTTCTTTACAAATTATAGTGAAAATAAAAGGTTTCGCTCTTCGAGAATTTTTCCTGAAAGTTGTGTTGCAAGATTTATTTATTTATGGTTTGACACACGCACACACGTAGTTTCTTAGTTTGGGACTAATTTAATTTTTCTTAAAAATGGACTCTAATTAAATAAGATTTAACTGGAAATTTGCGTATTTAATCAATTATCACACCGTCATATTTTTCAACACATGCTTTCTCCAAGGCTTTGTAGTTAATTTCGTACCCGTCCAACTTACGACTGGTGTAATAGGTCGCTCTTTCTTTGAGGCATTCTTTAAGTTATTGAACAAGAAAATCACCATATATAGTGTCTATTACAGTTAGGTATAGGAGTAGGGGAAGACTAGGTTGCGGTAACATTTGTATTAGAGTTCGGGTTAGGTATTGCTTGATTTGTTCAAATGATTCTTAGCAATGTTCATTCCAAACCTTGGTGGAATCCTTCTGGAGGAGTTTAGATATGGGTTCATAGATATAAGTCAAATGGATGATGAACAGGATGATATACTGCAAATTTCCAAGGAATCCCCAAACTTCCTTCTTTGTTCGGGGTGATGGCATCTCGAGTATGGATTTCATCTTGGTAGGATCTTTTTATATCCCTTTATGACTAACCATGAATCCTAAGATCTTTCCTTCGGTATACAAAAGACAAATTTTTATGGGTTAAGTCGCATCGGATATTGACGTAGTCGCTCGAACAATTTCTTGAGATCGACAACATGACATTCCATATTCTAAGACTTGATAATCATATCATCCACATAGACCTTGACTTCTTTGTGTATCAGATCATGCAACATGGTTATGGAATCCCTCTAGTAGGTAGCCCCTGCTTTTTTTAGACTAAATGGCATGACGGTGTAGCAAAAGGTTCCCCAAGGGGTGATGAATACGATTTTCTCTTGATGATTGGGGTGTATCTTGATCTTATTGTATCCATAAAACCCATAAATGAATGACTTAAGAGCATTACTGGTCGTGTTATGCACAATCATGTCAATATTGGGTAGTGGGAAATCATGCTTCGGAGAGGCCTTATTCAAATATCGGTAGTCAATACACATGCGAACCTTCCCTCATTATTTTGTCATGGGTAC
Organism: Sambucus nigra; assembly: GCA_949130495.1. Lineage (NCBI taxonomy): Eukaryota > Viridiplantae > Streptophyta > Magnoliopsida > Dipsacales > Adoxaceae > Sambucus > Sambucus nigra. The sequence goes on from OX422208.1 coordinate 345,278,088, forward strand.
GATATTAGCTAGCCATTTGGGATATTCGATCACATGAATGAAACCCATGTTCAGCTACTTGACCACTTCTTCTAAGAGACCATTTGGTGTGGATCTTTCGCAATTTCTATTTGATTAGTTTATATTCTGGCAGAGTTGGAATCTCATGCTGAGATATTTCGGGATCAATGCTAGGCATATCTTCACAGGACGATGCAAAGACATCCATAAATTCTTTCAATAATTCTTTTGGATGCATGCACTCATGCTCGTCAGGGGTGCCCCATATCCTAATCTCGCTCATTTGGCTACTAGAATTGATATTAATAACAACGGTTTCATCTTTATTAACTTGAACGTGGTTATGTTATTCGTCATTAACCTTATTTAGATCAGTTAAGAATTTCTCACTTCCAAAATCATCATCATCAAGAGTTTTATTAGAATCAAGACAATTAATGTAAGGCATGATAAGATACTCAAAATCTTCATTTATTTCATTAATAGGAAAAATAGCATTGAGAACCTCATGAATGGAGGTATCGATTACGTCAGAGTAAGGAGGAACAACAAGTCATCTGGGTTGCGTTGTATTTCAATAGGTGGAATAGGTACAACATTCCAGTTGAGGAAAGGTGCATCAGCTGCTTTAATCAGGCATGATGGATCCAATGATGTAGCTCTTGACTGGACCATGCAGAGTGTCATCCCTAGTTTGTCCAAGTTGAAGGAATCCTCAAAGTCACTCCCCTGAGATTTTTTAGTATCAGCTATGGTCTTCTCAATGAGTAGTCGCACATGATGTTGGGAACTTTGGGCCGATTAGTAGTTGCCTTCCTGTCCACATGATCATACCATGGTTCAAAAAAGACACAAAAGGAAAAATCTTCACCCTCTCTAATGAATCTTCCATTCAAGGAATCTATTGAGACGGTCTTGACATTTTCTAGCCTTCTCTTCAGTCGAGGTTAGCAGATCATTTTAAGTTCTTCTGCTGATGGTTGATAACCCAAGCCATAAGGAGGAAAGTCTATGGGTTTAAGTATTCCCTATTTTCATTGTCCGAGCCCCAGTTCGGGCATAAAGTGCATGTTTTTAACATTCATATCACATTGACGTTGCCATGAGGGGTATACTCCAAACAAGCCCTATCTTTGAAATCGTCCCATGCTAGGAGTAGAAGAGGTTTGACTCAGAATCCTGACAAAAGCAAATCATTTTCCCCATATTTTATCTCAAGTACTGGATTAGTGGTGCTTGGATTTTTGATATTGGCATCATCGCCCAAGATAGTATTGACATGTCCATTGGTGAAGAACTTCAATTTCTAATGAAAGGAAGAAGACACTCCCTTGATACTATGGAGCCATGGTCGTCTGAGAAGTAGGTTGAAACAAGATGGGATATCGATGACTTGGAATTCAACAACAAGATTTATAAGTTCGACCCCTATTACAAGGTTTATGGATCCCATCACTTCTCGACGAGTATTATCGTAAGCACGTACAGTGGCATAGGTTGGAGCAAGGTCTCTCACTTTCAGTCCCAAACAATTAAGGGTCCTAAATGGGCCGACATTAAGATCTAATCCATTATTAGCAAGAGAGAGCAAGGTAGTTTTTACCATGACTTTGACAGATATATTGAGAGCATAGTTATGATTTGGTCCAATCTTAGGGATTTATTCTTCATAGAAAGTGAGCATTCTAGTAGAGGTCAGGGATCCGACCAGATTTACTTGTTCTTCGGGCATGGTAGAAGGAGGGACTATGGGTCTGGTGAGTAGCTTGATTAAGGCATTCCGATGCAGTTGGGAAGACATAATGAGTCCCCATAAGGTGATGTCAGCTTGGGTCTTCTTCTACTAATCAAGGATCTTACTCTTCTCGAGGGAAATTTTCGATGTAGGAATATTCTCAACACCTTTTCCTTTGTCGATTGTTGATGGTGGAAAGTTTGAAACTTGGTAATACCTCCCCGACCTGGTCATATGGTTCACGGAAGAGGGCAAAAATAGAAACTCGTCTCGTTATGTATCTCGGGTTATTTAGCCACCTTGTTGATTTTTCTTAGTAGCTCCTCAAATGATATCATTCTACATATGTTCACTATCGGGATAGTCTTTTTTGGACCTTTCTCTTCATCTTAACTATCGAATTCATCCCCCCATTCAGTGTCAACGACATCCTATTTCCATGAAAATTCAATACACTCCACAACTTTAATGGCCTATTCATATAGATCCACCCATTTGACGGGGAGATGTAGAAGTGAAGGGACTAGGCACCCTTCTAGTTTTAAATCATCAAGTAGCTGGGACATATGGCAAATATCCTCAATTTGTCAAAATAAGTCTGCCATGATCTAGATCACATCATCTAAATTGACTTCATCGGTAGGTACCATCCAATTATCTGACACTCGATCCCATTTTCGAGCTTCCAAGAATAACACACTGAATCTTTGGCATCCAGTGGTCATCTGGGAGGGAAATTTCATCCCAAATTCTAGAAGTTGGTTTAACACTTGTGACAATTCCATATCTTTACTTCCAGAATGGGTACGTACAATAATGCATGCTCTGGTAAGAAGTGACAAGGTCTGGTCATCAAAATAGGAAGGGTGTAGGAGAAATAATGGGCACACTTGGATAGGTTTAGGAGAATATATAACTATGATGGGTGATTTACTTGGTATGATATGGGTGGATGGATCAAATTCTAGGTATTTTTCTAGGAAGATGTCATTTGTATGATTTGGAAAAGGATTGTGGGTAGTGTTTGGTTTAGGATTGGATGCTGGGATGATGATTCCCCGGTCAATCATACCTTGGATTACATTTCGGATATGGAAACGTTGATCAGTGGTATGGCCAGAAGTTTAGTGAAAGTCACAATGGGCATCTGGTTTGAGATTTTTGAGAAGTGGGTTTGGTAATGGACAGTGATCTAAGGGCTTGATAAGATTTTGACTTAAAAAGGCCTGGTAAACTTTGGAGAGGGGAGCGTGAAGCTCGAACTATTCCTTCTTGACTGTGTTAGGGAGGATTTCTGGTTTCCATGAAGTGGCAGTTTGAGAGATGTTATAGATGGTTAAAATTATGGTACTGGAAGGCTTTATGGGAGTGAATTGTCCGGATACTTTCTTGAGTTCAACTTTTGTTTTGGAAAGACTTTCTTCGATTTCTACTCCTTTTCAGAGGGCTCAAAAATGAGGGTAGTACTATCCTCCTATCATCACTCGGACATGGGGTAAGAAGTTCTTCTTCACAACCTCTTCGGAGGCTGGTTGGTCATGGTGGCTACTTTCTCTCTCCACCCGGCTATGAAGTTACTAAATGATTCCCCAGGGTTCTATTCGAGCATATCTAAATCACGGTGGGTGATGACACGACTAAGAATGTGTCTCTAAAGTGCATACTCTCTAGGATCAAGTGTAAGCCTGTCGCGTTAGTAATAAACCCGATAAGTTGGGATCATCTCCACAGGGAAATAGGACGAGAAAATCGTGACGTCGGAAGGACAGACGATCAACCTAAATTCAACCCTAAGAAAAAAAAAAGATGATTTGTTTGAAATTAATCCTACTAGTAAAAGGAAACTAGATTAAGAATACGGAACTAATGAATTAAGCAATAATTAATAACTAAGAATGAAGGAATAAGTATGAAGAGAAAAATAGGCTGGGAATACAATCCCTCAACCCTAGTGTATTGCTAGTATAAAACTAATCCTAAATTTAAGTGATTAATTAGACGCAATCTTTAGTAATCCCAAGCATTACGTATATGAGGTTCAATCCCATACCATACGTAATCAGAGGATGAGTAAAGCGGTAACGCGATACCTACACTCGCATTGCATTCTAAAGCATCCCGATTACCTTGAAGCAAATGAGATCCAAATATCTACAATGGTTGTGTTCGCTAAGCAATACAATCTAATAAACCATTGAGTTTAGAGGATTAATTTCATACACATGTAACTCTCACATCGGGTTGAGTTCATGCATCCCAACCCTAAAAAATCTAGTCGGACATATTGAACCTAACTATGCATAAATTAACTACGTTGCATATGAAAGAAATCATGATGAAAGTATACTGAAATATGCAAGAATAATAATAGAGAGAATGAAAATTAAATTAAAAATTGAAATCAAACCCATAATTAATTTATCTTAAAGCACCAAATCAAAGCTATGTTCCTAGGGTAATCTCCTACTTTTCTCCCTATCAAAAATTATTCAAAACTGTCTTTTCTAAGTCAATACAAAGACACAAATACGTTTTAGAAGAGTTTGTAACATATGGACTAATCAGCATTTGAGGAGAATTTTGCATCTTAAGCACCTAGAACTAGTTCGTAGGTACCCCGAACCAGTTCACCATGTGGTTCGGGAAAACTTATTGGTTTTATCCTTCTTCTTTTCATTTCCACCACTTAGAAAATTTTCAGGTTTTCTTCCTTTCTTCTGTGGATTTTTCTTAAACTTCAAGGGGTCATAACTCTTTCAACGTAGCTCGTATTTGAGTGCCATTTTTTCCAACCGAGCTCTTTAACTTTCCAGTAGGCACCACCTCCAGGATCAGGCTGTAGAATTAAAAAAACTCCCTTGAACTTACCTTCCTAGCCTTTCTTTCATTGTTTCGATTTCTCTTTCGCACTACTTGCATACTTTACCTATAAAACACATAAGAGAAACAAAAAACACGAAATACTTGCCAAAGAAGGTTAGTAGCATAATTACGAATTAAATCCATATCAATTGCACCGATCAGGTTCACAAAAGTACCGAAATTAAGGGGATAAATATACAATATTTATGCTCGGTCAAGTGACTTCTAACTCTTTATTGTACTTGTACTATGACATGAATTCATGGGAAATATCCTCCAAACTACGAATGTTGTACTACTTGAGAGATAAGAACCAACGAAGAGCGCTACCCTTCAAAGTCTACTGGAACATTTGGTCCATTATTTACTCGGAGGAACTATGGAGAGTCATGGATCGATGATAATTGCGGAGATGAATAATTGGGGATCCATTACCCTTAAATTTTGTCGGTAGACTTGCTTTAGGATAGTGAGACATATGGGTGTAATCCATTAGTTTCCAAATATTCTGACTTGGTCAAAAATTTTGGTCAACATCTTCACGTCTTCCTTGACCTTGTTCAACTCTTCTTCCTTCGAATCAATGGCCACGGGTGAGTTAGCCCCAGGTTGGGCAAGATGAGGCATAGGGAGTTGGATTGTCAATGGTCCATTAATAGGAGGAGAATGTGGAGCATGCTAATATTCCTCTAGGTGTAGACGGGACCATAGAGCGAGGGAAGAGGACCTCGGGCGGGAACATGGACTCGATTTTGTTACATCTCATTAACCTCGATTTGAAGGTTCTTAATCTTTGCATTGAGTTGGTCTAGGACCGTCATCAAATTTGGTTGTACATTCGGCGCCTGGTTTGTGTTCTCCATGGAAAATGGATGAAGATGAATTCTAGACTCGAAAGAAGACAGGGAACTGATGGAGCCTCAGGGCGATACGACGAAAGACCAAAGACAATAGGGAGTCAGGCCAAGGGCCGGGTATGCAATCAACTTGAGAAGGAGAAAAATTTAAATTTTATTTTTGGAAGAGAGAGGGGGAAACTGTTATTTTTGAAAAAAAGAAGGAAAATGTTTTTGACATGATGATATGACAAATCGTCCATATGCCGTTCTCATACCAGCACGTTAAGAGTAAAGCGTGTAATAAGTAAATAAAGCGAGTAAATAGAGAGAAGACAAGGTATAGAGTGGTTCAGCCTCTAAAATAGGCCTACATCCATTGTGTGATCCGTTCTCATTATATGCGTTGCATTGTACAATATAATCGTGCCTAAAAAGGTGTACAAGTACGAGAATAAAGGAGACTACATGGCAATATTGAGGATTTTGGTGTCCCGGAGAGGTGTTGCGATGTATATGCGTGGCCTTTAAGTCGTATGTAGAGGTTGTGTAGAGAGAATCTGTATTGTAGAATCTACCCTCAGGGGTGTTAGAAATCCATCATGTATCTCAAGGTGTGGACCTCTATTATAGGAGGTATGTGAGTTGTGTCACGTGCCCTGAGCACGTGACTTATACTAAGACTAAAGTTGCCATGGTAGACAAGGATGTGGCCTGTAAGGCTAACATTGAGTGTTGCATCCTGTATGAGGCTATAACAAAGGTGTCACACCCTGTACTGGGTAACTTCCTCAACCTTTTCGTAATGGTAAGTGGTATGTGTCGCACCCTATATCTGGTAAGGACGCACCCCGTGTTGAGAAGGTCCGTGGCATATGATCATATGCAGTGCAGAGTATCATCCGCGATAGGGTGTTGTATTTGTACTATCAATAAGCCCCCAAGTATTAGTTCCATGAGATTGTGATTGGGACTGCGGCTTAGTTCAGTCTTCTTAGGTGCCGCGATATTTCTAAAGCAACGATTCATCTTTCGTGCTCTCTTATATAAATTGTTCAGGCCGTGGACTTCATTACGGTTTCCAAATCTTTGAGAGCATTTCAAGAGCTGAACTCTATTCGTACATCCTTTTTCTCTTTTCGGCGACTTTCCAAGGCTGAGTGTGGTGGTTCTAAGACAGTTTGAGGCTGATCATTTCCATCTTCTTCATTTCCAGGTAATTTTTCAACAAACATCCGTTTTAAATAGCTTTTGTAGTTCGTAATTCTTCTTTAATAGTCGAACGTATGAACTTCTACATTTCTGAACTTCGTGTCAAATTTTTTTGGGTGTATTTATTTTAGATAAAACCTCAATTATTTGATAGGAACCTAGGGTTTTGATTGAATAATCTGCTGATTTCTAAGTATCGAATACATATGCATGATAAATAATTGTATTTGTTGCTATAATTCCTTGAACCGGTCCTTATAATACGAAACGCACCCTTAATCCTCCACGGCTTAGATGATATAAACTGAATTTGTGTCGAATCATATTGAAATCAAATAATTGTTCTTGATGTTCTTAGATAAACTCTTCATATTTTGGGTCTTTGATCTTTAAACGAATAAGCATTAGTTACTAAACTGTTTGAATGAATTGTCGCGGCATGATAAAGTACCCATTTAGTAATTAGGGTTGCCTTTAATCCTTCAAATATTCCTTGATTTGAGACCTAGTCGCGTCTTGTGGTGAGCGATAGTTGCGGCCCCTTAGGATCTTAGATTTAGACCCCACGGCACTTTAGCCTATAGTTGAGTGAGTAGCCGCGGCACTGTAAAACCAATCAATCAATCTGCCACGACGATAATTATCTTTTAGGGCTCCGATACACTACACTTGCCCATTTGGACTCAATATTTCGTGCTCATCTTGATGTTTCATTGAACCTGCCGTGGCCTCTAAGAGGCCTCTATACCATACTGGATGCGTCACCTAACTGCGTCTTGTGTTTTTCAGGTTGTGGCCATATGAGCTTTGACCCAGATGAGTGTTCGAGAGGCTTTTCGGCAAAGCATTTTGGGGCCTAGCCTTCTGAACTTCCTTTTATGCCCCCTTTAAACTTAATAGGGCCTTGTCAACTGAATAATTGCCCTAACTGCATAGTATTAGACTCAAAGTCCGAGGAATCTACTTCTAGGAAGGATTCTAAGACCATGCCAATAGAAGAGGAAGTTAACTCTAGTAACCGACCAATGGATATGGAAGATAACACCGTGGCTGAGGGTGAAACTATTATTAGGGATGAACCAGCTAGCCCCTTTGGGAGGGTCGAAAGGCCTTTAGCTACGCTTGACATCCGCAGCATTATGACCCAAGACTGGGTTGACCAGGTAACTGAAGCTTTCGAGTTTCCAGAAAACTTAATGTGCTCAGCACCTGTCCTGGACCAAAGACCGTGTAAGGCACTTTATGACGATGGGGTTTGCTTTACTTTGCATGCTTTCATTTACACGCTGCGGCTGCCAGTTCCTGTTCCCATCAGGAGACTTTTTCAAATGATGAAATTGGCCCCGACCTAGTTAGATCCCTGATTAGGCATAAATTCTTCCTAATTTATCCCTTGATTTAGTTACTTTTAGCACCTCCAACAATGTAATTGAGTTGGATTTATCTCATAACTGTGCTACTGACTGATCCTAATGAGTATACCGAGTTTCTGGTATTTTGTACTGATTTTGTAGGTATTTGATGTCAAGAAACGAAAGAAGGAAATCGGTAGAATCAAGAAAGAAATAAGGAAAGGTCTCAAGGGTAAAAGCATAATTTCCACATGGAATTCGGATGAGGTAACTAAAGAGAAGTTGAAGACATCTCATTCACGAGCACAAAGGAAGAAACAGCACCCCAATCAGAATCCTGAAACAAAAGTTATGAGAAGTCAAAGAGGAACTAAAAAGTCAAATAGCCGGACCGGTCCGTCCATACCCCGGACCGGTCCGTCTTGCCAAACTCCAGAAGACCCCGGATCGCATGCAAACCGAAGGAGGCAAAAATAAAAATAATCGTTCCGCCCCCGGACCAGTCCGCCCCAAAATAAAAAGAACCGATCTGCCTTGGGGGAAGACCGGTCCGCCTAAGACTCGGACCGGTCCGATCTTCGAGATTTAAAAATATTTTCTCTTCCTAAAAAGACTCCTAGTGCATCTGACTTCCGATATTGTTGTAGGGTATAAAAGACCCGATTTAGTATTGTTATAGACACGGAGAATTAGTAGGTTTTTCCTCTTCTTTTCCAGAAACCCTAGCTTAGTTAATATTTTCAGATTTAGTTCAAGGATTGAAGATTTTATTCAGTGATTTCTGTGAGTATATGTTTCTGTCATTGTTTCACTTATTTCTTGGATAATGTTAGTGAGTAATTTTAGTTATAGTTCTTTTCTGCATCTAATCATTATTTTCCTTAGAGTAATTATGAGTTCCTGCACATTAATCCTTATTTCTATTCTTTTCAACATGTTAGGCTAGATTTCCCAAGGCCAGGATGCATGAACGCAGCCTGATGTGTTAGTGCGTGTGTATAAAATTAAACCACTAAATTTAATGATTGACCTTGATCGTATTGCGTATTTGCACAACGATTGTAGATCTTTATATCGCGTTTGCCTCTGGGTACTCGTGATGATTTATAGTGCAATTCGAATGCTACTATCGCGATACTGATTTACTCATCCTCAAATTAAGTATGACGCGGGCTTGAACCTCGTATACGTAATGCCTGGGAGTACTAAATTCTAGGTCAAATCAATCAGATAAATTTAAGATAAGTATTATATTCGCACTACACTAGGGTTAGGGGATTGTATTCCCGTCCTATTTTTCTCATCATTTAAATAAAAAGTTTCGGACTATTTTTCACTCATAAGTTAGGTAGATTAGTATAGTTGCATCTTTTTATAATTTCATATTTGCATTTAGTTATAATCATTCCCAAAATCAAATCATTTTCCCTTTATTTTTAGAGTCAAAGTTAGGATTCCTCCGTCTTTTCCCGTCGTCACAACTTCGTTGTCCATTTTCCCTGAGGATCGATACCCGACTTGTCGGATTATTACTTGAGCGACAGGATTTCACTTGAGCCTAGAGTGAACGCATTTCTGAGACACCTTTTCAGTCGAGTCAAGTTTTTGGCGCCGTTGCCGGGGAACTAGGTAGACTTAGGATTAAATCGAGTCAACCCAAAGCTTTGACTAAAAAAAAATTTAAAATTTTAAAAATTCAAAAACCACAAAAAGATTCATCATCATATCTCCTAAGTTAATGCAAAATTCTGAAACCACTCCCACACCCCATAATACTCCAGCCAACATTCACGAAAATCCAATTGTTGAGTATAATCCTGATAGTCCCCACACTCCAAACACCCCACAGTTCTGGGTCCCACCTCCCACACCGTCGCACTCAATCTCTGATAACACTCCCTTTTCCTTCTTAGGACACACTCTGAGCACGCCTAGTGAGAGCACCGAGTTAATAAGTGAGGAAGAGATGTCGCAACACAGCAGTGCACCCGCTGGTGCGGAAGAGCCCCCATACCGTCCAATTAGAGAATTCGTATATCCCGAGCGTACTGTCACTCCGGGATGCATTATACTCCCGTATAATGCCGGGCAATTCCGTTTCAAAAATGGGATGATCCAGATGCTACCGTTTTACCACGGTATGGATTCTGAAAAGCCATACCTCCATATTAGGGAATTTGAGGACGTGTGTGATACTCTCTGTGATCAAACCTGCACACAAGAGGTAATCCGCCTCAAACTCTTCCCTTTCTCGCTCAAAGATAAAGCTAAGGCCTGGCTATGGTCTTTACCTCCAAGCTCGATTCCATCCTGAAATGAGCTACAGTCAAAATTTCTCAAGAAATTCTTCCCACCACATTGAACAATCTCCATAAAGGCTCAAATTCAAGCATACAGACAAGCTGAAAATGAGCCATTCCATCGATATTATGAACGTTTCAACGAGTTAGTTGCTTCATGCCCCTATCATGGATTTGATTCAGCGCAAGTCATCTCTTTTATCTATAATGGGTTGAATATCAACTCCAAACAAGTTGTTGAAACAATGGGAAGTGGTTCGTTTATCGATTTAGATGCCCAGGATGATGAGCTTCACTTGAGGTATGTCACCGAGACTACTCAATCCTGGGACACTTTTGATCCCAACACTCAAAATCGTAATAGCCAAACGACCACTACTCCGTCAGCATCCGGCCTATTCCATGTAGATAAGAATTCTATGACGGATAGCCGATTAGAGACTCTTGAGATAGGATTTCGAGATATGTGCAAGATATATGGAAAAGGACCAGTTGGACCCATTCCAAACCCAATCGTAAAGGTGTGTGCTATTTATGAGGCGGGACATTCAACTGAGGAATGATCGATGATACCCGCCTACAAAGCAATGCTTCAAGAGCAAGTTAGTGGTGTAGGAGGTTTTAAGGGTAATTTCGGTGCCCCGCACGGGAATTCATACAACCCTTCATGGAAAAATCATCCCGATTTTAGCTATGGGCAACAACATGCCGCAATGAACCCTCCTTCGCATGTTGCCCCTCCTCCACCACAAAACTTTCAACAAGCCCCACACATGCAAGGGCATGTGCAAGCACCACCACCTCAAGGATCTTATATCCCGCCACCGCGGATAAGTCTCGAGGATACTATCAACCACTTTATCAATACCCAGACTACAACTAATTCTAGGCATGAGCGCATGATGAATGACATGAATGCGAACATTTCACAGTTGTAATCATTGTGGAGTATCCAAGAGAAGGGCAAGTTTCCTGCCCAGGGCCAAAGACCTCTCCAAGGTTAAACTAGTGTTAGCTCGACACCCCATGACCATCCTGAGCAATGTAGCGCAATTACCACTCTACGTAGTGGGAGAATAGTTGGCTTGTCACCTCCCCCACGATACGTACCTAAAGACAAGGAGATTTCACCCGGCACGAAAGAGGCCGAAGATGTCCCCTTGAATGAGAGTGACAAAGAAGACGCTAGTGATCCCGAGGTACTTCTGAAACCACCCTCCGCGGCACCGTTTCCCTAAAGGCTAATTCCTTCCCATAAAGGAAACCCACGTGATGACGTGCTAGACGTGCTAAAACAACTTAAGCTGAATTTACCTTTCCTCGATGCCATTAAGAAAATTCCAGCTTATGGAAAAGTCATTAAAGACTTGTTGACGGTAAAGAGAAAGATGAAGGTAAAGAAAATGTCTTTCTAGCACAGAATGTGAGCTCCATTCTACTCAATGATCTCCCACCTAAATTCAAAGATCCCGGTGCACCCACCATTTCCTGCATCATTGGAGAAGACAAAATTGAAAAAGCCTTACTTGATTTGGGAGCAAGTGTCAATATCCTCCCTTACTCCATCTATAGGCAACTTGACTTGGGCGACCTCAAGCCCACAAAGGTCACTCTCCAATTTGCGAATCGAACCGTGAAGATCCCAAGAGGCATAGTCGAGGATATGATCGTCCAAGTTGACACTTTCTACTTCCCGATAGACTTTGTCATTTGGGACACGGAGCCCTCCTTTAACTCGAGCAACCATGTTCCCATCATCCTTGGGCGCCCTTTCTTAGCCATGGCTAACGCAATCATCAATACTCGGAATGGGCGAATGCAAATCACCTTTGGGAACATGACCTTAGAGACCAACATCTTCCATGTCGCCCAACATACGGGGGAAGAAGATGACCTTCACGCGGTGAGCTTTATAGACGAGATCGTAGGGGAGTACTTTGAGAAAAATGATTGTGGAGATGCCCTAGGGTCCTGCTTAGTGTCGAGCCATGAGAATGAGGGATCCCATAAGAGAGAGCCGTTAAGGGTGTGCCCTATTTCATCAAGTAATAGTGGTAGTTGTGACAATGAGAGAAAAGTGGGGGAGAGGTGTGTAGTGACCGCAATTGAAAGAGAGAGAGAGGGGTTAGAGGAGAGAAAACTGGTGGAGTTGGAGATCAAGAAAGTAAGAGAGGACGTAGGCACTACTCGAGAGAGAGAACTAGGAGACATGATCATGGAAGAATTTGAAAGAGAATTCGGGCAGGTGGATGAAAGTATTACTATTGAAGGCCAATCCCTATTGGATTTATGTAGTCACTTAGACGAAAGTGAATTGAAAGCAAAAATTGATGAATTACTTCGTTGTGGCAATCCACCCACAACACTAGAGGCCCCGAAGGCAAGTGAGGAGAAAAGTTGTGGTTCATCTGACTTAGAGCCCGACCCATGCATCTTAAAAAGTGAATGAAACCTAGGTGTTCCCTCCAAGTCAGCGCACGCAGACCACACTTTGAGCCAGCATAACGAGGATCCCTTTCCAATTAGTCACGATGAGTCTCCCGGTCTATCCTTTATCTATGGGCGAGGTCCCAATTTGTTCCGATTGTTGGATTATAATCCTAGGATGGGAGAAACGAGGAGAGCATCGAACCCCGCGAGTGGGGTCGGGTGAGTTCATGGAGAGATGCGAGGTCGTCGCACCCCCGACGCGTATGGGGTGATTGTTAGTGTATTTTTGAGTCATACATGAGTGTCATATAGTGTCTTGTTGCATTTTTCCCATTTGTTTGTTTTATTTATCGCACTTATTATTTTGCCTTATTTAGATTTTAGTCCTTTTTGCTTGAGGACAATGCAAAAGTATAAGTTAGGGGGGATCACAAATGCGTATTTCTAAAACTTCACAAATTTGCCAAAATGCCCAGAAATTTTCAAAAAAAAAATTTTGAAAAACCCAAAAATATTTTTGTTCAAAATAAATAAAAATTGGAATTCAAAATTTTCAAAAATATCATTAAAGTCGAATTGAAGTCTCAAGTTGTAAAATTCAACGTACACAAAGCCAAAATTGACCAAAGATGGAAATTGAACGAAAATTGACGCCTTAACGAATAAGTGTGGAGATTAAAAAACCCGGGGAGATTCGAGCCTATCACGTGTTGCGAGTTTTTAAATCAATCCGAGTTAATTGTTAACTCAAAGTTCTTTTCAACTCCTAAAAAGTTGTCAAGGATCTCAATCCTTTCATTTTGATCGGTTTTGAAAAATGTGTGTAATATTGCTTTAAAAAAAACGTGCCAAATTAATCTCTAAACTTAAATTCGTCTCGAAGCGCATATGGTAATGCAATTGGCATTTTTGGCAATGAAGAAGGCCCTCGTTTGTCACCCAAAAATATTGGCCAGAAAAAGTAGCGAAAAATTACCCCTTTTGTAACCCAATTTGAGCCAAACAAATTGTCCCTTTCGTTTGATAACCCGAAAAACCCAAATAGCCAGAATTGTGAAAAATGAGAAAATTCAGAATTTAAGTCCGGAAAGTGCATAAAAAGGGGCAAGAAATAAATAAATATGCTCAACAAAAATAGCAAGAAAAGAAAAGAAGTGAAAAAAAAATTAGAGAAAAAGAAGAAAAAAAATGAGCAATAGCCCGAAAAAAGCACAAATGGACATCATTAATGACTTTTCCAATTCCAACCTTCCCAACAATTGTCATTTTACCCCCATATACCTTAAAACCCAAAAAAGTCCTAACCGAGTCTAAATTGCGGAATTGGTTACCGCGTGGAGAGCTAATACACAAAAAGATAATAAAGGAGATTAAGTGCACGAAATAAAAGTAATGTTCCCGTTTTTAAAACCGTAATCCTTTGATGAGGTCCTTTCACCACAAAATTTCCATCTTTCTAACCGTATGCGTGATTTTGCTTCATTACATTTACTCTTTATATCACGCATACCAAAAGAATAGCCATAATCCGAGAGATTCGTTTGTGAGAGCATTCCGTGAGAACTTGAAATCAAAACGAATTTTCGGATAAGCAACGTAATGATCATTCAATGGAAGTTGGCGGTTATATTTCTGGCTACACACACACACGATGATTTGAGACTTGTAAATATGACTTGATGATGACTATTTTTCTAGAAAAGTTTGAATTGCACAATTTTTGCGTATTTTGAATTTTCTTTGAGTCGAATTTTGTGGGTATATTCTCTGCAAACCCTCATGAGACACAACTCGTTCTACTAGGGTGACCTAGGGTTTTAAAGGCTTGTTGCATACGCTATATGCAATCGCTCGCCCGCGAAAAAGGTATTTTATCCCAATAAAATGATTTACAAAGAGTTGAGCCACGCTAGGATTCTTTTACATTGCTCGGGACGCGCAAAGTTCTAAGTTAGGGGGGTTTGATTAGGCATAAATTCTTCCTAATTTATCCCTTGATTTAGTTACTTTTAGCACCTTGAACAACGTAATTGAGTTGGATTTATCTCATAACTGTGCTACTGACTGATCCTAATGAGTACACCGAGTTTCTTGTTTTTTGTAGTGATTTTACAGGTATTTGATGTCAAGAAACGAAAGAAGAAAATTGGTAAAATCAAGAAAGAAAGAAGGAAAGGTCTCAAGGGCAAAAGCGTAATTTCCACACGGAATTAAGATGAGGTACCTAAAGAGAAGTTGAAGACATCTCATTCACGAGCACAAAGGAAGAAACGGCACCCCAATCGAAATCCGGGAACAAAAGTTATGAGCAGTCAAAGAGGAACTAAAAAGTCAAATAGCCGGACCGATCCGTCCATACCCCGGACCGGCCCACCTTGCCAAACTCTAGAAGACCCCGGATCGCATGCAAACTGAAGGAGGCAAAAATAAAAAGAACCGGTCCGCCCCAAAATAAAAAGAACCGATCCACCTTGGGGGCAGACAGATCCACCTAAGACCCGGACCGGTCCGGTCTTCGAGATTTGAAAATCTTTTCTCTTCCTAAAAAGACTCCTAGTGCAGCTGACTTCCGATATTGTTGTAGGGTATAAAAGACCTGATTTAGTGTTGTTATAGACACGGAGAATTAGTAGGTTTTTCCTCTTCTTTTCCAGAAACCCTAGCTTAGTTAATATTTTCAGATTTAGTTCAAGGATTGAAGATTTTATTTAGTGATTTCTGTGAGTATATGTTTATTTCATTGTTTAACTTATTGATTGGATAATATTAGTGAGTAATTTTTAGTTCTAATTCTTTTCTTCATCTAATTATTATTTTCCTTAGAGTAATTATGAGTTTCTGCACATTAATCCTTGTTTCTATTCTTTTCAACATGTTAGGCTAGATTTTCCAAGGCCAGGATGCATGAACCCAGCCTGATGTGTTAGTGCGTGTGTATAAAATTAAACCACTAAATTTAATGATTGACCTTGATCGTATTGCATAGTTGCATAACGATTGTAGATTTTTATATCTCGTTTGCCTCTGGGTACTCGTGATGATTTAGAGTGCAATTCGAATGCTACTATCGCGATACTGATTTACTCATCCTCAGATTAAGTATGACGCGGGCTTGAACCTCGTATACGTAATGCTTGGGAGTACTAAATTCTGGGTCAAATCAATCAGATAAATTTAAGATTAATATTATATCCGCACTACACTAGGGTTGGGGGATTGTATTCCCGTCCTATTTTTCTCATCATTTAAATAAAAAGTTGCGGACTATTTTTCACTCATAAGTTAGGTAGATTAGTATAGTTGCATCTTTTTATAATTTCATATTTGCATTTAGTTATAATCATTCCCAAATTCAAATCATTTTCCCTTTATTTTTAGAGTCAAAGTTAGGATTCCTCCGTCTTTTCCCGTCGTCACAACTTCGTTCTCCTTTTTCCCTGAGGATCGATACCCGACTTGTCGGATTATTAATTGAGCGACAGGCTTTCACTTGAGCCTAGAGTGAACGCATTTCTGAGACACCTTTTCAGTCGCGTCAATCCCAATGGATGGAGGGCTATTCTTGCCGCGATCATGCTTTGGGAGAATCAATTCAAAAAAGACATTTATCCCCCGGAGTTTTTCCACTTCTACCGCCTGAAGGAAAACTCTATCATGTTTGCTGGCTATTACTACTTCTCCGTCCGTGGGAGGGATAAGACCCTTTACTTTGGGAGGCTGACCAGTGTAAATAACTAAAAGGGGGAGTATTTCTACATCTCTGGGGAAGGGTAGGAGATTCATCCTTAGGAAAACGAGAGGGAGAAGTCATTTCGAACGCTGCGGCAATGGGGATGTCCCTCTAAACTAGGTATTTGGATTATAGCCACGTCCCTTCTTTATAATTGCTCATTATTCTTTCTGTACTAACCCTTGAAATGTTTTCTGCAGTTCTCGACAACTTACAATTGAGCATGAAACAAAAGAAGAGAGATGCTGAGGCTGCGGTCATTCCTACTGAGCATAAGAGATTCAACACACTTGTTACTTCAGCCTTTGTGTTTGAAGCAGGATACTTCCCAAATAAATCTATTCTCAAAGCGATGGTCGCGAAAGGTAACAAATCAATCAACATTCTTACTGCGCGACAACTTATATTTAAAACTTCAAATATTTACTATTGCTTTTCCTCTTTCAGGTGAGGAGGTTGGCACGGAACTCTTGGCTGCCCAACTCGCAGAAATGGATGGGGATGCAATTGTCCTTAACAACGCTGTAAGGCACCGAAAAAGGTAGAGGCCCAGGACCAAAGCTCCAATCGCGGTCCCTTCCAGCAACTAAAATCCTCCTACCACGACCCAAAATTAGGTCATTGAGAAAACCGACATTGCTGTCCCCCAACCCAAGCTAAGTTTGATTATGACATCGGGGCTAATTTGGTCGCGGCAGGTTTGATGTACACGTCTGATGCCCCCATCCATTCAACTTCTTCATCGTCGCCACTGTAGTTACGATTAATGCCAACTTGGCGCCTCCCTAATGCCTTGCCAGGGTTGGTCATGATGGATGGTCGTGGCCACATCTAAGATAGACAGACCCTGAGTCCTCATGGGATACTACTACAAGGGCTGCTCGAAGGATGAAGAGGGTTCTTGACGCCGAGGACCTTAACAGGTTGATTGACGAGGATCATGATGACCTGGAGGATTGTGGCCTCTATAGTCTTTTGAGGGTAAGTGCAAATTCTCTCTCAGCTTTAATTTTGCATTCCATACCTTGCTCATAACTTTTTCATTTTAAGCCACGGACGTCATGGTAGCCCAAAAGAGGAAGTATGAAACCCTCTACAAATTGAAGAAGGCTACGAAGAGGGTACATGCCGCTGATTTAGAGAATGCACAGAATTCCTCCTTTGAAGATGGGAAGCTATCTACTACCGCGGCACTTCAGGATGCTCATATGTACTTGGAAGCTGTAATAAAGGCCAACAAAGAAGCCGAGGAAAATTTCAACCAGGTCGCGAAGTCTATTAAGGTCTCTCATGCATAAGTCACGAAAGCTGCCCAAGTTGATGAGTCGTCAAATAACAAATTGAGACTCCTTCAAAAGAGGTATGAGAAGCGGGAGGCCAAGGCTGCTCGTGATGCCAAAGCCCATACCGCGGCACTCAAGAAAATGGAGGCGGATCACAATGAAGCCCTCCAACTGGCCATTGACAGCACGATGGAGTCGTTTAAGGGCTCAAAATATTTCCTCCTTATAGACAATAGGGCCTACCTTTGCGGTTACAAAGATATCCGACACATAATCATAAAGAACTTCCCAGAGACTAAGGAGATGGTTCTTGCCTGGGGACTTGGTGATATTGAGCATCAGTAGTGCATAGCTAAGCTCAAGGCCACGGACGAAGAGAAAGTCAGGCTGAGGGTAGAGGATGAGGCAGCGGTCGTGGAGGAAGAGATCGAAATAGTCGCGGATGGTGAGGAAGGTGATATCAACGACGATGTGGCTTCGGGATCCTGTAATCTTCAAATTAGTTTGAACACCTCATCCATGCAGGGCCACGACCCTTTAATTTTTAAACTTTTACATATATGGGTTGCGCCCCTTTGTAACCTTTTGTAACTCTTCATAGTGGCTGAAACTCCATTGTCTGTAATAGCATTGATATTATCAAGGTTGCGGCCAATTTCAATGTTTATTATTTTTGCCTTCTCTAGTAGCTTTTGAATTTCTTCTGCTTTGCTTGCTTTAATACTTGAATGAATGCTCTCTATACATCTTTGCTTGCTTGAATTATGCATTTTCTTCTTGCAAACGTATGGGTCATGGGTCGCGGCCATACTTAGAAACCAAAATGGTAAATAACTTAAAGATGCGACAATGTAATGTGGATGGTTTATTTACATAGGCTACGACCCTTTTCCATCATACTTGCACTTATGATTGGAAGTAGATGTTATTGAACAGGGTTGCGGTAGTTTGACAATACTGCGTTTATCTATCATTTCTGAATGAATTTAGTTAATGGTCGCGGCCATATTGATAGGGATGTACCTTTTGAATGTTTGAATTCCCTCTGTTATAGATTTAGTTGGATCTAAATCAAATCCATTACCACATCAACTCTAAGTCTCCTTAATGGTTGCAGTTGTATCGACTGGGCTACTGCACTCTTCTAGCCCTTCCATCTGAACATGGGCCTTTGTAGATATATGGGATACTCTCAAGACTCCCCAGGCTGGGTTATATTATTAAGTCACCCACAGCTAATACATGGGATAGTTTCAAGCCTCCCCAGGCTGGGTTATGTTATTAATCCACCCACAGCTAATACACAGGATACTTTCAAGCCTCCCTAGGTTGGGTTATGTTAGTAGCCACCCACAACTATGGATATATATAAATCCATCCCTAGATAGATATTACACGTTTCTCAACCTAATGACGCATCCCGAAAGATAAGAACGGGCATTGGAAGCCCTTGCAGCTAATTTAGATAGCCGATCTCGATAGTTGCTTTTGCCATTTTCAACTGTCACTTGCTTTCGAACAATCAGGCGTCTTGACGAGGATTGTGGGCCCATTTAGATATTATCATTCCCGATATAACATATTGTCTCGAATCGAGATCTGTTTAAGACAAAAATGGACTTTTACAAGATAACATTTCATGGAAATGAAAATCAAAATATGGCATTATAGGAGTGAACTTGAATTCATATATCTATTCATTTATATAATACTTTGATATTTCAATACAAAGTTTGGTTTGAAATAACATAGGAAGAGTTATGTTGTAAATAGAAATAGATGACATATAAGGAACAAGTATGAAAGATGGGCTTGTGGTATGCGAGGCTAGGCTGCATCCCCTAAACATCTCTGAGGAACATTTGCAGCATCCCTTACCCAATCAGCCTTTCAATTTCATCCTTCAGTGCTTAGCATTGATCAGTGTCATGGACATGATCCTGCTAGAATTTTCACCAAGTAGCCTTGTTTCTCTTGTGGGTTAGAGCTCTCAACTTTTCGAGCCACCTCAATAGCTTATCCTCTCTGATGAACTCGAAGATGTCTTCAATCGGGAAGGCCAACGGAGTGTAGGCCTCAGATCTCCTTTCTGCCTTCTCTATTCTCCTTTTTAGGGCCCTGGTCGCGGCCTTGCCTTCTGCGGCCAGTGCTGTTGGCTGGGACACTTCCTTGGTTTCTGATGTAACTACCGCAAATTCTAGCATTAGGACCCTTTGAGTCAAATAGTTAACCTGGGTTTGAAGTGAATCATAGTTATCATAAAGATGGTTGAGGTGATTGTATTGCTGCACAATCTCATCTTTGACTTCTGTGCTCTGGATGGATTCTCCTTCCATTTTCTGCTTTGTTAGTCTTTACAAAATATATAATCTGAGACAAAACTAGTAGAAGTGAGCAATCTCAGAGATATTGGAGTAACCAAGTAGGAAATGGGGATGCAGCGTTTGAACTGATGCATGGAATTCTATTGAAGCCGCGGCCAGTAAAGCATATATGTGTACTGTCGTGTCCTTCGTATGATATTCACTAAGGTTGACATGGAGACCACCTGAGTCTGTTCCTTGATGTTTTGAAACTTCTGTAATGCAACTGCCCCAGTAGAGGCCACGACATGTAAGGTAGTTGAACTATCACACCGCATCCCTACCTAGGCGGTGAAGGGACAATCCCAAAATTGAATCCCAGAAATTGAGTTTTTCTCCCAAAACTCGTGGAGAGCATTATTACTAGGATCTATCCATGAGAGAATAAACTCTCGGTGCACAAAATGGCATAATTCTAATGATAAACCCCAGATCATAGGCAAATAAAAACAAAAGGGAGTAAATATAACTCTTCCCCAATCACCCAGCTTTACGGGGCTAAAGCCCATAAAGCCTTCCATCTTTATCTAGGTAGGGCGATATCACAGGGGTGTGTAAAATAGATCTAAGATCATAAAAGGAAGACTCAAGAACAGATCTGAATATATGAAATACCCATTTAAGGGTGTGAATATAAAATAGAGCTCAATAACCAGAATTTACTAGTGGAATGATGATCCAAAGGATCCCCATGAATAGAATAAGGTGTTTAAGAACTCAAAACTCATAGAAACAAGATTGAAATATCTCGCTTCCCACAGACGGCGCCAAATTGATGATACGAGAAATCATCCATAAGACGTTCTCATACCAGCAAGTCAAGAGTGAAGTGTGTAATAAGTAAATAAATCGAGTAAATAGAGAGAAGACAAGGTATAGAGTGGTTCAGCCTCTAATTAGGCCTACGTCCACTGTGTGCTCCGTTCTCATTATATGCGTTGCATTGTACAATATAATCGTGCCTAAAGAGGTGTACAAGTATGAGAATAAAGGAGAGTACATGGCAGTATTGAGGATTTTAGTGTCCCGGAGAGGTGGTTAGGATGTAGATGCGTGGCCTTTAAGTCGTATGTCGAGGTTGTGTAGATAGAAACTGTATTTTAGAACCTTCCCGCGGGGTTGTCAAAAATCCATCCCGTATCTCGAGGTGTGGACCTCTATTTATAGAAGGTATGTGAGTTGTGTCACGTGCCCTGAGCATGTGACTTATACTAAGTTTGAAGTTGTCGTACTAGACAGGGATGCGCCCAGTAAGGCAAACATTGAGTGTTGCATCCTGTATGAGGCTATAGTATAAGGTAAACATTGAGTGTTGCACCCTGTACTGGGTAGCTTCCACGGCCTTTTTGTAATGGAAAGTGGTATGTGTTGCGCCCTATATTTGGTAGGGCCGCACCCCGTGTTGAGAAGGGTCGCACCCCGTGTTGAGAAGGGCCGCGACATATGATTATATGCAGTGCAGAGTATCATCCGCGGTAGGGTGTTGTATTTGTACTATCATGACATGTTTTTATTGGGGGATAAAAGAGGACGTTTTGGGAAAAAGGTAGAAATAATATTTTTCGTATAAGGAACGAAAAAATGCTTTTTGGTGTTTTTGATAAAAGAAGGAAAAATATTTGTGACGCTTTTGGTAAAGAAAGTGAAAAACGAGAGACAGGTTTCAGCATGATTATTATTATTATGTTTATTGAGTTCTCACTTGTATTGGGTTTTCCTCAATGCAAAAGGAAATGTCGGACAGGACCCGAGCATGAGAAAATTAGGTTTGAAAAATATGTACAAAAATGTGGTTGGACTTGTTACCAGGATTATAGGCAGGGTCCCCTTTTTTTACAAAGACGAAATGACGAGAAAATTTGGGGGGCATGCCGACCCGTCATTTCGACAGAGTTTCGGATAGAAACTGGCACACTAAATATGAGTGTCCTAGGTTTGACGCCTATATGAGGGTATGCAGTTGTTAAGTTAATTGGAAGGGTTCCCCGCATTGGCATGACTTCCATGATATACGTCTTGATTTTGAGGGAAGTTGGTACATGTGGACAAGCCATTTGATATACATGAGTGTACGTGAATTGCCTCACTATATACCTCATGGGGACAGTACGTTGGAGAGAGTATTCAATATACTCGACATACGTGAATGAATTCCCTATGATATACCTCCCGTCATAACTTCGGTCAAGAGGTACGATACGGGGGAACCGTTCGATATACGTCGAAGGTACTTGGCCAATGGAAGGTAAAAATCATATTTCTTAGGATAACGGCAACCTATCGGACCAACGCCCGTTATGAAGTGACCCCCTAGTTACGGACAAAATTTGATCAATAGCCATGCTCTTTGGTGATGCAGTGTGAAAAATGCATTATTCTTTATTAACATATTATGGAGAGAGTATCTTTATTTAGCATCATGCTAAGCAGGGGATACTATACAAGTATAAAGGGTAAATCTAACATATAGAATGAAGATTATGCTAAGCATGGATATATGAGAGTGAGTGATGTGTGTCTATCTACAAGTGAATGTGTGGTAGTGAACCTAAGCATAGATCAACTACAACTGGTGTATGACAAATGTGAGTGAGCACAGATATATACAAGTGAGATAAGTGGAGGTGTATGTTAGTATTACCAAATCATGGATATTCTAAGTGGTGTGTGCAACATGTGGATATAAGTGATCCTAGGTGCATATAGTGTGAAGTTTACATGGAGAGTACCAATAAGTGTGTGAGTGAGTACTGATATACGCATGAGGTATATATGTGCAATAAATAATAGAGGAGAAAAAAGGGAACATACAGAAAGATGCATGTGCACACAAGTAGAAAACAGTAACACCCATGGAAACAAAGTCTAGCCCTCTTATGTAAATATTTCCCTAGCAGAGTTGCCATTAAGGCTATCCCTCTCTCTCCTTCATCCCAAAAGGGGGGTCGAGGAAAAAAAGGGGGATGAAAGGTCTCACGCCCTTTTTTTATTTAGGAACTCTTCGGTCATCGTCAATGTGGGGTGAATGTAAAAAGATGGAGTCTCCAACTTATTTTGTACAAAATAGGCAAAATAACATGTCGCCGCCTCGAGAGAATGGCATCAAAGACAAACTGATGCTTACGGAACCAATAGTTCGAAGGGTTCGGGGGCTAAGTTACAGAAGGGGAAGGTGTTAGTCACCAATCCCACCCTTTCGATCTCTTTTGGGCTTGTGTTATTGTTTTCCTTTATTTCTCCACGAAGTGTGTGTGCGCGTCTGTATATAATGGAGATCGAAATCACCCAACTCATACCATATAAGAGATAAAGTGAGTTCATCCATAGGAGTGTTCCCAAGATAATATATAGAAAATAAGATTTATTCATTTATCATGATATTGATCATTATGATGGAATGATAATATGTGTTGGATAAAATCCTAGCAAGGATTACAAAAGTAAAATGTATCAATGAAAGAATATGATCAATGCGAAAGTAGAGAAATTGGAAAATTAGAAAATTAAAAATTTGTAAAATTGAACTCGAATCTCGGGTTTTAACTCAAAACGCCTACATAGTTTATAAAGGCATCAAAGTCCACGTAGCTTGCATTAGGCATAAGGGTGGGGTTTATCCCATAGATTCGAACATAATTTTATTATATGCGCGTGTGTAGAAAAATGTGTTTTAGTTTTGAAAATGTGTGATGGATAATCTCGTTTGGAATTATGGGCGTAACCCACTTTTTGTTTATTTTGTTTTTTTTAGAAAATAAAGTATGTGCAATATAGGAATAAAAATGTAATATGTTAATGTGTATGAAGTAAAGTAGGAACTAGATTATGAATCTAATGTATTTAATGCGAAAATAAGAAATTTAAAGAGAGAGGGGAGAATTTGGACCTTCTTTGAAGATTGATCTTTGATCTTAGATGAACTCCATTGAATGTGGGATAAATGTTGGATGAGAGAGAATAAGATTTTGACAAATTGGATATGAAAAGGATGGGAATGTAAGATTGAATGGAATTTTACATGAACAAACTTCGCTGATTGCAAGAGAATGTTGTTGAGATCACTAATGCTGATAGATCTGCGGTGTGCTTTGGGAATGAGTTCATGCCCCCTATTTATAGGATCATGGGTGGTGTCGATCGGCATGTACCAAGTAACCCTAGACACACTGTCGATTGGCAGGGAAATGGACCTGCCAATCGGCAATCTTGTGCATATTTTCTTAGAAAAAGAGTCGTAGAACGCAATTCATTGATCCAAATTGCGCATGGGTCATACTGTTAGAGAGGTAATTCAAATATATTTAAGAGTCATTTGTACCACTCCAAGTTATGAGAGTTGACTCTGGGTCAAATGTGTCTCGGAAGGGCACGTCAGCCTTTTGGACGGGAGATCGTTGGACGAAAACGGATTATTCGTCCGAACTGTAAGTCACAATAGCACACGGGTGGACCGTTGGATACGTTAGGTTATGAAATTTGACATTACAAAGAGATTCACTCCATTTGGAAAATTGACCTTGGTCAATCGGTGCCCGAAAGTGCCCAGTGACCTCTCAGAGTAAAACGAATCATTCATTCGTACCATAAGTCTGAATTGCGCATGGGGCAGACCGTTGGAAAGGGTATTCAGTTCCCCTCGTAGATTCATACAATATTGTTTGAGATAAAGATATCACCTCGGTCAAATAGAGCTCGAGAGCGCCCGGTGGCCTCCGAATCAATTTTCAGGGGAAAATAGATCATTCGTCCGAACAGTTATGCCATTTTATGCACGGGGTGGACCGTTGGAAAGGGGTTTTAGTGCTCTTACAAGATTTAAATAGCTTTCACTCTATCTATAGAGTTAATCAGAGTCAAATGGAGATCGGGATCACCCGTTGGCCTCTAGATTAGTACTCGGAGTATGATCTAGGGATTGTAGTGAAATGGGGAGGTGTTAGGGACCTAAGGAGAGACTTAGGGAGTCCTAGAATGTGGTGTCTATAGAGTGAGTATGGGAACACGTGTAGTAGTATAACGACGTAAATACCTATGAGACACACTACCCAACTTAAAACAAAATTCTCTAAGGTGTCCTCTTTTATTACAATAAAAACAAACATAAAGGGTCCTATGAACATCTCTCTCAAAACGACTAGAACACGCTCCTATGGGGAAATGGACACCTAGGTGGGTTAGGTTGAGAGCCATAAGGATCTATTACAAACTCGGGAACCGACTTGGATGCAATATGGGAATTTGATGCACCATCATAACCTATTCCTTGTCACTCAATATTACCCAAAGTGAGATCGAGGAACATCTTTCCAATCTTCTTATATGTGTCATCAATAATGATCTTGACCACCCGGACAAGTTCAAGATCTATCTCTATTTGGGATACACGGGCTTCAAGTTTCTCACGAGTCTCTAATGAACATCTCCCGTATGACGAGCCACAGTGTTGGTCAATTGACTCCTTTCCCGAATTAAGATGATTAACTGCTCACATAAAAACTCTCACCTTCTTGAATTAACTCATCGATGCCTCCAAACCCTCAAAACTTCTATCTCTCTCTCCAAATATAACACCTTATGACCTAACTCTTTATTCAACCTTTTGATTTTCAACATATCGGTGTACAAATCTTTAAACGCTTTTTGGAGATCACCTTAACCTTTACTTCCGATATCATCCTCAAACTCGTTATCACCCTAATGGCTTAAAACCTCATCAAGGCTCTCACATTTATAAGTGTCTTCATTATCGTGGGAAAAACTAGATGTGCTGACATGACTAACCATGAAAGCAACACACTTTTCATGTGGTGACTCATTCCTAGAATCATCCAACTCGATGTCACTATTGCTAAGAGTGGTCGTATTAGAAGCTTTCTTTCCCTTTCTCTTTAGCATAGTGGGACACTCAAAAGCCTTAGGCCCTTTTCTCTCGCACTCATAACATCTTATATATTCATCTTTCTCGCCGTTATCCTTGACCTAATATTTCTTTTTATTTTTATCAAAAATATTTTTATTGGAAGAATTTTCTTTAGAGATTTTGAGAAAAGTATTTTTTTTTTTTTTTGCAAATTAGGTCAAGTCATCTAAATCAACCTCTCCCTCGGAATCAGACTCGCAAACTCTCTATTTTTTTTTTAAATTGAGTCTTCAAAGTTATCCCTCTATCCTTAGGCTTAATGATTTGGAGGAACATGTCAATCTCATAAATTTGAAGGTCTCTTACGATTTCTTCTAACCTAAGAGTGTCTACAACTCCTAAAGAGTTAGGTAATGTGCCCTCAGGAATAAATCGAGATGGCAGTGACCTATAAATCTTTTTCACAACTCTCGAATCATCAATTTTCTCACCCAAATTAAAACTCGTGTTAACAATATCTGACAACCTAGCATAAAACTCATCAAAACTCTCGGGCTCTAACATAATAATAATCTCAAACTGGGTGGTCAAATTTTGCAATTTAAACGCCTTAACAGCGTTAGTACCGTCATATGTCAACTGGAGGATATCCCATGCCTCTTTTGACATGGTTCACGTCATAATACGTCGTAACTCTTCAGGGGGACTCTAGACACCCCATTATAATACCCCATAACCTATCCTAAGATCCCTAGCACCTCCCTTCATCATTTCACACCCAAGTCATACCCCAGGTACTGACCTAAAGGCCATCGGGCACTCCTAGTCTCCGTTTGACCAAAAGTCAAACTCTTCAGCTCGACCGAGATAGAATGAATATTTAAAGGGCATGGAAACCCCTTTTTAACGGTCCATGTGCATGATTCTGACTTACCATGCGGACGAATGACCCATTTTCCCCCGAAACTCGATCAGGAGGTCACCGGATGCTCCCAGGCTTCGTTTGACCAAAGTCAACTCTTCAGCTCGACCGAGAATGAATGAATCTTCAAAGGGAACTAAAACCCCTTTCCAACGATCGACCCCGTGTGCAATTTTGACTTACGGTACGGACAAATGATCCATTTTACTCCAAAAGGCCACCGAATGCTTCCAGGCCCCGGTTAACCAAAGTCAACTCCCCAAACCAGGTCAAAATATTTTGAATGTTGAATTACATCTCCTAACCTTTCAAATGGTCTGCCCTGTGCACGATTCTGACTTACCATGCGGAAAAACGATCCATTTGCCTCCGAAGTTTCCTCGTTCAAAGGATCGACGAGCGCTTCTGAGCCATATTTGACCCAAATTCAACTCCCGTACTCGGGAACAGTCCAATGGACTTTCAAGGTCTCTAAAATAACTTTCCAACGGTTCACCCCATGCGCAATTCGAATCAACGATTCGTGCTCTACGACCGATTTTCTGAAGGAACCTGAAAGACACTGTCAAACGGCAGGTTCCCAGAACTGCTTATCGATAGTGTACCTAAACACACCTGCCGATTTGTAGGACCAGGGCTATGCCAATTGATAATTCCCTAGGCCTATAAAAAGGAGGGCCTAACCTCATTCCAAGAGGAGAAAAATCAGAGATCCATTCCTCTCAGCAAGTTCATAAAACCCCTCTAGAAGTTAACGTGATTTCCACATCCAAATCCCTTTCCAACCTTCACCTTTCATCACCTTTTTCATCAAACATGGTGAATTAAGTACCCTCCATCATAATCCAAGTGCAAGGTCTGCTCTCCAACATCCAAGATCAAGCTCAAGATCTCCCAGAAGGTCCAACTCTTTCAACTCTCTCTTTAAATTTCTCTAAATTGGCATTAACTTGTTTTATTACTTAGAACTTTTATTCTCTCATATCACATATCTTAATATACTTTTTATCTAGTATTATTGCACATCTCTTATTTTCATATAAATAAAACCCAATAAAAAAGAAAAAGATGATTTTCTCATAAATTCCAAACGGGAATTCTCACACTTCTCACAACTAAAACACTTTTTTACACACACACACTTACAAGAGAAGTCCCTGGTTGGATTTATGGGATAAATCCCACCCCTCGTTTTGCATACAAACTACGTGGACTTTGATGCCTCTATAGGCTACGTAGGCGTCTAAGGGTAAAACCCGAGATTCGAGTCATTTTTCTACTTTTTTCCTATTTTTCTATATTCTTTAAACTTAACTCTCTTAAATTCTATGTATTTCCATGTATTTATATATTTGTTCTTAATGGCGTATTATTTCACATGCGTTATCATTCCCTTATAATGCTCGACGCTAGGATAATCGCATAAATCCTATTTTTTAATATTACTTTTAGGAACATTCCAATGGATGACTCATTTTATCTCTTCCATGATACAAGTCGGTGATTCCTATCTCCACTATGTATACACATGCACACATATCACGATGAGATAAAGGAAAATAGCAACAACCCAAGAGAGTCCGTAAAGTAGGAATGGGTGGCTAACACTTTCTCATTTCATAACTTAGCCTCCGGACCCTTTTTCGAATCATTTTGGTTTCGTATGTAACAGTATGTCTTTAGATGCTGTCCTTTAGGATGGCTTCCTTTTCTTTTGTCTGTTTTGAATAAAATAGACTGGTGACTCTATCTCTCTACATTTTTTCACCTCATTCACTGATGCCGGCCGAAGCGCTCCTAAGGGGGACGCGCGGGACCTAGAGGTATCCTCTCCCGTTGCGAGGGGATATATCCGGGGATGGCCACAGTGGCGACTCTGCTAGGGATATTTATTTTGAGGGTTAGACACTATTTACATAGGTGTTTTATTTTCTTACATATCCCCCTATTTCCCCCTTTACTACTCATGTGTACCTCATGCTTATGCTTTTATTCACACGCTTGTAGAAAATTCTCCATGTACACTTCACTCCATGTGCAGCTAGGATCACATATATCCTCATATTGAATGCATCACCCATACTTAGTATACCATTGGTACTCATACTTAGCTCCTTGTTGGGCATGATCAAGAAAGATACTCTCATCATAAGATACTAATAAGATAATCATGCATGATTCACATTATATCACCAAAGAGCATTGTTATTGACCAAATTGTATCCCATAACTCGAGGGTCACTTCGTGATGGGCGCAGGTCCGACAGGGCGCAGTTAGCCTAAGCAATATGACTCTCACCTTCAATTGACCAAGTACCTTCGATGTATATTGAACGGTTCCCCGCATCGTACCGCTTAACCGAAGTCATGACGGGAGTTATATCGCAGGGAACTCATTCACATACGCCGAGTATATCGAATTTTCTCTCACAGGTGCCGTCCCTATGAGGTATATAGTGAGGCAATTCACGTACACTCAGGTATATCAAATGGTGTCTCCATACGTCCCGATTGCCTTAAAAAGCGAGACGTATATCATAGAAGCCACGCTAAAGGGGGAACCCTTTTTAATTCACCCAACCAAGCTGCATACCGGCATATAGGTGTTAAGCCTAGGACACACATATTAGATTGCTGGTTTCAATCCGAAACTCTGCCAAAAGTCTGGGTCGCCCTTCCACCCAAATTTTTGCGCATTTTTTAAAATGGGACCCTTCCCGTGAGCTTGGTTGCAAGTTCAGCCATAGCTTTGCACATGTTACAAACCTAACTTTTCTAGGCTCGGGTCCCGTCCGGCATTTCATTTTGCATTTAAGAAAATCTAATACAAGTGAGAACCCAATAATAATAATGTGGTAACAATTATTATGCAACAAAAATAAATACAAGAGAGGCAATTACCAAGGAATAACAAGGAATGAAAAATGACAATCACACAACAAAAGATGTACGTGGTTCAGCAAAGATGTGCCTACATCCACGGTGGTGCAGTCGATATTATTTCTATATACTCCGGAGAGTGGTTACAGAGAATACAACTTGTCCTTTTGCCCCGGACCTAGGGTTTAATATATACATGTACATTTAGGTGAGTGGGGTTGATGGGTTCCCCCACGTCTTCCATCCTTCCTATAACCTCCCTTCAGGGGAACGTGGGAAGAGACTGAATCAAAATAAGAGGTGGGGGGCCTAGACTTTGGGCCGCTAGAACTGGGCTACTCGTCTAGGCCCATGGTATTAATTCTAGGTACCCATAATTGCCCCTAAGTTTGTTGGGCCATGTTCATGGGCTCAATAAATTTAAATGATCAGCCATAATGGCTTTTTTGTAATTCTTCAGAAACTGTGAAGCTGATTTTGGCGGCACCCGCTTTGTATCTTGTGCA
The DNA here is from genome assembly GCA_949130495.1 of Sambucus nigra. Classification (NCBI taxonomy): domain Eukaryota; kingdom Viridiplantae; phylum Streptophyta; class Magnoliopsida; order Dipsacales; family Adoxaceae; genus Sambucus; species Sambucus nigra. The sequence goes on from OX422208.1 coordinate 345,308,359, forward strand.
CTGTGATTAGCAAAACTTGAAGGTTTCTTGGGTTAGTCACTTTTCTATCGTCGTTCCAATTTTTCCAGCACTTTCTCATTCCTTGTGAGTTCTAGCACTTTGTACCGTCTTCTCTCAATCTCCATTATCGTTGCTTTTCTTGTCGTTTGGGCTCGTGCTTCTTCATCGTTCGAATTGGTCTTCTATCTTGTAAGTTTCCTGTACTTTTTCTCTGTGCTTTCTCTTTGAGTTTGTAGCTTTTCTAGGGTATTCCAATGGCGAAGATTGGAAATAGGTCAATCTCTGAATTTAGGAAGTTTTACAACATCCCTCAGTGGGTAGATATTGAATGCTATGCCTCCCCTCCTAGAAATGTTAGAGATATAGATGATGCCCACTAGATCCACGTCTTATTGCTTTCTCAAGGGGGACTCACTTTTCCTCCTAATGATTTATTTTTGCATTTTTTGGCTATTTCAATATTGTTCCTGCACAATGTTCACCCAATGTGTGGAAAATAGTTAATGGCATACATGAAATCAATTAATTGTATGGCACTAGGCTAGGACTCGCTGAGGTCTATTTTTTCTATTCCTTCTCTCGAATTAGCTCTGGGGTCCTCTATCTTAAAGCTAGGAGTCCTGACAGGGTATTGGTAGTAAACCTACCTGATTCCCATAAGGACTATTGGAAAGAAGGCTTCCTTGCCATAAATTGGCAGTTTTCTCCCCAATTTGAGGGGTTGAGATCTGAGAGGTTCATTGTTCCCTTTTATGGGGAAGAATACATAGGTAGACATTGCTCTTGTTGCTTCAATTTTTGTTGATTTATGATCCTTCTAATTCTTCTCTGTTCTTCTTTTGCAGCGAGGTCAAAGAACTTGGAACCTGCTCTTAGCGAGGTTCGCCTTTCAGAATTGATAAAGGCTTAGAATATCAGGGAGCCTTTGGGTGACAGCGAGCATCCCAGGTCTGCTGCCTTCCTGCTCGAGTACAAGAACGCTGGCTCCAGCTTCATAGTAAGGCCTGTGGATAGCATCCCAGAGTTTGATCCTTCCGAAGAGACTGCTGCAGATCTTATCCGATTGGACGAGGAGGAGAGCAGCTCTGATAGTAGCAGTTCCTCTGACCACGGGGACGTCTCTGAGGCTAGAAATTTATCGAGCACGTCCAGTAGTTCAAGCGAGGAGATGGTTCCTCCAAGGAAGAACTTGATCAGGGATGATGATGACGAGGACCACGTGCTTCTTACACAAAGGTCAAAGAAGCAAAAATCTAATTCTGGAGTTGTGGCTACCGGTTCTCTGTCCTCTTCCCAAGAGTAGGAGAGAAAGAGGAAGGAAGAGGAGCAGGTGAGGGAGAGAGAGAAAAAAAATGAAGAAGAGAAGAAGAAGATGGAGGATAGGAGGAGGGAAGAGGAGAGGAAGGAGAAAGAGAATGAGAATGAGGAGGAGAAAAGGAAGGCAGAGGTGAGGACGAAAGCCGGGCAGGCCTTAGTCCCGGTGTCCGTGCTGCCCGAGGGGGCCTCTGTGGCAATTTCCCCCCAGCTGGCCCCGGCTCTGCTCGAGAGAGTTGTACTCCCGTCTGATCGCCAAAGGGCAGTAGGGTCGGAGCAATTGGCCCTTCAGTCTAGTCAGAGGCTTGCTTTGGTAAGGTTTTTTCATTTCTCTCATGTGTTTTTCTGAATTCTTTCGTTTCCCTCTTCTAATGCTTTCTTTTTTCTACAGTTTGTTACTGACTTCGTCGTGCTATATCGTTCACACGATGAGCTGGTGAAGAGAAACAGTGAGCTGGAGCAAGAGAACTCTGCCCTGAAGCTGAAGGGTAAAGAGCTCGAGGCCAACTTTAAAGCCATTGACGCTGCTCGGATTTCATCCGACTTTGCTCTTGCCACTACCAACAAGGAGAAGGGCACTGCAGTCCAGGATTTGAAGGAGCTGAGGCAGGCCTATGATTTGGTTTGCTCGATCAAACTTACAATTGTTGAGGAGAACAGGGTGCTCTCTGAAGAGCTGAAGTGGAGGGAGTCTGAGGCTGTTACTGCCGAGGAGGACTCTTACAATTCTGGTTGGGCTGCAGCATACGAGGATGCTGAAGTTTAGATAGGCTATATTATCCGTCTGAACTTCAAGAAGGGCTGGAACAAGGCCCTCATAGCAGCTGGAGTGGATGTTGCATCTCCCCTTTTTTATAAGCACGACCCAGGGCCGAGGCCAGTCGTAGATGAGGAGCCTACCCCAGCTGTTGAAGTCTCTGATCCTACTCCTCAGGCGACCCCTGCTGACGTTTCTCTTGTTGAGGCGACAGAGATCACCCCTGCCGAGGGCAGTGCTCCTGATGATGCCGATAAGGGGAAAGGGCCATTAACCTCTGGGCCACCTGAGGTCACTAATTAGTTGTCTGATAGGATTGCTTTGTATTTTTTCTTTTCCAGTCTGTAAACTTTCTTTTTCTAGTTTGATGTAACTTCATCCTTCATTAATGAAAAAGGCTTATGGCCAAGTTGAAGGACAGGCTCCAGGAGATGGAAGAGGTTGGGGCTTTGGTGCAAGAAGAAGTGAATACGCTGAGAGCAAAGCTTATTTATGCTTCCGAGATCAACCAGGTTGGTGAGATGCTTCAGCAAGAGAATGAGGTTCTGAGGAGAGTGGTCTCATGACTTAAGGAGCACGCGCTGAGCACAGCTCCAGCAGTATTACAAGGCTCCTCATCATCATGAACTAGATCTGGTCATAATGTTACCCCTCCTGTGTCGCGAGGTCCCACTTGCCCACCCGTTCCGCGAGCTGGTAGGGGCACCAGGAGAAGAAGCAGGGATGCAGAAGAACTTCGAGATAGGGAAATGGAAGAACTCCGTGGTGATGTTCAGCGAGCATATGTAATTGCTGCTGGGCTTCAAAGGGACGTTACTCTGTTGCGGCACTTGTTCGAGAAAGGTCCTCAACAAGCGTGGGCTGACGGTTATGATCAGGGCTGGTCGGATGCTCCAACAAGGTTTTCTGAGTTTGAGGAGCTTTCTTTTATCAGGGGGTGGCTAAGTGCCTTGAAGGAGCTTCAAGTACCGAGGAACTCGATGCTATGGTATCTCCATGAGATGTCTCCCTCTACTCTGATGCCTAACCCCTTCCGGAGGGATGATCGATGGATCCCCATCGATGCTATTCCTCGGCAATTATTGGAGTCGAATGTAAATGAAGTTGTGGAAGAGTTATCTCCTGCTTCTGATGAGGGACGAAGAGCTCGAGTGGCTGATTATCTCGCTCAGAGGCTTCCCCCCCATTGAGATTTTGCCAGTTGTTATTATTATTTTTTTTGTATTTTTGATAATGTAAATGCTTTGGGCGAGCTCGCCGACTAAACATGTATTACTATTGTTGTAAGTATGATGAATTAATTAAAAGCTTGTGTTTTGGGAAATTTTGCCGACTAAACATGTGCATCATACTTTTCATATTCTTGTTGCTTTATAATCTTTTTTGTTTTGTCATGCAAGTGTCCCCCCAGTCCAGTATAATACCAAGATACCATTGTGCTCCACTTTACCTTTTAGGTTGTGTCGTCACACTCCCTTAGGCCTAAGTGGGGCAATTGGCGAGGACACACCTGGTGTTGGATGTTTTCATCCTATCAGGATTTTACTCAACCGAAGTAGGTTTGATGACCAGTATAGAATTTGATCATATTGCCTAAGGATCCCCTGTAGGGCTTCATGTATTACCAGGGGCAATGCTAAGAGGTTCTTCGTGTTTCATGATGATGACCTGAGGAGGGGTATTCCCCTGCTATAGCATATTGATCAATGTGCCTGTTATGTGGAAAAGATGTGCGATAAATGCAGCTATTACTAATCAGAGTGCAACCAATTCAATAATTTTCATTAATAGTAAGGGAAATGAACTTGTATAATAAAAGAATACAATAGAAAGATCTAAAAATAGAATCTCTTGAGATTAGCTGCGTTCCATGCTCGTGGTATTTCTCTGCCCTCCATCGTTTCCAAGTGATAGGCGCCCTGTAGGTCGTCTCTGGTTACTTTAAAGGGTCCTTCCCAGTTGGGACCTAGCTTGTCGTCTGCTGGTTTCACTGTGCTGCCCAGGACTTTCCTTAGAATATAGTCCCCAATTCGGAATGCCCTCGGGTTAACCCGTTTGTTGTAATGCCTCGCGAGTTATTGCTGGTAGCTCGCTAGTTTCACTAGGGCTAGCTCCCGACGCTCGTCGGCTAGGTCGAGCTCAGCGAGTAATGTTACATCATTATGGCCTTGGTTGACAAGGTTGGACCTTATTATCGGCAAACCTGCTTCGAGTGGGATGACTTCCTCCATGCCATATGTCAGCAAAAATGGGGTTTCTCCTGTTGCTCGCCAAGGAGTGGTCCGATATGCCCATAGGACGTGAGGTAGTTCATTTACCCATGCGCCTTTGGCTCGCTCCAATCGCTTCTTCAATCCATCGATAACGGTTTTGTTGGAAGCCTCAGCTTGGCCATTGCTCTGAGGGTAGGCCACCGAACTCAAGTGGTGTCTGATCCCGTGTTCGTTACAGAAGTTCTAAAAGGAGCCACTTTCGAACTGTGTTCCATTATCAGTGATGATGGTTCTGGGGATTCCAAACTGAGTGATTATATTCCTCCATATGAACCTTATCATATCAGCATCTTGAATGTTTGCTAGGGGTTCCGCCTCGATCCATTTGGTGAAGTAGTCAGTCATAACTAACAGATATTTGCGATTGTTGATAGCGGTAGGCAGTGGTCCCACGATTTCCATTCCCCATTGGGCGAAGGGCCATGGGATGGACAGGGACTTTAGGTCGCTGGTGGGTTGGTGGGCCATAGGAGCGTGGAGCTAGCATTTCAGGCATTTACTGACATATACTGCGGAGTTCTTTTGCATATATGGCCAACAATAGCCTTCCTTCGTCGCTCGAAAGGCTAGAGATCTTCCTCCGGTGTGGCTTCCACAGATTTCGTCATGAAGCTCGCGTAGCACTTGCTCGACATCCCCTGGGTGGATGCATCGGAGGTAGGGACCGAAGAAGGATTTCTTATACAATTTGCCTTCTGGGGATAAGTGAAAGCGAGCAGCTTTGACTCTTATCTGGTGGGCGGTCCTCTTGTCATCCGGGAGCGTGTCATTCTGTAAAAATTCTCTTAAGGGGTCCATCCAGCTGGGTGTTGGCCCCACCTGGAGTACCTGCTCTATGATTGGTGGATTGTTGTCGATGCTCGGACAAGTGAGGAAATCAATGGGGATGATTCTTTTTAGGTCAGAGTCAACTGCCGAACTAAGGGCTGCTAAGGCATCAGCATGAATGTTTTTCCCCCTGGAAAATTGATGGATGTTGATCTCTTCAAAGTTTGACATCAGCTTTTTCACTAAGGCGATGTAGGCTGCCATTCTTTCATTCTTTGCATTATAATCTCCGCTTATCTGATTGGAGACCAGTTGGGAGTTTCCGAACAACTGTAAATGTTTTGCTCCCAAAGTATGCGTCTTTTGGAGGCCGGCTATTAGGGCTTCATATTTTGCTTCGTTGTTAGAGGATGCAAATCCAAGATTGATTCCTTGTTCAAGGATTGTGCTTTCTGGAGTTATGAGGACAATGCCTACCCCCGCCCCTTTTGAATTGGAGGCTCCATCAATAAATAGTTTCCAGGTTTCCTTTTTTTCTGGGTTCTCCGTTTGCCTTGTTGAATGGGGTTGGTCGGAGGGTCCTTCGCCCGTGAATTCGGTTATGAAATCAGAAAGGATCTGACCCTTGATAGCTATCCTCGATTGAAATTGGATGTCAAATCGATCGAGATCGACTGACCACTTGGACAGTCTGCCTGACAAATCCGCTTTCCTTAGGACCGCCTTAAGGGGATGCGATGTAAGGACGATGACAGTATGAGCTTCGAAATAATGCTTCAGCTTCCTCGAGGCTATTACCAGTGCAAAGGCGAGATTCTCCAATGGCAAGTATCTTTGCTCGGCGTCTAGTAAGGTCTTGCTCACGTAATAAAAGGGGTGTTGGATTCCTGCAACCTTTCATATTAGCGCAGAGCTGACGGTGTGACTGGATACGGAGAGGTATAGGTACAAAGAATTCGTTCGCTGTATGACAAGCAGTGGTGGAGATCTTAAGTATGACTTTAGCTCGACCAATGCTCACGAGCAATCTGGGCTCCACTTTATCGTTTTATTCCCCTTTAGAAGCTGGAAAAAGCTTGCACTTCTCGGAGAATTCCAGTGAGCTTCTGTACATCCTAGATTATGCGAGGGGGTTGCACCCTGTTGATTGCATCGATCTGGTCTGGATTAGCCTCTATACCTCTCTTACTGACCAAGTACCCAAGAAATTTTCCTGACTGGACACTGAAATAACATTTGCTTGCATTAAGCTTCATTCGGTATTTCCTGAGAATTTCGAAGGTTTTGACAGGTTTGAGAGGTGATTCTCCCTCTTCTTACTTTTAACGAGCATGTCATCGATGTCGACCTCCATGGTGTCTCCCATCTGATCCTTGAACATCTTGGTAACTAGCCGCTGGTATGTTGCCCCCGCATTCTTGAGCCCAAAGGGCATAACTGTGTAATAGTATAACCCAACCGTAGTAATGAACGTTGTTTTGTCCTGGTCTGGGGCATATAAGGGGATTTGGTGATACCCTGGATATGCGCCCAGGAAACTCATTCGCTCATGAGCTGCGGTGGCGTCTACTAGTTGGTCTATCTTCGGGAGGGGGAAACTATCTTTAAGGCATGCTTTGTTGTGGTCAGTGAAGTCGATGCAAACTCTCCACTTCCCATTGATCTTCGGAACTACTACTGGGTTGGATAACCATTTGGGGAGTTGTACCTCCCGTATGGATCCTGCATCCAGTAGTTTTTACACTTCTTTTTCAACCGCTTTAGCCTTCTCGGATGCAGTTCGCCATGCCTTCTGCGTGATTGGCTTGAATGTGGGGTCGACGTGCAGCTAATGATATACCATACTAGGAACGATTCCAGGAAGTTCGTATGGTTCCCATGCGAAAACATCTACGTTGCGCCTCAGCAAGGTTGTCAACTCCTTTTGTTCTTGGTCGGTGAGAGATGCTCTGATCAAGAAGACTTTGTTACTATCACCATCTCCAGCCATTACTTCTACCAGGTTTTTGAAGACCCGCTCAGAGGGGAGGAGCCTAGTATCCTCTACTCCAGGTCTCCCATAGTTTAATTGCTATTTAGAAGGGATCAGACCTTCTTCAATTTTCTCGCTTGGCTGCTCGGACTTCTTCTCTGGTTTTGGACGGATGGCTGCTATGAAGCAGCTTCTCGCCATTGCCTGATCACCGTGGATTTCCATTACTCCACGTTCGATTAAATACTTGAGTTTTTGATGGTAGGTTGAGGAAACTGCCTTCATCGCATGAAGCCATCCCATGCCAAGGATGGCCTGGTATGGTGAGTCGATGTCAACTACCAAAAACTCGATCATCTTGGAGACGTTTCCATCACGCACTGGTAGTACAATCTTTCCTAGGGGCATGGTCATTTTTCCAGCGAAGCCAACCAAAGGAACAATGGCTTCCTTTAGGTCGGCAACGCTTAACTTCAATTTCCTGAATAGGTCGAGGTATATTACTTCGGATGAGCTTTCTTGATTGACGAGAAGTTTGTCGACGTCGAAGTTGGCTATCCTGAGTGTAATGATCAGGGCATCATGGTGTGGGGTCCTTACTCCCACCAGATCTTCATCCGTGAAAATAATATGCTTATTATAGTTGACTTCCTCTGCTTGTCGACGCTTTCCTGACTGCGACTTTGCTCGATCGATCTGAAAAGCCTGCATTACTGCTGTAAGCTTCTTCATCTCCATTCGAGCTGAATTTCCTTGGATCTGCTTGGCATCATATGCCCTATGAATTACCGCGAACTCGTGTTCGGCATTATCTTCGAGCACATTGTCAGGTCTTGCTTCTCTATTGGCAGCTACCTTCTCCGCCTTTTTCTCTACAAACTGGTTTAAATGCCCGAATTGGGCCAGTTCCTCGAGGTGAGACTTTAGAGCTTTGCAATGCTCAGTCTTGTGTCCTCCCTCTTTGTGAAAAGCGCATCTCAGCGCATTGTTCCTCTTTGAGGGATCTCCTCCCATTCTTCTGGGCCATTTGATGAATGGCTTGTCTTTGATCTTTGCGAGAATTTTGTAAATTGGTTCTTTGAAAACGGTGTTGACTGCCTGGAATGCTTTCGACGCATCATTGTTTCCTCCGTTCTTGGAGCCATTTTTTGCCCCCGTTCTTTCCTCCTTTTTTCTGGTTCTCAACTTTGTCACTTCCCTTGGTAGTGAGTTTAGCTCGACCGTTTTCTGCTGTACTGAGGTGGGTGATGTCTTCGACCTTGGCATACTTCTCGATGCGAGCCATTAGGTCGTCGATGGGTATGGTTTCCTTCTTCATCAGGGACTGGTAGAGAAGGGAAGAACTGGGTAGCCCAATTTTGAAAGAGGCCACCACCACTTGCTCCGAGTAGTCCTCGACCTCATTGAATAACTCCCAATACCTTTTTGCGTAGTCTCGGAGGGTCTCCTAGTGTGTCTTTTTCATTGTCAACAAAGCATCCATCCTTTTGGGATGGGAGCTACTAGTAATGAAGCGGGCCGTAAAGAGTTCGGCAAGAGATTTGAAACTTCTGATGGACTGGTGGGGGAGTCTTTCGAACCATTTCTACGCCATGTCATGCAAGCTCGAGGGGAAAATACAGCACATCAGTGCATCCCGGTGATTTCAGAGGGTCATGGCCTGTCGATATTGCCTGACTTGATCGATGGGATCAGTCTTACCGTCGTAAATCTTGAACCTTGAAATGGCAAATTTCTTGGGGGTTTCTTCCTCTTCGATTTCCCTCGTGAAGGGTGACTTCATTTGGGTTTTGAGAGCTCGCCTTGCGAGTTCTCCGGTGGATCTAGTACCGTGGTGGGCAGGATGTTGGTCCTTTTCCCTGCGGACCAGATCTCGTATGTTCTCGTTGCTGCGAGCAGTGCTCTAGTAACGCCGAGCTCTTAGCAGCTGCTCGCGGAGGTCGTCGTCTGATTCGTCTCCCTTGACCTTTCGAGATCCTCTCCTGGGGATCCTTCCTCGGCTGCGAGACTTTCTCGCCTGAGGGCTAGGAGTGCGGTATGAACGTCTCCTGTTATCAGGATGAAGCTGTAATACCCCGTATATTTGTGATATTTATTTATGGGATTAATTGAATTAAATGTGTATTAATTGGAAATTAATCCGGATTAAATTACTAACGAGATGCGAGTTGGTATTTGATTATAATGTGCATATATGACTATATATGAATATTGAACTATGAAACTTGTCGTGAAATTGAAATACGACAATTTTGGAAATTTTATTGAGACGCGTGTGACAGCCGCGTCAGGAATATAATTATTTTAATTATAAAAGTGAATTTTATTTCTATTAACCATATGGTCATTTTGAGTGCGCCAACGCGTCTGGAGGGGTCAAAATAGTCAGAAAACACTAGCCGGGAGTTTAGTTTGGGCCCCAGGGCATTTTTAGGCCATACCGGCAACGTATAAGGGTAGTTTGGTAATTTTGGATTTTTGGGAATTAAAACCCACGAAAATTTGGAATTAATATCTGATTTGGCAATTACCCACTAAACCCACTAATAACCTAATAGGCTACGGAGGTTATTGAAATTAGTTCCAAAAGAGTTCCTAAGGCAAACCCTAGCCACCATTGTCACTTTGGAGAAGAAGGCTTGTAGAGAGAGAAGAGAGGAGAATTCTGCAGAGAGAGAGAGAACCATTCACCAGATCGACATCAAAATCAGAGATATACATAAGGCAAGTGGTTTAATTTCGTTTATTACAAAGAATATTTCTTCCATGCGTAGGAAATTGACAGAATTTGTATTGTTCTTGGGAGTTTGATAAAAACCCATTATTTGGAATTAGAACTTTATATTTTGATGAAAGGATTGCATGTAGAATTGTGTTAGGAGGATTATTCTGATGGGAATACACCTTGTTCATAACAAAAACGGATTTAATTATACCCATTGGTGATTTTAAAATTTGAGGGTTCATGTTCATATGATTTGGGGATAAATGAAGGGATTTGATGATTCAATGATATTTAGGAAGAATTGGCCCTATATAAACGTTAATATATAACCTAAGTATGTTTAGGAATGATTAGAACCCATGTACAATGGTTGGATTGATGTTTAGATGAGTTTGGAGAGGAAGAAAAGTTGGAAAAGCGATATAGGGAAAATCTGGGCTCGAAGCTGGCCACTCGTTAGAAGACCTGCCCAGGTCGTTCGAACGAGCTCGTTCGAACAAGCTTCTAACGAGTTGACAGTTTGACTTCTAATGAGAGGGATGTTCATTCGATGACTTTTGTTCGAACGATATTTCGTTAGAAGGCCCACTTCGTTCGAACGAACTCTCGTTCGAACAGCCTCGTTCGAACGAGACTTCTAACGAGTTGACAGTTTAGGCTTTTTAGCCTGTTTTGATTTCGCGTGTCCCGTAACCTTATTTAATGGTAGAGATAACCTTCCCTTGATGATAAATTGATATAGTAGGGACTTTTGAGATATATAGAGGAGTAAAACCTAGAAGTGTGATTCGAACTAAATGGAAATTATGGATTAGGACGTGAGTGTCTATTACAAAGTGAGAACAATTAATGGCTTGTATAATTGTATCATCCGGGAATATGTAAATTGTGTAACATTATACGTAGGTACGAGAATGAGAAGTGTACTACAAATAAATTATGGTGATTACTAAGATGTGTGCATACTTAGTATATGTATTAATTTTATGTGTATGACATACCTACCATACTTGCTATCACGGGAGGTTTACGTTCGCTTAGGGACCTTTAATCCTTGTGTTGCCCGGATTTAGACTGGTACCTCGATGAACATAGGTCAGAGAAGGACTTATTGGGATGTTAATAAGTCTGCTGATCGTGGGAGCGCAGGTATGTGCGTGACCCATGTGATGTGACTGTGTTCGCCTCCATTGTTTGTGATTGTTGTTATCTGTGAACGATTCCTGAGAGATTCGAAATGCGTGATCCTTATGTACGTGATGTACCTGGATGGATAGCAGAGTATGTGTGCACCGCAGCTTAGTCTCGGGGTGCTTGTATTGTATATTTATGACGTGAATAATATACACTTAATTAATGGGAACTTTCATGTTGATATTGTGAATATAATTATGGTAATGCTTTGAGAAAACATAACGGGGTAATCGATAGTGAATTGTATTACTAATTGAGAATCTGAGTTTAAGTAAAGCCCTCTATTTAATTGATAACGCTAGAATGTAATATGGGAATCGAGTAGTAAGGGGTAGAACTTATTACGGTTTGGTTATATATGTATGTTATTTAGATGGGTACGGTACGTTAGGAGTGCACATGTAGTCGAGAGGTGAGAATTTCATGTGAGTGCACATCCTAACATGTATTTTGCATTTAATGTTTTAATATTATTAAAACACTTGTTGTTTTTAAAATGATTTCCACTTTCGGGCTCTGACCCATTTGCTTTCAAATCTATTTTTGTAAAAACCATTTTAGGTGCCCAGCCACAAGGACACCATGCTTAGGATCCTCATTCAGGTGACGAGTTGTAGCTATTTGTGGAAGCTACAGGACTTTGCTTGTAGACGCTTCATCTATCTTGACTCTATATTCAGTATTTATCAGTTGTAGGGCATGTCGCCCATTTCTTTTAGAGGCATTTCATTTATTTTAGTTATTCAGACTTCTGGCATGTAATTAATTCAGGATTCAGACTTGTCATATTATTTTTAGTTGTGAGATTGTGGTGAGGAGTTTTCCTCCGGACTTATTATTATTTGTTGGTTATTTCATTACTTCGTTATGGTGAATGGATTATGTTGTTCTTCCATTATTCTTTTACTGCATGTTAACCAGACTTAAATTAAAATTTGGCAACTTACTTTTTAAATACTAGGTGGTTAGTAACTATAAAAATGTTTTCGACAGTGATGCTATTAACTGGACCAACTTGGCATTTTGTATTAATTTAATAAAGGAGTAGCTACCCGGTATTTAATTAGTCGGGGTGTCACAGGTGGTATCAGAGTATCAGGTTCTAGTGTCCTTTAGGATCTGTAAGGCTTATTATGTTTCCGTTGAGCTTTCTTTGAAGTAGAGCCCTATATTGTAGGACTGTTGTATTCTCTTGTATATGCTACGTTCTTCAGCTATTTTGAGTTTATAAATGCGAACTTATAGAGTTTATTCTTGTTTCAGAATGCCTCCATGACGTGCACAAAGGATTCCCAGGGATGCAACGCCAGAACCACAGCCCTCACCAGTTCAGGGCACGATGAATGCCGCCGAGGTTGCAGCCATTGTGGCCCAGGCGGTAAATGCTGCACTAGCCGTAGTTCAGCAGGCACCACCTCAGGCGCCGATAGCCACGCCAGTTCAGGCACATGCATTCCCGTCTTCTTGGGAACGTGTACGTGATGCTTTTCAGAAAACACACCCTTCGGAGTTCGCAGGTAGCTCCGATGTTGTGGTTTTGAGTCAGTGGAGGAAGGATATTCAGCGGCACTTGAGGATGTATGAGTGCACCGATGTCCAGAAGCAGATACTAGCTACCTTTAAGCTAGTGGGGTCTGCACTGCAGTGGTGGGAGTCTATTACCACCGTGGAGGAGAGAGATACTCTCACTATACAGGAGTTTTGGGTGCGTTTTGACCGCAAGTACTTTCCATCAGCTGTTCACACGGAAATGAGGAGGAAGTTAGTGAATCTCAGATAGAAGGGTAAGACTATGGCCGAGTAAGAGGCCGAATTCACAAATCTGTTAAATATTGTTCCGGATGAAATACCAACAGAGGAGAAGAAGATACAGAAATTTACAGACGGGTTGACTTGGAGGATCCGTCAGCATTTGTTGGGAACCTATCGTTGGCCACTTACTCTGATGTGGTTAACGCTGCATTGATCCATTGCCAGGATCACCGCTTTCACATGGTTGAGGGCAAGCGATCGGGAGAGTCCAGCCATCAGGGCAGGACGGGAGGGAATGGTGCCAGTGGGGCACAATCTGTTCAGGGGCAGAGACAAGGCGACCAGGGTTCCCAGCAGGGGGATCACAAGAGGTTCAGGTCAGGAAATTTCAGGCACGGACAGGAAGGTTTCCGGCAGGGCCATCAGGGTCTGAACGGCCATCAGAACCAGCAGGGTCAGAATGGTCAACAGCAGTTTCAGCAGGGCCAGTGGAGGAACGGTAACGGCCACCAGGGTCAGGGGCAGCAGGGACAGAGAGGGGGGAACTTCCCGGGGAAGTGTTTCGTTTGTGGCAAGACTGGCCATAAACGCCACGACTGTCCTGATAGGGGCAGGGCCCCGCAGCAGCAGCAGGGTGCTCGACATGAGCCACAGAGGCCACTTTTTCCACCTGCCCTCCCAGCTCCAGCCCAGGTGCCAGCACTACCAGCCATTCCAGCAGTTCCTGTGCAGCAGGGGCAGTTACAGTATGGACGTGTCTATAACATACACCAGGCAGCAGCTCCACAGGCACCACCCGCGATTGAGGGTATGTTTCCTATCCATGGTACTATGGGTCGGGTTTTGTTTGATACGGGGGCAACGCATTATTTTATAGCTACACATTTTGCGAAAGCCTTAGGGTTGTTAGCTACAGCAGAGAGCACAGTGGCGTGTGTAGACTCACCATTGGGGAGTGGGTCGCTTATTTTCTTTATATGCCGGGGAGTGGGGGTAGAGATTCATAGTTTGGTATTACCTGCAGACATGTTGGTATTAGATATGCATGTGCACGATGTGATTATCGGTATGGATTGGCTCGCAGATTATAGATCCATGATTGATTGCTTCGGTGGGAGCATTATTTTTGCCATTTCGGGGCAAGAGATGTTTGTAGTGGCGATGCCTCGCCCAGAGGTAGGCTCGACCGCTCATTTGTATTACATAGAGGAGGATACCTCTAAGGAGGTTGTGATTCCTTTATATTCGATCCCAGTTGTCAGGGAGTATTCCGATGTGTTTCAGGAGATACCAGGCCTACCTCACAGTCGAGAGATAGACTTTGTCATAGACTTATTGTTAGATACGAGACCTATAGCACGCGCACCGTACCGCATGGCTCCGGCAGAGATGCGAGAGCTACGAGATCAGATTGAGCAGTTGTTGGGTCAGGGGTTTATACGGAGGAGTACTTCGTCGTGGGGTGCCCCTGTGTTGTTCGTGAAGAAGAGAGATGGTTCACTGAGATTGTGTGTGGACTACCAGGAGTTGAACAAAGTCACGATACGGAATAAGTATCCGTTGCCTAGAATCGATTACTTATTCGACCAGTTGAGAGGAGCTTCTTTCTTCTCGAAGATTGATTTGCGATCGGGATACCATCAGTTGCGTATCAGGGAGGAGGACGTCTCGAAGACTGCATTCTTATCGAGATATGGTTCTTACGAGTTTCGGTTTATGCCTTTTGGTTTGACCAATGCTCCAGCCGTGTTTATGGACTTAATGAATAGGGTATTCAGGGATTTCCTTGATCAGTTAGTCATTGTCTTCATTGATGATATTCTGTTTTACTCCCAGACCGAGGAGGAGCACGCAGATCATTTGAGGCAGGTTTTGCAGACGCTACGTCAGAACGATCTGTATGCAAAATATGAGAAGTGCGGGTTTTGGCTGAAGGAGGTCCAGTTTTTGGGACATATTATTTCCGACCGGGGGATATCTGTTGATCCGGGGAAGGTATCCGCGGTGAGGGAGTGGGGACAGCCCACGACACCAACGGAGATCCGTAGTTTCTTGGGACTAGCAGGATACTACAGGAGATTCATTTGAGGATTTTCAAAGATAGCAGGTCCTTTGACACATCTGACTCATAAAGGTGTGCCGTTCATCTGGAGTGATGCCTGTCAGTTGGCATTCGATGAGTTGAAGGATAAGTTGACCTCAGCACCTGTGTTAGCATTGCCGAGACCGGGAGTTGAGTATCTAGTCTACACCGATGCATCCTTGCAAGGACTTGTAGGTGTATTACAGCAGGAGAGTCAGGACATAGCTTATGCTTCCCGTAAGCTAAAGCCTCACGAGAAGAATTACCCCACCCATAACTTGGAGTTGGTGGCAGTTGTATTTGCCCTTCGGATATGGAGACATTATATTTTGGGGGAGAAGTTCCGATTGTTCACAGACCAAAAGTCCCTACAGTACCTATTCACGCAAAAGGAGTTGAATATGCGACAGTGAAGGTGGATTGAGTTTGTGAAGGACTATCAGTTTGATATCCAGTATCACCCGGGGAAGGCTAACGTGGTAGCAGACGCGTTGAGTCGTAGGCCAGTAGATGAGGTGGCAGGGGTGTGGAAGTCCAAGTGGAAAGAGTTGGGACACCAGGATGCAGTGGCCCGATCATTCATGTCTGTGATGACTTTTACACCGCAGATTGTCACGATGGTAGTAAGGGCACAGGCAAATGACTCATTCTGTCAGGAGCAGATAGTTCGATTATTAGCAGAGGGAGCCGAGTCCTATACCGTTAGCTCAGACGGGGGATTACGCTTCAATGGGAGATTGGTAGTTCCGGAAGGGGAGGAATTGCGGCACAAGATGATGGCAGAGTCGCACGGCTCACGGTTCGCGGTACATCCCGGTGGGGATAAAATGTACCAAGACATGAGACGACAGTATTGGTGGAGCGGGATGAAGAGAGATATTGCCGTGTTTGTTTCAAAATGCGCCACTTATCAGCTAGTAAAAGTGGATCATCAGTGACCGGCAGGACTGCTACAGCCGTTGGAGGTCCCGATGTGGATGTGGGAGAGCATATCCATGGACTTTATCACGGGGTTGCCTACGTCACAGAGAGGTCACGACTCCATTTGGGTAATTGTGGACAGGTTGACCAAAGTCGCTCATTTTCTACCCGTAAGGACAGACTACACTACGGGACAGTATGCCCAGCTCTTTATTGCGGAGATAGTGAGACTTCACGGTGTGCCCCTAAATATCGTGTCTGACCGAGACAAGATATTTGTTTCACGATTTTGGAAAAGTTTTCAGGAGGCTATGGGCACGGAATTGCGGTTGAGTACGGCGTATCACCCACAGACCGATGGGCAGACCGAGCGTACAAACCAGATATTGGAAGACATGTTGCGTATGTGCATCATTGATTTCGAAGGTGGATGGGAGCAGTATAGGATTAATACGGAGTCGCATTCGAGTAGCTCAGGATCGGTAGAAGAGCTATGCTGATGCGAAGAGGTTATTCAGAGAGTTCCAAGTGGGGGACCAGGTTTTGCTCAGAGTATCTCCTATGAAGGGGATTATGCGTTTCGGGAAGAAAGGGAAGTTGGCACCGAGGTATGTGGGACCATTTCCTATTATTGAGCGGATTGGACCGGTTGCGTATAGACTTGGGTTACCGGAGCATTTGCATCGGATTCACGATGTATTTCATATTTTCTCACTAAGGAAATATCTTAGAGACGATTTGGCTCATTCTCATATTTCTTTGGATAACATCGATCTCCAGCCTGATAGCTCCTACGAGGAGGGGCCGATCACTATTTTGGACCGAAGTGAGCGGAAACTACGGTCAAAGATAGTTCCGTTAGTACGTGTTCAGTGGCAACATCATAATGTCGAGGAGTCCACATGGGAGCGCGAGGATGAGATGCGCGAATGTTATCCAGAGTTGTTCTTACCAGGTACTTTCTAGTTCCGAATTTCGGAATGAAATTCTGTTATTAGGGGGAAGTATGTAATACCCCGTATTTTTGTGATATTTATTTATGGGATTAATTGAATTAAATGTGTATTAATTGGAAATTAATCCGGATTAAAATACTAACGAGATGCGAGTTGGTATTTTATTATAATGTGCATATATGACTATATATGAATCTTGAACTATGAAACTTGTCGTGAAATTGAAATACGACAATTTGGAAAATTTTGTTGAGACGGGTGTGACAGTCGCGTCAGGAATATAATTATTTTAATTATAAAAGTGAATTTTATTTCTATTAACCGTATGGTCATTTTGAGTGCGCCAACGCGCCCAGAGGGGTCAAAATAGTCAGAAAACACTAGCCGGGAGTTTAGTTTGGGTCCCGGGGCATTTTTAGGCCATACCGGCAACGTATAAGGGTAGTTTGGTAATTTTGGATTTTTGGGAATTAAAACCCACGAAAATTTGGAATTAATATCTGATTTGGCAATTACCCACTAAACCCACTAATAACCTAATAGGCTACGGAGGTTATTGAAATTAGTTCCAAAAGAGTTCCTAAGGCAAACCCTAGCCACCATTGTCACTTTGGAGAAGAAGGCTTGTAGAGAGAGAAGAGAGGAGAATTCTGCAGAGAGAGAGAGAACCATTCACCAGATCGACATCAAAATCAGAGATATACATAAGTCAAGTGGTTTAATTTCGTTTATTACAAAGAATGTTTCTTCCATGCGTAGGAAATTGACAGAATTTGTATTTTTCTTGGGAGTTTGATAAAAACCCATTATTTGGAATTAGAACTTTATATTTTGATGAAAGGATTGCATGTAGAATTGTGTTAGGAGGATTATTCCGATGGGAATACACCTTGTTCATAACAAAAATGGATTTAATTATACCCATTGGTGATTTTAAAATTTTAGGGTTCATGTTCATATGATTTGGGGATAAATGAAGGGATTTGATGATTCAATGATGTTTAGGAAGAATTGGCCCTATATAAACGTTAATATATAACCTAAGTATGTTTAGGAATGATAAGAACCCATGTACAATGGTTGGATTGATGTTTAAATGAGTTTGGAGAGGAAGAAAAGTTGGAAAAATGATATAGGGAAAATCTGGGCTCGAAGTTGTCCACTCGTTAGAAGACCTGCCCAGGTCGTTCGAACGAGCTCGTTCGAACGAGCTTCTAACGAGTTGACAGTTTGACTTCTAATGAGAGGGATGTTCATTCGATGACTTTCGTTCGAACGAGATCTCGTTAGAAGGCCCACTTCGTTCGAACGAACTCTCGTTCGAACAGCCTCGTTCGAACGAGACTTCTAACGAGTTGACAGTTTAGGCTTTTTAGCTTGTTTTGATTTCGCGTGTCCCGTAACCTTATTTAATGGTAGATATAACCTTCCCTTGATGATAAATTGATATAGTAGGGACATTTGAGATATATAGAGGAGTAAAACCTAGAAGTGTGATTCGAACCAAATGGAAATTATGGATTAGGACGTGAGTGTCTATTACAACGTGAGAACAATTAATGGCTTGTATAATTGTATCATCCGAGAATATGTAAATTGTGTAACATTATACACAGGTACGAGAATGAGAAGTGTACTACAAATAAATTATGGTGATTAATAAGATGTGTTCATACTTAGTATATGTATTGATTTTATGTGTATGACATACCTACCATACTTTCTATCACGGGAGGTTTACATTCGCTTAGGGCCCTCTAATCCTTGTGTTGCCGGGATTTAGACTGGTACCTCGATGAACATAGGTCAGAGAATGACTTATTGGGATGTTAATAAGTCTGCTGATCTTGGGAGCGCAGGTATGTGCGTGACCCGTGTAATGTGACTGTGTTCGCCTCCATTGTTTGTGATTGTTGTTATCTGTGAACGATTCCTGAGAGATGCGGAATGCGTGATCCTTGTGTACGTGATGTATCGGGATGGATAGCAGAGTATGTGTGCACCGCAGCTTAGTCTCGGGGTGCTTGTATTGTATATTTATGACGTGAGTAATATACACTTAATTAATGGGAACTTTCATGTTGATATTGTGAATATAATTATGGTAATGTTTTGAAAAAACATAATGGGGTAACCGATAGTGAATTGTATTACTAATTGAGAATCTGAGTTTAAGTAAAGCCCTCTATTTAATTGATAACGCTAGAATGTAATATGGGAATCGAGTAGTAAGGCGTAGAACTTATTACGATTTGGTTAGATATGTATGTTATTTAGATGGGTACGGTACGTTAGGAGTGCACATGTAGTCGAGAGGTGAGAATTTCATGTGAGTGCACATCCTAACATGTATTTTGCATTTAATGTTTTAATATTATTAAAACACTTGTTGTTTTTAAAATGATTTCCACTTTCGGGCTCTGACCCATTTGTTTTCAAATCTATTTTTGTAAAAATCATTTTAGGTGCCCAGCCACAAGGACACCATGCTTAGGATCCTCATTCAGGTGACGAGATGTAGCTGTTTGTGGAAGTTACAGGACTTTGCTTATAGACGCTTCATCTATATTGACTCTATATTCAGCATTTATCAGTTGTAGGGCATGTCGCCCATTTCTTTTAGAGGCATTTCATTTATTTCAGTTATTCAGACTTCTGGCATGTAATTAATTCAGGATTCAGACTTGTCATATTATTTTTAGTTGTGAGATTGTGGTGAGGAGTTTTCCTTCGGACTTATTATTATTTGTTGGTTATTTCATTACTTCGTTATGGTGAATGGATTATGTTGTTCTTCCATTATTCTTTTACTGCATGTTAACCAGACTTAAATTAAAATTTGGCAACCTAATTTTTAAATACTAGGTGGTTAGTAACTATAAAATTGTTTTCGACAGTGATGCTATTAACTGCACCAACTTGGCATTTTGTATTAATTTAATAAAGGAGTAGCTACCTGGTATTTAATTAGTCGGGGTGTCACAGAAGCTCCCTCTCCAGTCTTTCTAGTCTTCTTTTTAGGCGAGCATTCTCAGCCTCGTACTTGCGAGAAGACTCCCTTTGTTCGTGGAGCCTTGCCTCGTACGCATCAATCAGATTGGATATCTATGTGGACCTCGCTGGTCCCTGGCTTTCTTCTGAGGCTAGCTTTTCCAAGCGAGCCCTCGAATCTGAACGTTGAACTTCAGACCTAATCCTGCGAGGAGCAGGTGGTTCTTGAATATCCCCTGCCTGAGGGGCATTGCTGTTGTGACCAGACATTTTAAACTCCTTTCTTGGTTTGGGCTCTTCTCAGGGAAAGATGAACACTTCCCACAGACGGCGCCAATTGTGGTAACAATTATTATGCAACACAAATAAATACAAGAGAGGCAATTACCAAGGAAGAACAAGAAATGAAAAATGACAATCACACAACAAAAGATGTACGTGGTTCAGCAAAGATGTGCCTACGTCCACGGTGGTGCAGTCGATATTATTTCTACATACTCCGGAGAGTGGTTACAGAGAATACAACTTGTCCTTTTGCCCCGGACCTAGGGTTTAATATATACATGTACATTTAGGTGAGTGGGGGTGATGGGTTCCCCCACGTCTTCCATCCTTCCTATAACCTCCCTTCAGGGGAACGTCGGAAGAGACTGAATCAAAATAAGAGGTGGGGGGCCTAGACTTTGGGCCGCCAGAACTAGGCTACTCGTCTAGGCCCACGGTATTAATTCTGGGTACCCACAAATAATAATAATAATAATAATAATAATAATAATAATAATAATAATAATAATAATAATAATAATAATAATAATAATAATAATAATAATAATAATAATAATAATGATGATGATGATGATGATGATGATGATGATGATGATGATGATGATGATGATAATAATAATAATAATAATAATAATAATAATGATGCTGAGACCCGTCTTTCAAAAACATTTTTTCATTCTTTATCCAAAATCTAAAAACATTGTTTCCTTTCTTTATCAAAAATCCAAAAAAAATCCCCTCTTCTATATCAAAAATCCAAAAATATTTTTCCCTTTGATCTCAAAAGAGAAACAAAAAAATGTAAAAAATATTTTCCTTCTTCTTTCTAAAAAATAAATCCCGTTTTATGCTCTCTAAGGTCGATCGCACGCCCTTGGCCTGGCTCCTTATTGGCTTCGATCTTCAGTCAATTCATCCCGGAGTTCCGTCCGTTCCCCTCCTCCCTCTTTTGAGTCCGGTATTTATCCACTTTCCATGGAGAACACAAATCAAGTACCTGTTGTGCAGCCAAATCTGATGACAGTTTTAGCTCAGCTCGTGTTCAAGATTGACAACCTTCAAACTGAGGTCCGGGAGATGTAATGAAACCAGGTTCTTATTCCTCAAGAGCCTAAGGCCCTATTTCCTCTCGCTATGGGTCCACCCGAGCCTATCTGGGTTCCTGAAGATTATTAGCACGCTCCACGTGTCCCTCCTGTTAATGGGCCAACGCCTGCCCAGCTTCCTATGCCAAACTTTGGCCAGCCTGGGGCTAACTTACCTATGATTATTGATCTGAAGGAGGAAGAGTTGAACAAGGTCAAAGAAGATCTCAAGATGCTAACTAAGAAGTTCGACCAAGTCAAAATCTCCAGAAATTACATAGACTACACCCACATGTCTCCTTATCCTAAGTCAAGGTTACCCGAGAAGTTCAAGATGCCGAATATCGAGAAATTCGGAGAAAGTGGACCCCTGATTGTTCATCTTCGTAGTTATCACCATTCCATGACTCTCCTAGGGGATTCAAAAGAAGTGATGTCCCAATTGTTTCAGGAAACTCTGAAGCATAGCTCTCTACGATGTTTTTTGTCTATCGAGGAGTCCAAAATTCATAACTGGGAGGATATGGCCTGTGAACTCATGTCCCAGTATAAATACAACGAAGATCTTGAGGTCACCCACCGTGATTTAGAGATGATCAAACAGAACTCTGGGGAATCACTCAGTAACTTCATATCTCGATGGAGGGAAAAGGTAGCCACTATGACCAATCGGCCCTTCGAGGAAGAACAAGTCAGCATAGTGAAGAATAACTTCTTGCCCCATATTCGAGCAACTATGGGAGGGCAATAATATCCCCACTTTCGAGATCTTAGAGAAGTAGGAGTAGAAATCGAGGAAGGTCTTGCTAAAATAGAGGTTGAACCAAAGAAAGTGTCCGGACAGTTCACCCATAAAAAATATGATAAACCTACCACTGCGGCAGTCTCAACCATCAACAACATCTATCAACTAACCATTTCGTGGGCACCAGAGAGCCACCTTGTCCTACTCCGAAAGGAATACACCGAGATCCATGCTCCCCTCTCCAAATTTTATCAAGCCCTGTTAAGTCGAAACCTCATCAAACCCTTGGATCCCTGTCTATTTCCCAATCTACTTCCGAGAAACTTCAAGGAAGATGCCCATTGCGCCTTTCACCAAACCGCTGGTCATACCACCGACCAATACGTTCACCTTCGAAACATAATCCAAGGTCAAATTGACTAGGGTACCATTGCCCCGCCAGTCAATCCTAATCCAAACACTACCCACAACCCACTCCCAAATCATACCAATGCTATATTCCTAGAAATGAACCCAAAATTTGATCCCTCGACTCAAATCACACCCATACACTCTCCCAAACGTCTCCATACCTGCCCATATTTCCTCCTATACCCTACTAACCTCACTGATCAGGCACTATCACTTCTTACCAGAGCATGCATCGTTGTCTGTACCCGTTCTGAAAATTGAGGCATGGAATTATCAGAAGTGTTAAACCAACTCCTAGAGTTTGGGCTGAAATTTCCCTCATAGATGATCATTGATTACCACAGTTTCATCACGCTGTTATTGGAAGCATGAAAATGGGCCTGAGAGTCAGATAGTTGGGTGGTACCAACCGATGAAGTCAACTTGGAAGATGTCGCCCACATCATGGTAGAATTATTCACGCAAACCAACGATATTTGCAATATGACCGAGTTACTTGATACTCTGAAGTTACAAGGGTTCTTGGTCCCTTCACCCTTACATTTCCCCATAGAATGGGAAGACTTGTATGAAGAAACCATTGAAGTTGTGGAATGCATTGACTTTACATGGAAAGACAGAATTGTTGCCACTGGATGGGGGGAAGAATTCGAAGATTCGAATGAAGAACAAGTTTTTGAGAAAATTGGCCCGGTAGCCGACATGTGTGGGATGATATCATTTGAGGACATCCTCGGAGAAATAAACAAGGTAGAAGAATAACTCGAGATCGATAAAGAAACAGGGTTCATGTTCTTTCATTCTTCAGTAAATTACATGACCAGATTAGGGAGGCATTACCAGATCCCGAACTCACTACCAACCAATGATAAGGGGAAGGACGTTGAAAACCTTCCTATGCCAGAAATGACCCTCGATGAGAGAAAGATCATCAATCAACTGAATAAAACTCAAGCTAACATCACTCTATGGGGGCTTTTATGTCTTCCCAACTGCACATGAATGCTTTGATAAAGTTGCTCACTGGACCCACAGTTCTTCCCTCTACTACACTAGACGAAGCAATAAATTTGGTATGATCCTTGATTTCTACCCGAGTGTTATCCTTTTCTGAAGAAGAAATCCCCTAAATTTGGTACAATCATAACTGTGTTCAAGTTAATGCATAAGAGACTGTTATTATTAACATCGGTTCTAGTAGCCAAATGCGTGAGATAAGGATATGGGCTACCCTTGACGAGCATAAGCACGCACAACTCGAAGAATTATTAAAGGAATTCGTAGATGTCTTCGCAGGGTCTTATGATGATATGCTCGACATTGATCCTGAAATTGCTCAGTATGAGATCCCCACTCTTCCAGATTACAAGCCGATTAAACAAAATCTAAGAAAGCTCTACACCTTATGGTCGCTCAAAGTCAAATAAGAGGTGGTCAAACAGCTGAACATGGGCTTCATTTGTGTGACCGAATATCCCACATGGCTAGCCAATATAGTGCCTGTGTCGAAATCATGAGGGAAAATTCGGATGTGTGTAGACTACCGAGATTTGAACAAAGCCTCTCCAAATAATGATTACCCGCTACCCAATATCGACATGATCGTGGAAAACACGACCAGTCATGCTCTCAAGTCATTTATCGATGGGTTTGTCGGATACAACTAAGTCAAAATTCACCCAGATCATCAAGAAAAAACCGTGTTCATCACCCCATGGGGAACATTTTGCTACACTGTTATGTCATTTGGTCTCAAGAATGTTGGGGGCTACCTACCAGAGGGCTTCCACAACCATCCTGCACGATCTAATTTACAAAGAGGTCGAGGTCTATGTGGATGATATGATTATCTAATCCAAAACTAGAGATGGTCATGCCCCCGCTCTCTGAAATTTCTTCGAACGATTGCGACGATATCAAATTAGACTCAATCCACATAAATGTGTCTTCGGTGTTATAAAGGGAAAACTATTGGGATTCACGATCAGTGAAAAAGGGGACAGAATAAGATCCCGCCAAGTTAAAAGCCATACTTGAGATGCAACCTCCCCGAACGGAGAAAGAAGTCCGAGGTTTCCTTGGGAAATTGCAATACATCAGCCAGGTCATCAGCCAGCTCACCTCCACTTGTGAACCAATTTTCAAACTCCTCCGAAAGGATTCAACCAAAGTTTGGAACGAGGCCTGCTAAAAGCCTTCGACCTAATCAAACAATACCTGACTTAACCTCCGATACTTATGCTACCACAGCCTGGTCTCCCCTTGCTCATATACCTAACCATAACCAACACTACAGTTGGGGCTTTACTAACTCAATACCTTGAAAATTACCGCAAAGAAAGAGCCATATATTACACCAGTCGCAAATTGGCTGGATACGAAGTCAACTACACCGCTTTGGAAAAAGCATGCATCGCGCTTGTTTGGGTCAACCAAAAGTTGCGACACTACATGCTCGCCTTCCCCATTAAAATTGTGTCCCGAATGGACCCCATCAAGTAACTGCTTGAGAAAACCTCTTTATCGAGTCGAATGGCTTGATGGTTGATGCTCTTAACCGAGTTTGATATCGTGTATGTCACACAAAAATCCATGAAAGGAAAATGCATCTCTAACTACCTCGCTGATTACCCCATTGAAGAAGCTGGTGACTAGATCTTTGAATTTTTAGATGAAAACATCTTCTATGTTGCTCAAGATGAACTTCGATGGAAAATGTTCTTCGACGGCGCTGCCAATAAATAGGGATATGGCATTGGGATACTTTTGATCGCCCCAGATGACTCCCACACTCCCATCGCCATGAAATTAGATTTCCCCTGCACCAATAATATGACCGAATACGAGGCATGTACGGTAGGCCTCAAAGTTGACTTCAAGAAAGGAATTCAATGCCTATATGTCTATGATGATTCTGCCCCCATCATTGGTCAAGTGCTCAGAAAATGAAAAGCCAAGGACGAGAAGCTCCAACCCTTCCATACCCACTTAGAAGAACTAGCCTCCCAATTCTGAGACATCACCTTCCAAGACCTTCCTCGATAAAAGAATAACCTAGCCGATAACTATAAGTCCACACTCTAGCCCTGCCTTCATAGTGAGAAAACACAGTGAAGTTATAAGAGGAAAAGTTAGAATGGTTATAAATTATAAAAGACTAAATGAACAATTAGAATTTGATGGTAATTTTATTCCAAGAAAGGATGGATTAATTAACCAAACTAAAGGAAAAAAGTTCTTTTGCAAATTCGATTGTAAATCTGGATTTTGGCAATTAAAACTAACTGAAAAATCCAAGCCATTGACAACCTTTAGTACTCCTAGAGGACATTATCAATGGAATGTTATGCCTTTTGGACTAAATACATCTCCTCAGGTATATCAAAGATGGATGGACAAAATCTTTAAAGACCTTAAATATTTTTGTGTTGTCTATATAGATGACATCCTTGTTTTTTCCAAAACCATAGAAGAACATAGATTTCATTTAAAAATTATTTGTGAAAAATTCCAAAAACATGGAATCATTTTATCACCTAAGAAAATTGATGTTGAAAAAATAGAAATTAATTTTCTTGGCATAATCCTAAACCAGGATGGCCTACAATTACAAGATCAAATCATCTCTAAGATAGGAGATTTTGATGAGGAAATTTTGGATAAAAAACAATTACAAAGTTTCCTATGAATCCTTAATTATGGAAGAAACTTCATAAAAGGATTATCTCAAAAAGAATTACCACTTCTTGAAAAACTTAAAAAGAATGAAGTTTTTACATGGAGTGCTAATGATACTCTTGTTGTTAAAACAATTAAACAAAATATTATGAGTAATTGTCCAAAAGTTTATTTTCCTAAAACACAAGATAAATTAATATTGGAAACTGATGCTTCGGTTAATTGCTGGGGATGTGTTCTCAAAGCAATTCTTTCAGAATATTGGAATGAAAACAATCCTTCCAATAATTTTGGTATTCGTGGTAAGAAAACTGCTATACCAAAATCAATTCAAAAACATGAATTGATATGTGGATATAATTTGGAAAAATTTAAACCAAATGAACTGAATTATATTATTTTTGAAAAGGAATTATTAGCAATCAAACTTGCTATTAAAAAATTCCATATTTTCTTAGCTCTTGAAGACTTTATTGTCAGAACAAATAATAAAGCTGTAAAAGACTTCCTAATAAATAAAAGAAATATTTTAAAAGGAAGGCGACTTAAATGGTTCAACCAAATTACTATTTATACTTTTGAAGTTGAACATTTAAATGGTACTAATAATTTTCTTGCAGACTATCTTAGCAGGAACTATGATGAAAAACCTCCTAACCAAGTAGAGTTTTTAGAAACCCACTAAACAAGTGGAGAATGTTAAATATTTTAAAATAACACACACTAAACAAGTGGAATATTTTGAAATATATTTTATCAAAACTCCTTGATACTGAAACTTATGATTTTCACAACCCAGGAATCCCCTGTGAGTTGTAGACACCTATAAATGAAGCGTGGAAATCTCATCTCCGAGACAGGAGAAAAGATTTTAGAAAAAACATGAGTATCCTTGCTGACAAAATTGCTGAACAAACAGCAACTTTGGATAAATTTAAAAGTCTGGCCCTCTAAATCTTAAAAGGCTTAAACTATAAAAAAGAAGATTTTTCTTTAGAAAAAATTGATACTTTTGTGGAATTTTCTGAATTACTGAAAAATGACTTTTTAGACAAAATCATTAACACTATCAGGAGAATTTGTCTATTTGAAAAAGCAAAGATAATTCTCCCACGTCCTCTATTCCAAATCGAAATTCTACCAAAAATCGAGGACCACGAGCAAAATATAAAAAGTCTTTTACTCCAACATTTTTACCAAAGTTTAAATTATAGTGATGACATGCCAAAACTGCATTTCGTTACTGAAGAGGGATATCCACCTTGGGATATTAAAACAATTGAATGGGAGTTAGTAAACAAACTAATCTTCTCAAGTGTAGCTTGTGCCAATCACTTTGAATTTCTACCCATGATGATCAAAACCATGATTTATCATGCTTTGACAAAAAAGTAAGTACAAATATACTCGCTATTTGTCCTTCCATATTTCCAGCACAATTGGTTGGCGATCTCGAGAAATTTTCTATCAACCCTACCAAATCTGGTACCTCAGAGCCACTGAGAATTATGAATGGGACGAAATTGAACAGAATTAGGAGATCGCACAAACTGTACTGTTGGACCAGTTGGACACAACAAGATATTGGTCATAAAACCTAATCAATGTTTCAAATTATGCAGATTATTATCATCGAGAAACAGCCTTAAAATTTATGGTAACTGATGGACGGAGATTATTTGTTACCGATTTACCGATAAACTATACTACGTCGCTTGAACAACGAGCAGCTGTAAGGGAGTTTCTAAATAATTTGAAAAACAAAAATAATTTAGATGTTTTATATGAACAATTAAGCCATGCGGAGGAATATGAAAAAGCACAACAAAATGGCCCTCCAAATCACAGCCCTATTGATAGTATGCCATATGACTCTGTCGTTGAGGCCAACATTGCAAATGCATTTGATGCTTGACAATTGGACAAGGATAATTAACCCACATGGACGACTGCAAATCATCCAGCACACGAAGTGGGGCCCGCAAGCGGATAGTAATAAACTGACACATGCAATGACGATTTGGACGTTTAAAACAAAAAATTCAAATCAGTTACTATTTGCTTTTTAATTATTGAGAATTGTTGTGTGCTTTTTATTGTGCACTTTACGACTTTTTCCTTTCGGCAGCCCACGTTTTGTTTGCTTTCATAATTAAATAACCTTGGTGAAGGTTATAAAAGGAGCAATCCTCCTCACTTGTAAATCATCTTGTAAATCTTCTTCTTCTTGTAATTCTCTCTCTCTCTTTGTAATATTATTCTCTCCACTTGTAATATTAAGTTTGTATGAATATTATTCCGATCATTTCCGCACTTGTGTAATTGGTATCAGAGCTTTGTTACACCTTGTTATCAAAGGTTAGTATTCTAATTATGTTTATATTGTTATGCTAATATGAATGTTAAAGTAGAAACTATTATACTACATCACAGAACTTATGTTTCTGGAGAAAATTTTAAAGTAAAACATAATGTTATTGGAATTAAGTGTCGTAATAATTGTTGTATGAAGTACCGTTTAATCTTAGTTCTATATAAATAAGTGTGTATATCTGCTTTGTAATAAAGGTGAGTTAAAACATAGTAATAATATTATATTGTTTTGAAAATCTTAACGTTTTCATAAATCCCATATACCTATTATTGTTTCAAAGCCTATATTTCCGTTTGCTAAAAAGCTACTGTAGTTAGCAATCGGCGTTAGGAAAATCGATTTTAGTCACCTGAAGCAGCATATAATAGGAGGTCTTAGGAACCAATGGAATCTAATAAAGATGAATAAAATAATAATAATAATAATAATAATAATAATAATAATAATAATAATAATAATAATAATAATAATAATAATAATAATATTAATTTACAATGTTTAGCACCATGGTTACAAAAGGATGAGTCTATGTATAATCATAGTTTACATATAGATAAAAAATCTGAAAATGATATTAGTAAAATTAGTACTACTTTAAATAGCTTAACTGATATAGTTTTTTGTTGGGTAAAACGAATTGAAAGACATCAGGTCGTTAATCAAAATTATGTAGAGAAAAAATTAGATTGTATTGAATTCGACATAAACAAAGTTGATCAAAAAATTAGTCAACTCGAAACGGTTACAAATTTAGATCAAAAAGAGGTGACTAAACAAAAAATTGAAAATCTATTAAACAAAATAGATAATCAAAACCCAGAAAAAAATGGTATGAATAACCCAGGGGATAACAAAATTTCTAGGTTATATTATGGTTCAGAAGAAATTAAAGCTCTTCAAACAGAAGAATTTAATTACACGGAATATATAAACGTTCGTGAAATATTAGATTATTGGAGACATCTATAAAAAGATCCAATATTAACCGTCTCAGAATGTAATAAACTCATTGAACAAATACAAACCACGTATTTGGAAAATAAAAAATTATTACAGCATTATCAGTATGAATTAAACCCATATTCATATGATGAAGAAGATTTTCCATCACGTGTTGTAAATAAAATTGATGGGAAAAGGAAGGCCGAAGAACCACTTCAGGAATTCCAAAATTGGGAAGCTTTTGAAGATTATATGCAAACCCCTGCATATAAAAATGAAAAAGAAGATTTTGTTAAAGCAGGCAATACTTCTACTGCTTCTATAAGTAATACTAAGAATGAGGACGAACCGCAACCTTTTTTCTTAAGAAGAGATAATTTGAACACACAAAATATATCTCAACATGGTATTTTTCTTGATATAAGGCATGTACCTTTTTACGATCAATAACAAACTATTAATGAGTGGGCACAATCCATGTCCATACTCATTACTAATTATAAGAGTACATGGTCTAAAGAAATTTTTTTATACTACCTTGCTGCAACACTTCAAGGGGATGTTTTACAATGGTAGCAACAATGGGAAAGCTCAGACCAAGGAATTCAGAAAAAACTAGAGCTCTTACAATCCTTCAAATTTTTTGTTGAAATATTAAAATGATTTGTTAAAATAATTAAAGAAAATATAATTGGATATACTGGAGAACCCAGACTCCAAGAAGATGCGTGTTACATATTATCTAAACTAAAATTATGTAGCATTTGTCAATTTGAAGAATTTGTTGAAATATATATAAAAGTATTATTTCAAACTAAAACCTCCAGAAACAAAACATTGAATGGATCAATTCTTCCACAAACACCCAAACCCATGGGATGAAAAGTCTTTAAAATATTATCCTGCTTGGTTAAAAACTATCGAGTAGGATGATAATTTTGGTTTTCGCATTAATTGGATATTAAGAGAAATATCTGAAAAATGTATTCAAATAAAAGCCAATAAGCGAGTTAAAAATCTAATCAAAAGTTCTAAAGCTGGTTATAAATGTTGTGATAAGATTTTAAAAGAAAATTGGAAGATATGATGTAATCCACCTCCTAGAAATTCCAAATATTCCAAATATTCTCGAAAGAGAAAATTTAAATGGAAACCTTGGAAAAAGAAAACATCTTTTTTAAAGTATAAAAAATATATTAGGAAAAAAAAACCTTCTAAAAAATCATCTTTTAAAAAAGAAGTGTCGTTGTTACATTTGTAACGAAGAAGGCCATTATGCACCTGATTGTCCTAAAAAGGGAAAAAGTGTAAATAAAATGATAAAATTTCTTAAAGAACGAGAATTAGAAATATTTTATGGAGAAGATTCATGTGATTCTGATATTTCTAATTATTCTAATGAAATTTTATATGAACTAGAATCTGATTCGGAAACATCCGATGAAGAACTCGTATTTATGTATAATACTGCAGAAGTACGAGGCAGTAGCGAAGATGAGCTACAAACAATAGCGCTTCGTCAAATAGTTGGAGAAGAAATCACTTTTACCAATGAACAGTTACAAGAAATTGATAATCAAAGACAAATTATAAAAAAGGAAGATGTCTATAAATTATCAAAATTCAAATTATTCTCAACAAGAATATTTGAACAATTTAATGGTAATACTATTGCTGGCTCAACAGATTATGAAACAGCAAATATTAAACTTTTTGATTTAAAAAAGATCAAAAGATGGAAGAAAAAACACCAAAATATTAAATATATACATATCGGGTTTATTCAAATATGTATTACTTCCCTGTTTAGACAAGTTATGGATACACCCATTGCTATACTGGTCTTAGACAAAAGATTCAGTAATCCTATGAATGCCATAATTGGAGGAGTCCAATCTAATTTGATAAATGGAGTTATTTGGTTTAACATAAAACCAAATTTCTTCATATCAATTGATGATCCAAATATTGAGGAATCTGTCATTATAAAAATCCAAACCAAAGAGATAGGAATGAAAGATACCTCTAGAAATATGTCAATACATTGGAAAACAATCCATGAACTGACAACTCTACCACATACAAACACACAGAATGTGGATAGAAATATTATAAAATATTTGAACCTCGACCATTTGATTCGGCAATACCGCCCAGATTAATCAACTGGAGAGATATGGAAGTACCAAAACAATGGATACTACCCCAAATAACAGAACCACCTCCTGAAAAACAACGAAACAACGTTGAATTACAGGTATCTGGTAATAATATTTATTTTAAAAATAAACAATCAGAAAATTGGTAAAAGAATTTTCCTGACAATGATTGGGAAAAATTAAAAGGAAAAAACCTTTTAAAAGGCGAAAGCAGTAGTAATAGTAAACCTCCTATTGCTATGAAAAATATACAAGTACCAATATTACCTAGAACAAATTATCTAAAAGAAGATAATATAAAATCTAGTCAAATTTATCATTTCCAATTAGGAAAAGAAGAAATAATCATCTCACCAAGCCATGGAAAGAGAATGTATACTTATGTATTTGGTTACTTCAATTTTGTAGGCTATAAACCATATAGTCTTTGCATATTAATTGATACATGAGCAACAATATGTTCTTGTAGATGTAATGCTTTACCTCTTGAAAAATGGATAAAAATAAAAAATCCTATTGCTGTAACAGGCATCAATGGGACACAAAATTTCATTGATTTAAAAGCCAAAAAAGTGGCTATATGGTTTAATGAAAAGAAACTCATTATTCCAAAATCTTATGCTTTCCAGAAATGTATGGAGATTTTATTTTAGGCAACAATTTTATCTCATAATATTTGCCTATAACTATTGATGAGGGAACTATAAATTTAACCCTCAACAAAGATGTAGTAAAAATCCCTTTACTATAGCAACATAAATATAAGTGCGAAAGAGATTTTCGCCCTACTAAAAAAGGGGATATAACTCCTTTTATTGAAGCCCTTGAAGAAACTCATTAGCTTTAAAAAATAATTTTAGTGAAAATCCATTAAAATTATGGGACAAAAGTCCAAGATATTGTAATCTCAAACTAAGAGATCCCAATGTCATTATAAGAGTAAAACCAATGATCTATACCAGAAATCATATAGATGAATTTGATAAACAAATCAAAGAATTATTGGATATAAACCTTATTGAAGAAACAATAAGTCCACACTCTAGCCCTGCCTTCATGGTGAGAAAACACAGTGAAGTTATAAGAGGAAAAGCTACAATGGTTATAAATTATAAAAGACTAAATGAACAATTAGAATTTGATGGTTATTTTATTCCAAGAAATGATGTATTAATTAACCAAACTAAAGGAAAAAAGTTCTTTAGCAAATTCGATTGTACATCTGGATTTTGGAAATTAAAACTAACTGAAAAATCCAAGCCATTGACAGTCTTTAGTACTCCTAGAGGACATTATCAATGGAATGTTATGCCTTTTGGACTAAATATAGCTCCTCGGGTATACCAAAGATGGATGGATAAAATCTTTAAAGACCTTAAAGATTTTTGTGTTGTCTATATAGATGACATCCTTGTTTTTTTCCAAAACCATAGAAGAACATAGATTTCATTTAAAAATTATTTGTGAAAAATTCCAAAAACATGGAATCATTTTATCACCTAAGAAAATTGATGTTGAAAAAATAGAAATTAATTTTCTTGGCATAATCCTAAACCAGGATGGCCTACAATTACAAGATCAAATCATCTCTAAGATAAGAGATTTTGATGAGGAAATTTTGGATAAAAAACAATTACAAAGTTTCCTATGAATCCTTAATTATGGAAGAAACTTCATAAAAGGATTATCTCAAAAAGAATTACCACTTCTTGAAAAACTTAAAAAGAATGAAGTTTTTAGATGGAGTGCTAATGATACTCTTGTTGTTAAAATAATTAAGCAATAAATTATTAATAAATTTCCAAAAGTTTATTTTCCTAAAACAGGAGATAAATTAATATTGGAAACTGATGCTTCGGATAATTGTTGGGGATGTGTTCTCAAAGCAATTCCTTCAGAATATTGGAATGAAAACAGTCCTTCCAA
The DNA here is from genome assembly GCA_949130495.1 of Sambucus nigra. Taxonomy (NCBI): domain Eukaryota; kingdom Viridiplantae; phylum Streptophyta; class Magnoliopsida; order Dipsacales; family Adoxaceae; genus Sambucus; species Sambucus nigra. The sequence continues at coordinate 345,341,670 of OX422208.1, forward strand.
TAATTTTGGTATTCGTGGTAAGAAAACTGCTATACCAAAATCAATTCAAAAACATGAATTGATATGTGGATATAATTCGGTAAAATTCAAACCAAATGAACTGAATTATATTATTTTTGAAAAGGAATTATTAGCTATCAAACTTGCTATTAAAACATTCCATATTTTCTTAGCTCTTGAAGACTTTATTGTCAGAACAGATAATAAAGCCGTAAAAGACTTCCTAATAAATAAAAGAAATATTTTAGAAGGAAGGCGACTTAAAGGGTTCAACCAAATTGCTATTTATACTTTTGAAGTTGAACATTTAAATGGTACTAATAATTTTCTTGCAGACTATCTTAGCAGGAACTATAATGAAAAACCTGCTAACCAGGTAGAGTTTTTAGAAACCCACTAAACAAGTGGAGAATGTTAAATATTTTAAAATAACAGCCACTAAATAAGTGGAATATTTTGAAATATATTTTATCAAAACCACTAAACAAGTGGATTCTTTCTATTTTCAGGATGGGAGATAAGCATCCAGGAGAAACTAAAGGATATTGGGTAACTATTGCTAAAAAGGAAAAAAACTCAAGCATCATCATCCACACAGCCTAAACCAAACCCTGTTTATGTTGTATTCAGAGGAAGAAACCCAGGCTTCTATGACAACTGGAATCAATGTTTCATGCAAGTAAACAAATTCCCTGGTGCATGCCACCAAAAATATAATACAATGCCAGAAGCCATAACTGTATGGAAAAATTGGATGAAACAATTAGGACCTTCTAATATGATTTACCATTTCTCCAAACTTCAGACCCATGAAAGCCTCCTTGAAACTGAAACTTCTGATTTTCACAACCCAGGAATCCCCTGTGAGTTGTATACACCTTTAAATGAAGCATGGAAATCAATTCTTCGAGATAGGAGAAAATATTTTAGAAAAAACATGAGTATCCTTGCTGACAAAATTGCTGAACAAATAGCAACTTAGGATAAATTTAAAAGTCTGAGCCTCAAAATCTTAAAAGGCTTAAACTATGAAAATGAAGAATTTTTTTTAGAAAAAATTGATACTTTTCTGGAATTTTCTGAATTACTGGAAAATGACTTTTCAGACAAAATCTTCAACAGCATCAGGAGAATTTGCCCATTTGAAAAAGCAAAGACAATTCTCCCACGTCCTCTATTCCAAATCAAAATTCTACCAAAAATCGAGGACCACGAGCAAAAGATAAAAAGTCTTTTACTCCAACATTTTTACCAAAGTTTAAATTATAGTGATGACATGCCAAAACTGCATTTCGTTACTGAAGAGGGATATCCACCTTGGGATATTGAAACAATTGAATGGGGGTTAGTTAACAAACTAATTTTCTTAAGTGTAGCTTGTTTCAATCACTTTGAATTTCTACCCATGATGATCAAAACCACAATATATCATGTTTTGACAAAAAGAAAGTACAAATATACTCCTTATTTGTCGTTCCATATTTCTAGCACAATTGGTTAGCGGCCTCAAGAAATTTTCTATCAACTCTACCAAATCTGGTACCTCAGAGCCACTGAGGATTATGAATGGGACGAAATTGAACAGAATTGGGAGATTTCACTTACTGTACCGTTGGACCAGTTGGACACAACGAGATATTGGTCACAAAACCTAATCAATGTTTCAACTTATGCAGATTATTATCGAGAAACAGCCTTAAAATTCATGGTAACTGATGGACGGAGATCATTTGTTACCGGTTTATCGATAAACTATACTACTTCGCTTGAACAACGAGCATCTGTAAGGGAGTTTTTAAATAATTTGAAAAACAAAAATAATTGAGATGTTCCCTATGAACAATTAAGCCATGCGAAGGAATACAAACAAGCACAACAAAATGACCATCCAAATCACAGCCCTAACGATAGTATGTCATTCTAATCTATCGTTGAGGCCAACATTGCCAATGCATTTGATGCTTGACAATTAAACAAGGATAATTAACCCACGTGGACGACTGCAAATAATCTAGCACAAGAAGTGGGGAGACTAAACAAAAAATTGAAAATCTATTAAACAAAATAGATAATCAAAACCCAAAACAAACTGGTATGAATAGCCCATGGGATAACAAAATTCCTAGGTTATATTATGGTTCGAAAGAAATTAAAGCTCTTCAAACAAAAGAATTTAATTACACTGAATATATAAACATTCGTGAAATATTAGATTATTGGAGACATCTATACAAAGATCCAATATTAACCGTCTCAGAACGTAATAAACTCATTGAAAAAATACAAACCACGTATCTGGAAAATGAAAAATTATTATAACATTATCAGTATGAATTAAACCAATATTCATCTGATGAAGAAGATTTTCCATCACATGTTGTAAATACAATTGATAGGAAAAGGAAGGCCGAATCAAATGGTCGAGGTTCAAATATTTATATAATATTTTTATCCACACTCTGTGTGTTTGTATGTGGTAGAGTTGTCAATTCATGGATTATTTTCCAATGTATTGACATATTTCTAGAGGTATCTTTCATTCCTATCCCTTTGGTTTGGATTTTTAGAATGACAGATGCCTCAATATTTGGAGACCCACATTTTGTTTGCTTTCATAATTAAATAACCCTTGTGAAGGTTATAAAAGGAGCAATCCTCCTCACTTATAAATCATCTTTTAAATCTTCTTATTCTTGTAATTCTCTCTCTCTCTTTGTAATATTATTCTCTCCACTTGTAATATTAAGTTTGTATGAATATTATTCCGATCATTTTCGAACTTGTGTAATTGGTATCAGAACGGCTATGTGCTATAAAACCTCACCTTTGAAGAGGAAACTATACTCATAGGGGGTTCTCGCCTCATGATAGTTCACGACTGGTGGCGAACTGATGACTCTTACCCCTAGAGTGGCCCATCGGTTAAGGCCCGGTGTGGGTTGTAGTTGTCGAGAGGAAACATATGTAAAAAGCCATTCTCAAGGACCTTTGCATGCCACATGCACGCTTCGCGTTGTGTACCCTGGTGCAACATTGTCAATGCATTTGATGCTTGACAATTAGACGAGGATAATTAACCCACATGGACGATTGCAAATCATCCAGCACATGAAGTGGGGCCCACAAGCAAACAGTAACAAACTGACGCATGCAATGACGATTTGGACGTTTAAAACAAAAACATCTAAATTAGTTACTATTTGCTTTTTAATTATTGAGAATTACTGTGTACTTTTTACTGTGCACCTACTATGCACTTTATGACTTTTTCCTTTTGGCAGCCCACGTTTTGTTTGCTTTCATAATTAAATAACCTTGGTGAAGGTTATAAAAGGAGTAATTCTCCTCACTTGTAAACCATCTTCTAAATCTTCTTCTTCTTGTAATTCTCTCTCTCTCTCTTTGTAATATTATTCTCTCCACTTGTAATATTATGTTTGAATGAATATTATTCCGATCATTTCCGCACTTGTGTAATTGGTATCAGAGCTTTGTTATCAAAGGTTGGTATTCTAATTATGTTTATATTGTTATGCTAATATGAGTGTTAAAGTAGAAACTATTATACTCCATCACAGAACTTATGTTTCTAGAGAAAATTTTAAAGTAAAACATAAAGTTATTGGAATTAAGTGTCGTAATAATTGTTATATGAAATATCGTTTAATCTTAGTTCTATATAAATAAGTGTGTATATCTTCTTTGTAATAAAGATGAGTTAAAACATAGTAATAATATTATATTATTTTGAAAATTTTAACGTTTTCATAAATCCCATATACATATTATTGTTTCAAAGTCCATATTTCCATTTGCCAAAAAGCTATTGTAGTTAGCAATTGGAGTTAGGAAAACCGGTTTTAGGAACCTGAAGCAACATATAATAGGAGGTCTTAGGAACCAATGGAATCTGATAAAGATGAACAAAATAATAATACTATTAATTTACAATGTTTAGCACCATGGTTACAAAAGGATGAGTCTATGTATAATCATAGTTTACATATAGATAAAAAAAATCTTTTGTCTAAGACCAGTAAAGCAATGGGTGTATCCATACCTTGTCTAAACATGGCAGTAATACATATTTGAATAAACCCGATATGTATATATTTAATATTTGGGTTTTTTTTCTTCCATCTTTTGATCTTTTTTAAATCAAAAAGTTTAATATTTGTTGTTTCATCATCTGTTGAGCCAGCAGTAGTATTACCATTAAATTGTTCAAATATTCTTGTTGAGAATAATTTGAATTTCGATAATTTATAGAAATCTTCCTTTTTATAAGTTGTCTTTGATTATCAATTTCTTATAACTGTTCGTTAGTAAAAGTGATTTATTCTCCAACTATTTCACGAAGAGCTATTGTTTGTAGCTCATCTTCGCTACTGCCTCGTACTTCTGCAGTATTATACATAAATACGAGTTCTTCATCGGATGTTTTCGAATCAGATTCTAGTTCATATAAAATTTCATTAGAATAATTAGAAATATCAGAATCAGATAAATCTTCTCCATAAAATATTTCTAATTCTTGTTCTTTAAGAAATTTTATCATTTTATTTACACTTTTTCCCTTTTTAGGACAATCAGGTGCATAATGGCCTTCTTCGTTACAAATGTAACAACGACACTTCTTTTTTTGAGGTGATTTTTTAGAAGGTTTCTTTTTCCTAATATATTTTTTATACTTTAAAAAAGATGTTTTCTTTTTCCAAGGTTTCCATTTAAATTTTCTCTTTCGAGAATATTTGGAATTTCTAGGAGGTGGATTACATCATATCTTCCAATTTTCTTTTAAAATCTTATCACAACATTTATAACCAGCTTTAGAACTTTTGATTAGATTTTTAACTTGCTTCTTGGCTTTTATTTGAATAAATTTTTCAGATATTTCTCTTAATATCCAATTAATGTGAAAACTAAGATTATCATCCTGCTCGATAGTTTTTAACCAAGCAGGATAAGATTTTAAAGACTTTTCATCCCATGGGTTTGGGAGTTTGTGGAAGAATTGATCCATCCAATGTTTTGTTTCTGGAGGTTTTAGTTTGAAATAATACTTTTTATATATTTCAACAAATTCTTCAAATTGACAAATTTTACATAATTCTAGTTTAGATAATATGTAACACGCATCTTCTTGGAGTCTGGGTTCTCCAGTATATCCAATCATATTTTCTTTAATTATTTCAACAATTCCTTTTAATATTTCATCAAAAGATCTGAAGGTTTGTAGGAGCTCATTTTTTTGCTGAATTCCTTTATCTGAGCTTTCCCATTGTTGCAACCATTGTAAAATATCCCCTTGAAGTGTTGCAGCAAGGTAGTCTAAAAAAATTTCTTTAGGCCATGTACTCTTATAATTAGTAATGAGTATGGACATGGATTGTGTCCACTCATTAATAGTTTGTTCTTGATCGTAAAAAGGTACATTCCTTAAATCAAGATAAATACCATGTTGAGATATATTTTATTTGTTCAAATTATCCCTTCTTAAGAAAAAAGGATGTGATTCATCCTCATTCTTAGTATTACTTGTAGAAGCTGTAGAAGTATTTCCTGTTTTAACAAAATCTTCTTTTTCATTTTTATATGTAGGGGTTTGCATATAATCTTCAAAAGCTTCCCAAAGGAATAACAATGGCCCCCTTCTTCGTCCAAAAGCAAGACAAACTAACCCACTGCTACCACATTAGGTTCATCACCAAAGAAGATCCCGAGCTAGCCAATTGTTGTTATTATGATATCTGGCACCTCCTCAAGAATGATAGGTATCCCGAGGGTTCAAATAAGAAAGACCTGGAAAACCTATGAAGACTGGCCGCTCAGTACATCATCTGTCATAAAGCACTATTTAAGAGAAACTTCGATGGAACCCATTTATAGTGCATCGCATGGGCTGACATTGAAGAGGTGATGCAAAGAATACGCAGCGGGGAATGTGGACCCCATATAAACGGTCACATGCTTGCCAAGAAGATCTTACGACAAGGTTACTACTGGACCACCATAATCCATTACACCGCATATGTTCGGAAATGCCTCAAATGCCAATAGTTCTCAAACCTTCAACACCTGCCTCTGCGTGAATTATACAACATGACTTCTCCTTGGTCGTTCTCCACCTGGGTCATCAAGATTATAGGAAAGGTTACACCCAAGGCCTTTAACGGACATGAGTTCATCCTGGTTGCCATTAATAACTTCTCCAAATGGGTCGAAGCTGAGTCATATGCAGTTCTAAATGCCAAGAAAGTGGCCAAATTCATCATTTGACGATATGGGGTCCCACTCGAGCTAGTGTCAGATAAAGGGTTGCATTTCAAAGTAGAAGTCACAGAAGTGGTCAACGAGTATGGCATTCAGAGACACAAATCTTCTCCCTACTGATCTCAAACCAATGGTGCAATCGAAGCCTCCAACAAGAACCTCAAAGCCATTATCAGCAAGATGAACGAAAGTTATCGAGACTGGGACAATAGAATCCCATACGCCCTCTAGGGCTATCGAACCTCAATCCAAACCTCTACTGGGCTACCATTTACTCTCTAGTATACGGCATGAAATCAGTCTTACCCGTGGAGCTATAAATACCCTCGTTACGCGTCATGCTTGAAAGCCAGGTCAGTGAGGAAGACTGGCATCAAAGCCGCCTCGACAAGCTATCACTCTTGGATGAAAGGAGACTGAAGGAATTATATCACATACAAGGGTACCATCGCCGAATAGTGCATTAATTTCATAAGAGACTCAAGGACCATGGTGTCCATGAAGGGGATTTAGCCCTCAAAGAAATAGTAGGCCCATCTGGGACCCAAAGGGAAATTCAAGCCCAATTGGAGTGGCCCGTACATTGTGAAGAAGATCCTGTCCGGTGGTGCCTCATGCTCACCGATTTAAATGGAGAAGAGATGGCTCGTCCAGTCAACCTAGACCATCTCAAGAAATTTTACCCCCAGTCCGAAATCTCGGCACGCTACGACTCTTCTCATCTCCCTTCTATTCTAACAAAAACTCTTCATTTCCTTCTACCCAGAACTACGTGGGCCTGATCCTCTGCAAAAATCATTCGCAGAAAAATTCAAAAAATTCAAAAACCTCGAGAGGTACGTAGGCAGCTCATACGTCTTACATGAGCATGGCCCCTTCTTTTTCACAAAAAAACTATTACTTTCTTATCTCTGAAAATGACAATCCATTCTAACATATACTTGAACAAAAGGATTATGCATGCATTAGCTATCGGTATAGATAATTAAAAATACAGAATTCATCAAAAAGCACGGCTAGATGATTAAAAACTTGTTTATTTCAATAATAAGAAATTACGATACAATTACATAAGAAAAGGATCGGATAACTCACTTCCACCTACCTTCCTAAAAAACCAAATAAATCCCCAAATTTGTTCCCCAGTATAAAAAAAAATCCTCCAAGATCCCTACCCATAGCTACCAGAGGAGCCCGCTCCATCATCGTCATCTACATCCTTGGGTCCCCAAGCTTCCCCTGCCTGAATGGAGTGCCGCAGACGCTTCATGGATCGATAGGCTCAAACCAGCCTCGAAAACACCACAACCCCTCCCTCTATGGTATCATATAAGGAAAGCCATCTTTGTACAGTCTCCACTTCCAACATCTTGCTAACTAATCTCCTCCACAACCACTTCATATAATCCCCAGGGATGTTCCAAACTCTCCCAGCAGATTGAGAGGGACGAGTCGACAAACGTCGTCTCTCCCATAAAGAGCCAAGCTGCATGTGCAGACGCTCTGTCAAATCTTCTATCGGAAAGAAGTCTAGTGTCCGAGGTGGCACGATGTTCTCCCAGCAATATTGGTACAGAAGCTGCCAAGGAAAATAAAAAGAGGTCTGTCTAAGACCAACCAGTCGGACATATGGGTATTCTCCCAGTTCCAGAATAGGCAGCAACCGTCCCCACCAAGGTACTGACTAGTAAAAATTTAGAGCCCCATGCTCCATGAACCAGTCCTCCCAGCTCTCAATATCCAGGCCAACACAGCTGAAATGGCGCGAAAAGAAATTGGGTACAATCGACAAAGGGTATTCCGGAGGAGTCACTAGGCGGAATCTTTCAAAGAACCACATGAACAGCATCACAGGGCTACCCCTCAGAAAGTCAGAATGACCTTCTCGCCAGGCATCCAAGCCATTTGAAGTCTTCGCCAATATCATCGTCGCAGGATTGCGACAGTAGGATATCCATGAGGTAATAGCTGCAAGTTGTAGGTCCACCAACAGTTCCCCAATCACTAGCATTAGTTTTGAAACTAAGCCTATAATGACAACTCCGGCATATCCATCATCACCAACCTCCTACAAATGAACAGATCACAACACCTATGGAAGATAAATTATACTTCCAGCCACCAGTGATTTAGCCTTTGAGGACGAAATGCACAGAAGCCCAGCCAATAACTCCTAGGGAGAATGGGCAAACTCAGGTAGAGATGTAGCAACATCGGGATTTATCCCCAACATGGAAAAAAATTCCTCATAAGTCGAACATACTTCTTCCAAGCCAAAGCAGAATACATGGTCTTTAGGATGCCAGAATTGTACCACCTCCATCAGTATGTTCCACTCTATGGGCCGATTATGCCATAAAGAAACTCGATGCATGTTATAAGCATCGTAGTCAACGTTATAGGAGCACATCTCCTCCAAAGTCTCGAGGTAGTTGGAAAACTCAATGCCACCAGGGAGGGACATCGCACAGAATAAGAAAGTAGGAATGTGAGGGTGTGAGGAAAACACTCCACTCTTACCCCTCTCTTTACTTAAAAATCGCCACAAAAGACATAACCCCTGCAGAAATCAGAGGAAATTCGACCCCACAAGGTACCAAAGGCTAAAGAGGGTACCAATAAAAGCTTTGAATTGATGGGACTGGACTGACCTACTGATAGGCAGGGCAAGGTGCTTGCCGATCGGCAACCCCCTACTTTTGGAAATTTCCCTTTTTCCTCTTTTGTCAAAATTCAGAAAACTCAAAATAAATTGATATTCTCAACAGAATTTCAAAAATCCCATTTTTATCTTTATATAAATTCTCATTTTGAATAAAAATTTCTTTCAAAATCCCAAAAATATTTCTTTTTACGGTCTCATTAGCAAAGTAAAAAGCACATGTGCATGCATTCATTCATCATTAACAGAAGATAATAAAAAAAACCTTCATTGCATTGCATAGATATGTTTCTGTGTTACATCATTTTGTAGGAAAATAAATAAAATCAAAAAACAAATAGGACTCATCCCGAACCCACATTCTCTCTCTTTCTCTTCACCTCTCTCTCCTAAGAGCTTCCACCCCTACAACGCGCTCTCTTTACCCGATGATGAGATGACACACCATCGGTACCTGAACCAGACTCCTCCTAGGATGAGATAGACGGCACCAAATAAGAAGGAACAGGAATTGCATCCCAAATATGGGTAGTCACCGAAGATATCCAGTCCCTAATATCCCTCGGCCAAGTGTTGGACACCCGGACATGCTGTAAGAAAAGGCAAAATCAGTATATAACAAAAAAGTTTAAAAGAAACCAAAAGGAAGGAAAAGAAAAGAGCAAAAGATATACCAAAGGACAAAGAAACTCCTCTGTCAAACCCAACTCCTCCGGGTCCATCGCATAAGGACGATGCAGCATAGGAACCATCCCTCCATCAGCCCGCCGAATGTTGTATGAAGGAGTATGCAGCCGAACAAAGGAAACATCCGAAGTCGCCACCTCCGTAGATGTCGAAGGACCACCACCGCTGTGGGAGGAACCTACTAGCCGACTCAAACCCGCAAGAGGGAAGGGCAGTGCATCATATATACTAGACGCCATCATCCAGCTCCTCACAAAGTCCATGTAATCATACGGCACAACTGTATCGATGTACAGCAGGTAGGACTCTCTAATCATCTCCACGATCCTCGCATCCTCCGTCAACAGTCGCTCCCTCCTTATAGACATAGGGGGCATCACTGGTGGCACCACCACCTCTCCCTCAGCAATCTGTTGGACCATCCTCTCCCCGAGATACCAAGAGTGGACAAACTCATGCGTTAGCGAACGCCTCATCTGCGCATTTAGTCCAGTAAACCGTGTGTCCTGAATGGTCATCCCCCAATGGTAAAAGGTCACCTGAAAAATCCCTAGTAGATATTAGTCAAATACAAAATCGAAGCACACAAAGGTCTTAGACTGAAGAAGAAAAAATTCTTACCCTATCACTGGTCAGGCCATTCGAGACCTGACGTACCGCCTCTAGAGAGATAGACATCCTCGATTGCCTATTGTCCTTGCACCATCGATGCAACTGATAAAAATCCCCAAGAGTCTTGTCCTTCAAAGAAATCAACTAGGTATTAAACCCGATCACCTCATAGAACCACATCTGTCAAGGATAAAAAAAATCGCAATTAAAAAGATACGCATAAGGAAAATGCAAGGAAAATGCATAAAATTAAAGAATACCTCAAGAAGATACATGGCTCCAGTGAAAGACTGTCGGTAGCACCGGCTGAATGCATCCAAGGAAAAATAAAGGGTCACCAAAGTTAGACTCCCCCAATCATAGAGAGGGGATGTTCGAAAACATCCTCGGGTATGGTAAAAACCATAAGTGGACAACGTCGCCGCTCGACGCCACCGGAAATCCCCCCAACTCCAGTAAAATAAATAACCGGGTCATCTGCCTCACCTGTAGCCCATCCTCCACATCGATCACTCTGCCCAATAAAACATCTTTCAGCAGTGACGGACGAATGGAGTCCACAGACACTATCCTCCCCACATCACGAAGCGACGTGCGCACCACCTCCGGTCTCACACACAAAGAGCGATCCACCTCTATCTGCTCTCCATCACAATCCAGCCCCAGTAGCTGCTTCACATCTATGAGAACCACGATCATCTCCTCAAAGCCAAAATAAAAGGTGTGGGAAGTGTCCCACCACCTCTCCCCTTAGGCGCATAAGACTGCCGTCGAACGAGGCATCTCATCTAGTACAGACGCCAACCTCCCAAAGCCTGCTGAGGATACCACCCAACGCACCACATGTGGAAGATGCTCCCAGACATCCTTAAGCCCTGTCGTCTCGCGAGCACGCAAATTCGACAGAGAAACATCAGACTGCCAAAAGAGGAAAACCACAAAAAAAAAATGACAAAAGTCATTTTACTTACATAACCGCCTGGGTCACCACCCTCGAAGAGCGATGACATGATGGCTCTTGAAGTAAGGTTCGCTCATCTGTAATCGGCTCGAATGCATCAAAAGAGTTCTCGCTCCCCAAAGCAAGAGGCGCCCTAGCCCTCCACTCCACATTTGCCCAGTCATCAACATCCAACTATTCCCGGTGTATTACAATGCTCACAAAATTTAGGATCATCTCCTATTCCCCAAAGGTCTTAATTTTCCCCGAGAAATACGTCCAAACCCCGGACCACCTAATCACTTCCCCAGCATCAAATTGGATGTTCCCCAGGAACAGTCTCTAAAAGACACAAGGATTTCCCAAAAAATTAGCTCCCCAGATCATTCACTATTCCCCAGTGGAACCCAAAATCCAATCTTTTTCCCCAGCAGAATCCCTAATTTTTTCGAAGAAAATGTACACCTCTTTTAGGTCAGAATTGACCTCGGTCTTGGATCGTTACCTAAGTTAGGTAAGAATTGACCTAGGTCCTCGGTCGTCACCTCTCTTAGGTCATAATTGACCTCGATCCTCGATCGTCACCTCTTTTAGGTCAAAATTAACCTCGGTCTTGGATCGTCAATTAAGCATGCAGAATTGGCTTCGACTCGCAGAATTAGTCATTTCAACTTAAGCCCACAGAATTGGCTTCAACCCGTAGAATTGGTCATCTCATCCTTAAGCCCGCATAATTGACTTCGACCCACAGAATTGGTCATCCCATCTTCAAGCCCTCAAAATTGGCTTCGACCCACAGAATCGGTCACCCTCATCCCTAAGACCTCATATTTGGCTTCGACCCGCAGAATCGGTCACCCTCATATTCAAGCCCACAAAATTGGCTTGGACCCACAGAATTGGTCATCTCACCTACATACCACAAAATTGGCTTCGACTCGTAGAACTGGCTTCGACTCAGAGAATTGGTCATTTAACCTTAAGCCCATAGAATTGGCTTCGACCCGCAAAATTGGTCATCCCATCCTTAAGCCTGTAGAATTAGCTTCGACCCGTAGAATTGGTCATCTCACCTAAAGCCCGCAGAATTGGATTTGACCCACATAATTGGTCATCTCAACATAATCCCGTAGAATTTGCTTCGACCCACAGAATTGGTCATTTCACCTTAAGCCCGCAGAATCGGCCATCATAAACTAAGCCTAATAATTGGCTTTGGCCCACAGAATTGGTCACCCCCATTATTGCTTTGGTCATCACTTCCTTTAAGACTATCCCCAGCATGTTCCTTTCAACTTACAGAATTGGCTTCGACCCGTAGAATCAGTCACCCTCATCTTCAAGCCCACAGAATCAGCTTCGACCCACAAAATCGATCACCCTAATCTTCAACCCCTCATAATTGGCTTCGATCGACAGAATCAGTCATCCTCATCCTTAGGTCCTCATAATCGACCTCGACCCATACTCTTTCAAAGGCATCATGTGGTGTTTATTCTACGGCTATCGTTTGTTCCAAACTCACCCGTCAAGAGGCTCTATAGACACCCCATTATAATATCCCCTAACCTCTTCTAAGATCCCTAGCACCTCCCTTCATCATTGCAAACCCAAGTCATACCCCAAGTACTGACCTAAAGGTCATCGGGCACTCCCAGGCTCCCTTTGACCAAAAGCCAAACTCTTCAGCTCGACCGATACCGAATGAATATTTGAAGGGCACTAAAATCCCTTTCTAATGGTCCATTACGTGCGCGATTCTGACTTACCATACTAGCGAATGACCCGTTTTCCCTCGAAACTCGATCAGGAGGTCGCCGGACACTCCCAGGCTTCATTTGACCAAAGTAAACTCTTCAGCTCAATTGAGACTGAATGAATCTTCCAAGGGCACTAAAACCCCTTCCAACGGTCTGCCCCATCCGCGATTCTGACTTACAGTATGGACGAACGATCCATTTTACTTCGAATGGTCATCGAACGCTTCCAGGCCCCAGTTGACCAAAGTCAACTCCTCGAACCAGGTCAAACTCTTTGGAATGTCTAAGTACATCTCTTAAACTTTCTAATGGTCTGCCCCGTGCGCGATTCTGACTTACCATGCGGATGAACGATCCGTTTACATCCGAAGTTTCCTCGTCCAAAGAACCGACGAGTGCTTCCGACCCACATTGACCCAAAGTCATCTCCCGGACCCGAGTTCAGTCAAAATGAGTTTCGAAGGTCTCTGAAATAAGTTTCTAATGGTTCACCCCGTGCATGATTCGGATCAACATTTTGCTCTCTACGACTGATTTTCCGAAGGAACCTGAAAGACACTACCAAACGGCAGGTTCCAAGATCTGCCTATCGGTAGTGTGCCTAAACACTTTTGCCGATTAACAGGATCGGGGCTATGCCGATTGGCAATTCTCTGGGCCTATAAAAAGGAGGACCTAACCTCATTCCAATAGGAGAAAAATCAGTGATCCATTGCTCTCAGCAAGTTCAGAAAACCCCTCTCAAAGTCAGCATGATTTCCACATCTAAATCCCTTTCCAACCTTCACCTTTCATCACCTTTTTCATCAAACTTGGTGAATTAAGTACCCTCCATCATCATCCAAGTGCAAGGGATGCTCTCCAACATCCAAGATCAAGCTTAAGATCTCCAAGAAGGTCCAACTCTTTCAACTCTCTCTTTAAATTTTCCTAAATTCGCATTAACTTGTTTTATTACTTAGCACTTTTATTCTCTCATGTCACATATCTTAATATGCTTTTTATCTAGTATTATTGCACATCTATTATTTTCATATAAATAAAACCCAAAAAAAAAGAAAAAGAGGATTTGCTCATAAATTCCAAACGGGAATTCTCACACTTTTGTCACACTTTTCTCACAATTAAAACACTTTTTTACACACACACACATACAAGAGAAGTCCCCGGTTGGATTTATGGGATAAATCCCACCCCTCCTTTTGCATACGAACTACGTGGACTTTGATGCCTTTATAGGCTATGTAGGCGTCTCGGGGTAAAACCCGAGATTCGAGTCCTTTTTCTACTTTTTTTCTATTTTTCTATATTCTTTAAACTTAACTCTCTTAAATTCTATATATATATATATATATATATATATATGTTATTAATGGCATATTATTTCACATGCGTTACCATAAGAATAACTTCGATAAATAAGTCTTTGGGTTCCAAAGAAGATTCACATAAATAATTGGGATTTATTGTGTGAATTAAAAACAAGTTTAAGCCCTAAAAAGTGAAGATTATTTTGCAGTTATTCTGCAAATTGTGTAAATGAAAAGTCTTAAAGAAAAATCTTCACGAAATAGGTTTTTATAGGTAAACACGAATTTTTATGCAGCGGAATGTCGTTAAAACGATATCTTAAGATCGTTAAAATGATATTGACATCTCGTTAGAAGCATTCTTTGAACCACGTATCAAATGACCGCAAAATCACAAAACAATACGGGGTCGTTTGATCCATATGAGAAGTAGGGATTCAAACAACCTATTAAAGGACATCTCAATGTCAATGTCGGAACTTCAAACGACCTATCAAACAACATGCCAATGTCATTTGAATGACATTGCTAAGTCGCTTGAATGACTGTAAAGCAAAAAAATATTTTTTTAAACTTTTAAATCATGTTCGAAAACTGATTTAAAACATTTAATAAAAATGCCTTATTTTTTATAAAAAAAACAATTCAGAAAATTATCCCAATGTGTAGTAAAAAATTTAAGTAACACAACTAAATCCATACCAAAATTATGTCTTGTTGAGGAACTTTGTTGAAGATGCTTGATATTCAGATCCGTCTTTTTGAATGAGTGAACGTGAATTGCTTTGACGGTTGAAACGGGATACGCCATACACGATGTAAACTAGGTAATATGGACATGATGGAAAACATGTCCTTACATTAATCCCATATTCTTTTAAACTCCCACTTTTGGGCCCCCAAACAATCTCAAAACACTACCCGGATTGGTCAAATATCTCCCTTAAAGGTATACCTATCCCTCAGACTCAACTTCAGATATTTAAAATACTTAAACGAGTTCCCAAATCACTCTGAAACGTACCCAAACAATGCCTACTATAATTTACACATTTTATTATGTTTAATCATAAAACAATATTTATTCAAGTAAGATGCAATTTAATTATCCAAGAATATATGCATTTGGCATAAAATGAATCACATAATCATGCATATTACATTCAAGCAATTTATTCCTGAAATTTATTTTACATAAATTTTAACAAATTAATTATTATAAAAACACAGGGTGTTACACTTACCTCCCAATCAACATCCCTTTCATAAGATCTTTTTTTTTTTATCGAAAATCCCTTCTCATTACCATATATTTGGCAATATTCAAATAATGTTTAATGTTTCCCGGGATCTCTTATTTTCTCCTCTTCGACATCTTCATTTTGCAGATACTCATCAACCCTTCTAAATATCGCACATTAGCATTTAGATCAAAAACTCCATTCATCTAATTACTTTAAGCCCTTCTACATTCCTACAAAAATAAGGAAAATCATGGAAAAAAATGCAGTACGATTTTAAAAAAGTTGTATAAACGAATTTAAACATAATATTATTATAACTCGGAATAATATAAAAGCAAGTTCTAGAAACTGATATACGCAAAATTATATAAAAACTTGTTGATCTAAACATCTTTTATTGTTATTATAATACCATAAATCCTTTAAAAAATCCATTTATTTTCTCCAAAAAGGTAAATAGAGAAAAAAATAAAGGAAAATATTTATTTCATCGATGTCAAATTATGAATGGAGTTTCTATTTTTTTTTTGTAGGTACCGAAAAGAGCAATCGAAGTTGAAAGGTGGGGTAGGAATAATCCATTTTGGGGATTATAAATTTTGGGGGGAAATGGGTTTGTGTTTGTTTGTGAGGCTAGACATCAGTAAAATCAACTGAATTTTTTTATGTGGCTAGTGCCACATCATCAAGTTTGGCCTTTATGTATATAAACCAAATTGCTTTATCTTTACCGATAAAAATAAGGAAATTGGTTATTTCATTTGAACAAATATTATAAAATCCCATTATTTTATTTGGACAATTTAAAATAAAACATTCTCCTTGGTTATATGTTTAAATTATTTTCTTAAATTATAGGTTATTAAATATGTATAATTAGAAAATAAAAATTAAATTCCAAAATTTATTTCATAAATATATTTTTTTAAATATGGGAATTGAGGATTTTTATTTATTTCACATATTTAGGATGTGAAAAAAATTGTGAAAAAATTTCCAATATGAGTTACCCTTAAATTTTAAAATATTAAAAAAAATGAATAAGGCAACCTTTAAAACCGTTTTAAATTATTAATTGGGAGAGGCAGTTGGTCATAAAATAATTATGCAGTCTCCACCAATGACTTGTAGATTTTCAATAATAAGTAGGTCCTCTAAAGAGGAATACTAATTATTGTGATAGCTTGTATAAATTTTCTTAAGGATAATTTTGGACTCGTATTTATATGGATGAACCCCAAAGGAGGAGTGAATGTGATATGGTATAGTGTAAAATTACTTTATGGTATACAACTAGACACGGAATTATAGTAGGTTCTCTAAAGAGGAATGCTATTATTTTATAAGATCGAAATATTGGCTATAAAATTTTAATTAGTATAGTCTTTGAGTATATGGCAAAATTAAAATGAAATGGTCTACCTAATGTGTTTATGGATATTAGGTTCTCCAGAGAGGAATTATTCAAATAGTAATTAGGATGTTGGTGAATTTTTTTAAATTGGCGTAGAAAACTAACTTTTAATTTAATTCAATGTTAATTGGTTGCTAAATTATGTTATTTATTATATGAGTCTCTAGTTTTAAATCTTAACTCCAATAACCACGAGTTATCACACTCAACTTTATCTAATTTATATCATAATTATTAATACTAAATTTATATTGGACAGATTATTGACGGTAGAGGAATGCATGTGTGTATTCTTTCAATGTTGTAAACAATAGTGACATTATAAGATTTATATAAGTAAATCTAGAATATTAATGGAAATAAACTAATGATAAGGTATTAGGTTGAATTGTTCATTAAGTCAAATATATTTCATTCTCAATACCAGTCGATGTCTACTTCCTGCGATATGATGATTATCTCGCATAGAATGTTTGATGATCAGAGTCATATAGTTAATTAGGATGTCATAAATGACTTTAAATGAATATTAATATGCTGAATGCAACCCTAATTTTAATATTTTTTGTGAATGTGATTTCTCATGTGAATGAGCTAAAAATTTAAAGAGGTAAAAGTGACAGGAAGCCCAGGTCGGTTTTCTCTCCATCAAAGGGTTTTATCACGAAATCATATAAGCAATTATAATACTAAAAGAACTTCATCTTCTTAACTGAAAGGTGGAAAGAAGTAGAATTTAAATCATAAAATAGTAACTTGGGATTTAGGCAATGGCTGGGACTCAAAGAAAATTACTAATTTTCATAATTTCAAGTGAATTCATTAAGAGAAGTCGTAACATAAGTAGGATTTAATAAGATTATCTTGTTTAAAATAACAAAGTACACAAACTTTATACACAAAAAGTTAAATAATATTTAATGGTTCGTTCTATGGTGATCTGGATTGTAGACATGGGAGACATTAATAAGTGGTACCAAGAAACTAGTTGACTTCTGATAGGTGAATTTATCTACTACAAGGAGTTTATAGTTATACTGGGAGACGAGAGTCTCAATTTTTATATTTAAGGATTTAATTATAAACGATTTCTTATAAGTACTTGAAAATAGAAGGAACTTTGGTTAGGCTTGTAAATTTTTTACGTAAGGATTTTTGTTTTATTTTAATAGCATATAGGTTGTAACGGTAATGAACATTATATCTATCTTGGTACTAAAGCATATAATCTTTATAATATAAATCTTATATTTAGTGGATCGTAGTTTTTTTTAATAATGTTCATGATTTATCACTAAAGGGATAATATTTTTTTTATAAAAAAATAATATATCTATAGCACCAAACACATAGGTCCTTTTATCTAAATGGATTCATAAAAAGGTAGAACATGGGCTCTCACACTCATCGAAAATGCAGGCACTTGCAATCAGTGAATTTGGTTTAGATGGAAAGTGACCAAGAGGTATTATAGTTATAGAAATATTATAAATGGTTTATTATTATTGATGTAATTCTATAACTAGATCTTCAAGAATTTAAGAATTTTGTATCAGTGGTACGGATTATATCCTAGAAGATAATGCCACAAGTTACTTTTAGTAACGACTTGTCAAAGAAAGAAGAGTCAAGTTTATTATAGACATGATAACATTCAAAAGAAATAGATACACATATGCCAATATTTTTTTCCAATTTAGTTGTCTTTACTCCCCTTAAAGATAGTGAACTACTTTTAAAATTATTTTCGATACATTCTCTAATTGGTAGCACAACACTTGTATTGGGAGAAAACATCAATGAATTAGGACAACGACAAATGTTTAAATATATATTCTAGACCACATTCCCATAAATATTATCCATAACAAATTAAGGTTTATTATTATTGTATGAACTTGTTTCATACTACTAGCATAGGTGGAAACATCACAAAAAAATGAGTATGGCATTCTAATACTTGGTCGTAATCGGAGGATTGTCAATTATCATAATGGTGAAAAGCATCGAAATGCATCATAATTTGTACACTCGTAACGGGATATATTAATCATAGTAGGAATCTTGTTCTTGGGATAGGCCCCCATCATGACCTTGCAAAATAGACTGAACTCAATAACTATAATAAAATATTCCTTCACAAGGACACATTACATTCTCGCAAAAAGTTATGATGTTTAGTATCATACAGATTCAACAAAATAGGGCCAGATCTAGTAAATGAAGAAAGTGAGGTAAAGATAGGAAGGCTAAGTCCTTCAAGGCTAGTTTTATGAGCATAAGATTTATCTTATCACTAATAGCCATGTTAACGCCTTTTAGCTGTCTCTTTACCATTATTATTCTTTTATTTTACGAAATGTGATAATGCACTCTTCCTACTTTTGACTTTTGTTACTTATGTAATCGAAAAATATGCATAATGAGTATCAAGAGTGCATATTTTGCTATCTTGAGAGGTTCATGTATGAATTTAAGCAAACATCATAGTTGTGAAATATCTAGTTTTATTAGGTAATGAGGTCTATGATTTTAAAAAATTGTTGGATTTATACATTGTGTACAAAAGGTGTGAAAAAGCATGGCGGTGTTTTTGGATACTATTTTTATAAATATATTTCTCGTCGCACATAAGGTGTGGATATTAGTCATTGAGAGCGCGGTAGTCCACCTAGATCGATATAAAAGCATTATAAAGGTTTGTTACATTCTAAGGATTAGATTATTATTTGATCAATGAAAATAATATATTTTACTTATCTAAGTTATTATATTGATAATGTTCTTTCCAGATTTTGTTATGGAGGACTCCAAGAAAAAATTTCGCTCTTTCAAACTTGGAATTAGTATAACTCCATAAAAGAATATTGGTTTTGGTAGAATATATATTTAAGTACCTAAAAAGGATTGATTAATATATTTTTGGTTACCGAATACAAAGTTAAGTAATTTTTAGGTTACTAAATCATTTAGTCAACCATATTTAATATTCCAGAAAGTATATAATTCATATAGAATAAGAAATTGTATAAAATGGGGTTGATATTATTGTCTATGAATGCATTATTTAACAACCAAAAAACCTCTTGCATTTTGTGTGAGGTATGGATGTTAGATGAACAATACCATGTATTTGAGTATACGTGGGAGAGTGTTGGAGTTTTATGGTAAATGTCATGGTTCATTAGTGCATAAGTGTCTTCTATTCTGCATAGTAGATTATTTAGTGTGTGTAGTTTCACTTACACACGGAAGATTAGATCATCAATTCTTGTAGAATATTAGTACGGTTCACAGTATTAGATGGAGATGGAAACACAATTGGTAGGATTGTAGTGTAATATTTTAGTACGTTTAACCTAATTATGAGAAATGATACAGTTTAAACTTATTGTGCTAGTATACTTTTGGTGTATTGAATGGGACCAATTTGATATAATTGTCTTTATACTAACTATATAAAATAATACACGTCTCACGGGTATTATGAGTACTTAATCTCTTACTCTGGACATAATTGGTGGGCACGCTCATTAGTTGTTCATTACTTTGACCTATTAGGTGAAATTCATTTATGGGTTAATAATCTTGGTAGATTGGATAATGTTGATTAGTTTATGGTAAATGTTAATTATGGATTGAATCCACGTCTCAATATAGATATTCATGATATATTATTGACGTAGCTTATAAGTTTTGATTATGTCAAACCATACCGGTGGATTTATTTATCTGACAAATCAAATAAGTTAAGCAGACGATCTCAAGGAATTCATAAGAATTCAATTAAGTTTAATTGCCACCAATTTAGTTTAATCAATGGGTATCTTCAATACTAACATGGGGAAAAGATTAAGCATTTATTAATGAGGAGCTCAAAATTATAGTTTTGAGGGGGTACACAAGAGTTAAATTATTATTCTTTTATGGAATGAATAATAATTTATTAAATTATGGAATTAATTATAGAGTTTTATAAGGATTTCTATTCTATAGAAAATTAGTCTGATAATTCCCCTTAAGGTCCCCCTGCTCGCCTACATAAGCAATATTTTGTCTCCAAATTATGGAAAACATCATTATAGATCATAAAAATGCATAAAAACTAATGATAACTTCATGCTCCTTAGTTCCTACAAATCAATGGCATGTCTTGTCTTGAAATGAAAATCATGGAAGATCTTGAGGTCTCTTTCATAACTCTTCCCTTGTAAAATAAACTTTGGAAAATTGAAACATTAGAAATATTTGAAATTTTAACCCGACCTTGTTGATATAAAGAGGAATATTAAAAAAATTCAGATCATTCAGATGTCGTTTGGTCTGTCTCATTCATGCATCTTTACTAACCAACGACTAGTAAAATAGATCTAATAACACAGAGTAGATCGAAAGTCGACTAAACAAGATATCAAGAAGGTTAATTAAATATTAAATAAAGTGTTATAATACACATAAACCCTGATTTAATACTTGAATGTTCATGGATATGAAGTTTTGGTGATGAAATCAATTAAAGAACATCAAATTTCATATGGCTAAACAAATTCACTATGTAAACAGTATCTACTAGTATCAGAGGAATTATTTTAAGGAATAACGACAATATCCCCCACCCCCCATAAATTTTATTGATTAAAGAGGAGAAATATCCTCTCCAAGCTAGATTTTATAAGTTGTTAAAGAAGAAAAAAAAATAATCCAATCAACTATCGAACCAAATGAGCTGAATATTTGATAGATGGAAATATGTTATTTTATAAATAACCCCATTACATAATATATTTGGACATTGTAATGGAAGGTAAACGTGCTTTATCTACCTTTATGATAATTCTAATGAGCTTAGGAAGAGTTGACTAGGACCTCAAAGTTTATGATAGGAGAATTTGATGAACCTTATTAGCTACACCATCACCCACTCTATTACCTTGCCTCAAAATATTATCAATTTTAAAATTGTGATTCTTAATAATAAAATACAGGCAGTCTACTCCAAAATTCCCTTCAACTTCAATAGAGGTTTCCCCTTACCATTGATTAAATCCACTATTAATTTATAATATGATTCAATCTATAATTGTCTAATTCCTGTATTCCTGCACAAATTAATAAATTTTGCAATAGCCACCGCCTCTACACATATGTTACTTTCAAACCTCAAATATTTATGAAAACTTTCTATAAAATCACCTTTACAATCCCTAATTATGTCATTTTCTCCACTTTTCTACTGGATTGCCCTTAGATTCTCAATCCACATTTATTTGAAATAACCAATTTGAGTTTAGTCCACTTGATTATTCTAATAGACAAAGAAATGGTCTTGATTTCCAGATGAACATTGTTTAATAATGAACTAATCTTCACTCTTCATCCTATCTGAAAATATGATTCTATATTCTAAAATTCTTATCGGGCTATTGATATTTTCGAAGGCATAACTTGAGAACCGCTTATTGGAATGGGATGAAATATTTTTTGAGGTTTTAAAGGATGAAAGCTATAAAAACCATAAAAAGGTATGAGAACTCTTACACAGATACACCATAAATGTAGTTTAATTGAAACTAAATTATCATATAAATAAAATCATCCGATAAATTAAGTTCTCTAGCACCACTAACTCAATAGAGATCAACTAAGGCTAGACTTTAATAAATATATGAGGTTAAGCACCAATTTCTTAATTAAATAGTAAAATGTCATAAAAGTTTGACTTTAGTGGTGAATATAGACTTAAGATAATCAAAAATATAGTTATACTTGTACTATAAGTTGTAATTATTAGATGGGAATCACGTAATGTATAAAAATGTGACATCCCGCTTATTAAAATAATGGTTGGCCAGCCCTCTACTAAAATAAAATAAGACTCTCATAGGCTCATTCTTAGCATCACTTTCGAAACCAATTAATTACTAATCACCTATTATTAAATTAAATTGTGTGTCAATTTTAATCTTTATTAACGTGGCCCAACAATACTATAATCAAACCATAATTTATTCAGATAATAACAAAAGTCCACATTCACACATTAAGTCTAAAATAGAAATTCATTATATGAAACTTAATTGAATAAACCATCGGTATAACATTCATATAATAAATTCCAATAATAAAATAAAATAAGTCTAACTGACATGGGCAACATGCCCGGATATGAAAAAGGATCATGTCTTGATTATGAGAATAGAACCGGATAAACAAAATCCTGTAATATCCCACAGTTGTCGCAGCTCTAGTACCTGGAAGAATAATGACTCTTGGCGTCCCTGTGTCTGGACACCTAAAATGTTTTGAAATGAATTTGATACGGGTCAAAGCCCAAATCCTTTTGAAAATATTTTACTAGTAATTAAAATGAATAAATAAATGTATATCCATTTACTCATAATGAAATTAGTACCGCACTATCTCATGTGACACTACTCACCTCTCATCTAAAGTGTGCACATGGCGTAAGAATTTGAATCGCCTAGTTATGCTACCCAGCTAACTAGTTCCCAGGTATCCTTAATTTCTATACACGATCTCATCCTATGTAATTTATTTATTTAGCTTTCACATTCGCTAATCATTAGAACTCTCGAATATAATTTTTGAACTATTTTCAATAACTTCCCCTAGTTATTAATTTTCACATTTTAATTCAATATGCCCCTATATAAGTTCTTCACACACACACACACACACACACACACACTCACACACACACACACACACACACACACACACACACATATATATATATGTATGTATGTATTTTATCTTCACATCATGCATACATTTTACCACTCACTATATATATGTAATCATCATCCTTAATAACAATAATAATTTGTCGGATGTGGGGCTCTAATGCTATTATAATCCAGGGAATACTCACATCATTTTGTCTATCGCGACGGTATCTCACACTGAACTATGATAGAAAATAAAGAACGACATTGAAAGCGATCATTGGTTCCTAGATAGTGATCAATAACTATACCCATAATTACCTCACCTCGAATTCAACCTTAACAGTCACATGCGTGGAGACTATGACCTCTGACTAATACTTACCCTGCATTTGCTAGCCAAGGAATATCACTTACTTGCGCAACCTCTGATGATAGCCCTTAGAGGGGTATTTCATTATATCCATATAATTATATCTTTCACATCGATATATATATATATATATATATATATATATATATATATATAATACTTACCTTGCATTTGCTAGCCAAGGAATATCACTCATTTGTGCAACCTCTGACGATAGCCCTTAGAGGCGTATTTAATTATATCCATATAATTATATCTTTAGCACCGATATATATAATTTTCATACATATGTATATTCAACAACGCTTATCACAATTGTCACAAAATGCATTATCACCCAATGCTCCATTCTATACTCAATTAATTAATTATTCACTTAATTAATTAATTTATATCCGAAATATAATTTCTGGACACACAAATAAATCACCCAGTCCGTATCCAAATTTTCCTATATTTTATCGCAAGTCATTAATAAATCTCCAAGTATAATTCACCTCAAATACTCTAAATTTCACCCAAAAAAATCCCAATTTTAAACCTGGTTTAAAAATATTAAAAATTATATCTAAAAATTATCTGAATAACCAATTCGACTTTAGATTTGGATTCTACACGAAAAATTGACTTGGGTATGTGTTTTCAATTTTTCTCAAATATCGTCCAAAAGCACTCAAAAAGAAGATATAAACTCTCCAAAACTGATTTTTCTCCTTTTAATTTCAACCACCTTAATCCCAATTCACATCACAACTAAAATATCAAATTCTCATAAGTTCCATATATAAAACTTTCAATATTATCTATAATTCAACTACACAATATGATTATATGAAATTTATGCTTAATCTCCCATTAACATAAAATTCTCACAATAGCACACTAAATCATTTTTTTCTCAATTCTTCCTATCAACATCAACTCCTGGAAATTCAGAATTCTCAATCAATGTTAATTCTCAAAAAAATCAATAATCTATAACATTTCCCTATTATAAATATTTTCAAATTGTAAATCATTTTCCAAAATCGAACCATTTTTACGTGAAAATATTCCAAAATATCTTTTCCTAATTATGATATGACTAAAGTTTAATATACAAATTGGATAGCAAGTTAATTACTTGCCTGAAGGTTTGTAGGGTCTAAATTTGATGAAGATGTTGATAATCCTCCGCCAATTTCTCTCCAGTCCTTTAATACTAGAGTATTCTTGAGTTGTTCTTCAATCTCTCACTTGGACTCTTGAGTTTTTTCTTCTCAATTCTCTTCACTTTCTCTCAAACTCTTCGTATAACTATTCTAAACCTTTGAATTTATGAAAAAGACCTTTTTTTAAATCCAAACCCTTCATTTCTATAAGTGTAATCCCGTTTTTGACTTTACATATGCCATTAAGAAGTCCAAAAGTCACTTAAACTAGTCCCGATTAATCTAAAAAGCCCCCGAGATCTGAACACCACCCCCAGGTACTTAATTTTGACTATTTTAATCCATTTCGGATCAACTGTGCACTCGAAATCATCACCCGATCCAGTTACCAATATTTTCCATCTCAACCTACTATAATTTAACCAAGCATGTCCTAGTTGATATATTATTAAATTCTTTCATGTTTACTCACTTATGACATAATATTATTTGACGTCCAATTTTATTAAATGTATCACACTAGTAAATAGATTATCACATAAATACTAATTCATTTCACTTTAAATTAATATTTAATTATTTTCTCATTATTTCTTGATTCAATTAAATTATGTGTTAGCCACATAATTTAAATGTCCAATTAAATATATGTAAAACTACAAGGAATTACATACTTTCCTCCTTGAAAATAAATTTCGTACCCAAAATTCAGGTAAGCCTGGTACTAAAAACTTCAAATCCTTACCCACATGGCATCCAAACGTACTCATAATTAACTCTTGATAACATTTTAGTGCCTCCAATATTCAACCGCTGGGGGTACCATCGTGTCTAAAAGCCTGCTGCCTGCTCGTTACAGACCAAGATTAGTGACAAGTCTATTCAAATCATTTCAAATTGTTACACTTAATTATTCGTAAGGTCTCACCTACATAATGATATGCAAAATTATTGTAAGCCACCAATAATTCTCCAATAAGATGAGCACATGCTCAAATGGCTCTATCATCTCATTGTTAGAAAATGACCCACTTCCCTAGTTGTCAACTTACCTTTTTTACCCAAATCACATAACTTCCTTCATGGGAGACACCCATTATAATGCTAGTCTTTAACTCTTCAATTCGTGACGACGTAACTCTTACAATGTTCCTGAACTATATGAAAATAACTTTGATTATCTTAATACTTACCGGCCGACTCTAAATCATATCCGACCCGCGAAACTTCTTATTTCCCCACCAAACCATAGGGTGGACGACA
The DNA here is from genome assembly GCA_949130495.1 of Sambucus nigra. Taxonomy (NCBI): domain Eukaryota; kingdom Viridiplantae; phylum Streptophyta; class Magnoliopsida; order Dipsacales; family Adoxaceae; genus Sambucus; species Sambucus nigra. The sequence goes on from OX422208.1 coordinate 345,368,045, forward strand.
AAGCCTCCTGCCTCAATACTTAAAAGGCATCTTTCTAGCTAGTACGAGCCATTACACGCAACTGTACCAATGCTAAATACTCCTCCAAATTACCTTAAAATCTAGAATACACATGTTTCCCATCCTTCAACATCCTAGTCACTTTTCCCGTTTACTCCTCAGTTTAAGGGTAATATGTCTCATTCAAAATGCACTTCATCCCCACCGTCTACTAATACTCCCAATCGAAGGTGGGACTTAAGGTCCTCATCCCGAATCACAACTATTATTGGGACACTTCTTATGTCGGTTCATTTTCTCTCTCAAATGAAATGTTGGGTATGTTACCCAATAACGCAACTCGCCTAAATTAGCGATAATTATTCCTCCTCGGTCAACCCATCCCACAGGCCTAAATGGAATCTTTACCTATTCATGATGTTGGTAACCTAACAATGAACTTCATCAGTCTGCCTATCCATTATGTCAGTGGAATCGCCGATTATTGAAAAATTCTAGTGGATCACCTTGGACCAATCAATTCTAATCAACAAGTAGTGCACCTAGAGACAATTTCACTACGTCTCACTCCATATTGATACAGAAAATCAATATCCCACGTCATGTGGTACATCTTACTCCCTTTCATAGGGTACCTCCAAAATCGTGACCCATTCGTTTGCTTTAAACTATGAACTTGTTGGGTCCTCCTTGCCTGTAAAATCAACATCCTAATATTCCCAAGACACCCTTATATTTGATTGCATAAGCCTTCTCTTGATTTTCCTAAACTTATTAGATATTCCCTTGGCTAGAGATTCCTCCCCTATATCCCATATCGAGTATGATATCTCTCCTTATTTTATTTTTTTATTTTATTTTTTTTGTGTGTGTGTACTATCTCCTTCCTCAACCATAGTTCATTTCATTTTACTTTTTTTCAATTTCGCTTCTATTATCGCACATGCATACGATTCAATCCATTTATCACCTCGTCCCCCTTATCATGGACGATTATAAAAATCAAACTAACTAGGGCGTTCATACGCCCTCTATCCCGTGTAAATCTGCACAAACATCGCATACATAACATTTTTACTTAAAATTTGACCCCGAATGCTCGGCATGACTATACCGTAAGAATATTATGTATTACCCCAACAAAAATGATTTATATATCCTCAAGATTGCCCACCAATCCACTAGTGGAGTTAACTTTACTAGTACTTTCTGCACAACCCTACTTGGTTTCACTGGCCTCATATCACATAATAGCTCTAAGATATAAGTGTTTTCTCCAAATGTAACATGATAAACATTCAAACCGATGCATTGTCATCTAACAACATTTTCCAACTGACGACGATTACAAAGGTTCATGCATGGAACATCACGCAATTAAAATCCAACTAAGGGATTGCCATAATGCCCCATCACTTGACATTATCAATTATCGATATCCTTTACCCCACAACACATTAGATACCCAAAATCTTAACCCCGGACATATACGTCTAATCCTCAATTCCCGCATCTCTAAAGGAGTCATATAACAGTGTGATCGCACTATCACTAAGTCTCCAAGGCTAAATTAATAACGAGTTAAATATTTTTGCTCGGCGATAAACCCGATATCCCTTAAATCACATCAGTATAGTCGTTACGCACCGAAATCAAATATAATGAGTCAATTATATTCTCCAAAATATCCATTTAAATATAAAATATATGTGACTTGGCCCTCTTCCAAGTGAAATATCATAAAAATAACACATCCTTCCCCTGGAACAGTGAACATAATAGCCTTACTATAACAGTCCACTATCATTCACCCCATCGTTTACCAGTCCATACCCACTATCATTCACCCCATCATACTCGTATAATATCTCTTTGAATTGATAAAATCTATAAAAAAAAATATCCTCCCAGTGTCCACACCTGCTCCCCTGTAGATGGAACTAAAGAGAGTCCCGCTACCCAACGATAAATATATACACTTAATAGTGATATCAACGATACATCTATTATCGGTCTCACGATCAAATCTAGTGCTAACCCAAATACTATGCAGGGCCACGACCCTTTAATTTTTAAACTTTTACATATATGGGTTGCGCCCCTTTGTAACCTTTTGTAACTCTTCATAGTGGCTGCAACTCCATTGTCTGTAATAGCATTGATATTATCAAGGTTGCGGCCAATTTCAATGTTTATTATTTTTGCCTTCTCTAGTAGCTTTTGAATTTCTTCTGCTTTGCTTGCTTTAATACTTGAATGAATGCTCTCTATACATCTTTGCTTGCTTGAATTATGCATTTTCTTCTTGCAAACGTATGGGTCATGGGTCGCGGCCATACTTAGAAACCAAAATGGTTAATAACTTAAAGATGCGACAATGTAATGTGGATGGTTTATTTACATAGGCTACGACCCTTTTCCATCATACTTGCACTTATGACTGGAAGTAGATGTTATTGAACAGGGTTGCGGTAGTTTGACAATACTGCGTTTATCTATCATTTCTGAATGAATTTAGTTAATGGTCGCGGACATATTGATAGGGATGTCCCTTTTGAATGTTTGAATTCCCTCTGTTATAGATTTAGTTGGATCTAAATCCAATCCATTACCACATCAACTCTAAGTCTCCTTAATGGTTGCAGTTGTATCGACTGGGCTACTGCACTCTTCTAGCCCTTCCATCTGAACATGGGCCTTTGTAGATATATGGGATACTCTCAAGACTCCCCAGGCTGGGTTATATTATTAAGTCACCCACAGCTAATACATGGGATAGTTTCAAGCCTCCCCAGGCTGGGTTATGTTATTAAGCCACCCACAGCTAATACGCGGGATACTTTCAAGCCTCCCTAGGTTGGGTTATGTTAGTAGCCACCCACAACTATGGATATATATAAATCCATCCCTAGATAGATATTACACGTTTCTCAACCTAATGACGCATCCCGAAAGATAAGAACGGGCATTGGAAGCCCTTGCAGCTAATTTAGATAGCCGATCTCGATAGTTGCTTTTGCCATTTTCAACTGTCACTTGCTTTCGAACAATCAGGCGTCTTGACGAGGATTGTGGGCCCATTTAGATATTATCATTCCCGATATAACATACTGTATCGAATCGAGATCTGTTTAAGACAAAAATGGACTTTTACAAGATAACATTTCATGGAAATGAAAATCAAAATATGGCATTATAGGAGTGAACTTGAATTCATATATCTATTCATTTATATAATACTTTGATATTTCAATACAAAGTTTGGTTTGAAATAACATAGGAAGAGTTATGTTGTAAATAGAAATAGATGACATATAAGGAACAAGTATGAAAGATGGGCTTGTGGTATGCGAGGCTAGGTTGCATCCCCTAAACATCTCTGAGGAGCATTTGCAGCATCCCTTACCCAATCAGCCTTTCAATTTCATCCTTCAGTGCTTAGCATTGATCAGTTTCATGGACATGATCCTGCTAGAATTTTCACCAAGTAGCCTTGTTTCTCTTGTGGGTTAGAGCTCTCAACTTTTCGAGCCACCTCAATAGCTTATCCTCTCTGATGAACTCGAAGATGTCTTCAATCGGGAAGGCCAACCGAGTGTAGGCCTCAGATCTCCTTTCTGCCTTCTCTATTCTCCTTTTTAGGGCCCTGGTCGCGGCCTTGCCTTCTGCGGCCACTGCTGTTGGCTGGGACACTTCCTTGGTTTCTGATGTAACTACCGCAAATTCTAGCATTAGGACCCTTTGAGTCAAATAGTTAACCTGGGTTTGAAGTGAAGCATAGTTATCATAAAGATGGTTGAGGTGATTGTATTGCTGCACAATCTCATCTTTGACTTCTGTGCTCTGGATGGATTCTCCTTCCATTTTCTGCTTTGTTAGTCTTTACAAAATATATAATCTGAGACAAAACTAGTAGAAGTGAGCAATCTCAGAGATATTGGAGTAACCAAGTAGGAAATGGGGATGCAGCGTTTGAACTGATGCATGGAATTCTATTGAAGCCGCGGCCAGTAAAGCATATATGTGTACTGTCGTGTCCTTCGTATGATATTCACTAAGGTTGACATGGAGACCACCTGAGTCTGTTCCTTGATGTTTTGAAACTTCTGTAATGCAACTGCCCCAGTAGAGGCCACGACATGTAAGGTAGTTGAACTATCACACCGCATCCCTACCTAGGCGGTGAAGGGACAATCCCAAAATTGAATCCCAGAAATTGAGTTTTTCTCCCAAAACTCGTGGAGAGCATTATTACTAGGATCTATCCATGAGAGAATAAACTCTCGGTGCACAAAATGGCATAATTCTAATGATAAACCCCAGATCATAGGCAAATAAAAACAAAAGGGAGTAAATATAACTCTTCCCCAATCACCCAGCTTTACGGGGCTAAAGCCCATAAAGCCTTCCATCTTTATCTAGGTAGGGCGATATCACAGGGGTGTGTAAAATAGATCTAAGATCATAAAAGGAAGACTCAAGAACAGATCTGAATATATGAAATACCCATTTAAGGGTGTGAATATAAAATAGAGCTCAATAACCAGAATTTACTAGTGGAATGATGATCCAAAGGATCCCCATGAATAGAATAAGGTGTTTAAGAACTCAAAACTCATAGAAACAAGATTGAAATATCTCGCTTCCCACAGACGGCGCCAAATTGATGATACGAGAAATCATCCATAAGACGTTCTCATACCAGCAAGTCAAGAGTGAAGTGTGTAATAAGTAAATAAATCGAGTAAATAGAGAGAAGACAAGGTATAGAGTGGTTCAGCCTCTAATTAGGCCTACGTCCACTGTGTGCTCCGTTCTCATTATATGCGTTGCATTGTACAATATAATCGTGCCTAAAGAGGTGTACAAGTATGAGAATAAAGGAGAGTACATGGCAGTATTGAGGATTTTAGTGTCCTGGAGAGGTGGTTAGGATGTAGATGCGTGGCCTTTAAGTCGTATGTCGAGGTTGTGTAGATAGAAACTGTATTTTAGAACCTTCCCGCGGGGTTGTCAAAAATCCATCCCGTATCTCGAGGTGTGGACCTCTATTTATAGAAGGTATGTGAGTTGTGTCACGTGCCCTGAGCATGTGACTTATACTAAGTTTGAAGTTGTCGTACTAGACAGGGATGCGCCCAGTAAGGCAAACATTGAGTGTTGCATCCTGTATGAGGCTATAGTATAAGGTAAACATTGAGTGTTGCACCCTGTACTGGGTAGCTTCCACGGCCTTTTTGTAATGGAAAGTGGTATGTGTTGCGCCCTATATTTGGTAGGGCCGCACCCCGTGTTGAGAAGGGTCGCACCCCGTGTTGAGAAGGGCCGCGACATATGATTATATGCAGTGCAGAGTATCATCCGCGGTAGGGTGTTGTATTTGTACTATCATGACATGTTTTTATTGGGGGATAAAAGAGGACGTTTTGGGAAAAAGGTAGAAATAATATTTTTCGTATAAGGAACGAAAAAATGCTTTTTGGTGTTTTTGATAAAAGAAGGAAAAATATTTGTGACGCTTTTGGTAAAGAAAGTGAAAAACGAGAGACAGGTTTCAGCATGATTATTATTATTATGTTTATTGAGTTCTCACTTGTATTGGGTTTTCCTCAATGCAAAAGGAAATGTCGGACAGGACCCGAGCATGAGAAAATTAGGTTTGAAAAATATGTACAAAAATGTGGTTGGACTTGTTACCAGGATTATAGGCAGGGTCCCCTTTTTTTACAAAGACGAAATGACGAGAAAATTTGGGGGGCATGCCGACCCGTCATTTCGACAGAGTTTCGGATAGAAACTGGCACACTAAATATGAGTGTCCTAGGTTTGACGCCTATATGAGGGTATGCAGTTGTTAAGTTAATTGGAAGGGTTCCCCGCATTGGCATGACTTCCATGATATACGTCTTGATTTTGAGGGAAGTTGGTACATGTGGACAAGCCATTTGATATACATGAGTGTACGTGAATTGCCTCACTATATACCTCATGGGGACAGTACGTTGGAGAGAGTATTCAATATACTCGACATACGTGAATGAATTCCCTATGATATACCTCCCGTCATAACTTCGGTCAAGAGGTACGATACGGGGGAACCGTTCGATATACGTCGAAGGTACTTGGCCAATGGAAAGTAAAAATCATATTTCTTAGGATAACGGCAACCTATCGGACCAACGCCCGTTATGAAGTGACCCCCTAGTTACGGACAAAATTTGATCAATAGCCATGCTCTTTGGTGATGCAGTGTGAAAAATGCATTATTCTTTATTAACATATTATGGAGAGAGTATCTTTATTTAGCATCATTCTAAGCAGGGGATACTATACAAGTATAAAGGGTAAATCTAACATATAGAATGAAGATTATGCTAAGCATGGATATATGAGAGTGAGTGATGTGTGTCTATCTACAAGTGAATGTGTGGTAGTGAACCTAAGCATAGATCAACTACAACTGGTGTATGACAAATGTGAGTGAGCACAGATATATACAAGTGAGATAAGTGGAGGTGTATGTTAGTATTACCAAATCATGGATATTCTAAGTGGTGTGTGCAACATGTGGATATAAGTGATCCTAGGTGCATATAGTGTGAAGTTTACATGGAGAGTACCAATAAGTGTGTGAGTGAGTACTGATATACGCATGAGGTATATATGTGCAATAAATAATAGAGGAGAAAAAAGGGAACATACAGAAAGATGCATGTGCACACAAGTAGAAAACAGTAACACCCATGGAAACAAAGTCTAGCCCTCTTATGTAAATATTTCCCTAGCAGAGTTGCCATTGAGGCTATCCCTCTCTCTCCTTCATCCCAAAAGGGGGGTCGAGGAAAAAAAGGGGGATGAAAGGTCTCACGCCCTTTTTTTATTTAGGAACTCTTCGGTCATCGTCAATGTGGGGTGAATGTAAAAAGATGGAGTCTCCAACTTATTTTGTACAAAATAGGCAAAATAACATGTCGCCGCCTCGAGAGAATGGCATCAAAGACAAACTGATGCTTACGGAACCAATAGTTCGAAGGGTTCGGGGGCTAAGTTACAGAAGGGGAAGGTGTTAGTCACCAATCCCACCCTTTCGATCTCTTTTGGGCTTGTGTTATTGTTTTCCTTTATTTCTCCACGAAGTGTGTGTGCGCGTCTGTATATAATGGAGATCGAAATCACCCAACTCATACCATATAAGAGATAAAGTGAGTTCATCCATAGGAGTGTTCCCAAGATAATATATAGAAAATAAGATTTATTCATTTATCATGATATTGATCATTATGATGGAATGATAATATGTGTTGGATAAAATCCTAGCAAGGATTACAAACGTAAAATGTATCAATGAAAGAATATGATCAATGCGAAAGTAGAGAAATTGGAAAATTAGAAAATTAAAAATTTGTAAAATTGAACTCGAATCTCGGGTTTTAACTCAAAACGCCTACATAGTTTATAAAGGCATCAAAGTCCACGTAGCTTGCATTAGGCATAAGGGTGGGGTTTATCCCATAGATTCGAACATAATTTTATTATATGCGCGTGTGTAGAAAAATGTGTTTTAGTTTTGAAAATGTGTGATGGATAATCTCGTTTGGAATTATGGGCGTAACCCACTTTTTGTTTATTTTGTTTTTTTTAGAAAATTAAGTATGTGCAATATAGGAATAAAAATGTAATATGTTAATGTGTATGAAGTAAAGTAGGAACTAGATTATGAATCTAATGTATTTAATGCGAAAATAAGAAATTTAAAGAGAGAGGGGAGAATTTGGACCTTCTTTGAAGATTGATCTTTGATCTTAGATGAACTCCATTGAATGTGGGATAAATGTTGGATGAGAGAGAATAAGATTTTGACAAATTGGATATGAAAAGGATGGGAATGTAAGATTGAATGGAATTTTACATGAACAAACTTCGCTGATTGCAAGAGAATGTTGTTGAGATCACTAATGCTGACAGATCTGCGGTGTGCTTTGGGAATGAGTTCATGCCCTCTATTTATAGGATCATGGGTGGTGTCGATCGGCATGTACCAAGTAACCCTAGACACACTGTCGATTGGCAGGGAAATGGACCTGCCAATCGGCAATCTCGTGCATATTTTCTTAGAAAAATAGTCGTAGAACGCAATTCATTGATCCAAATTGCGCATGGGTCATACTGTTAGAGAGGTAATTCAAATATATTTAAGAGTCATTTGTACCACTCCAAGTTATGAGAGTTGACTCTGGGTCAAATGTGTCTCGGAAGCGCACGTCAGCCTTTTGGACGGGAGATCGTTGGACGAAAACGGATTATTCGTCCGAACTGTAAGTCACAATAGCACACGGGGTGGACCGTTGGATACGTTAGGTTATGAAATTTGACATTACAAAGAGATTCACTCCATTTGGAAAGTTGACCTTGGTCAATCGGTGCCCGAAAGTGCCCAGTGACCTCTCAGAGTAAAACGAATCATTCATTCGTACCATAAGTCTGAATTGCGCATGGGGCAGACCGTTGGAAAGGGTATTCAGTTCCCCTCGTAGATTCATACAATATTGTTTGAGATAAAGATATCACCTCGGTCAAATAGAGCTCGAGAGCGCCCGGTGGCCTCCGAATCAATTTTCAGGGGAAAATAGATCATTCGTCCGAACAGTTATGCCATTTTATGCACGGAGTGGACCGTTGGAAAGGGGTTTTAGTGCTCTTACAAGATTTAAATAGCTTTCACTCTATCTATAGAGTTAATCAGAGTCAAATGGAGATCGGGATCACCCGTTGGCCTCTAGATTAGTACTCGGAGTATGATCTAGGGATTGTAGTGAAATGGGGAGGTGTTAGGGACCTAAGGAGAGACTTAGGGAGTCCTAGAATGTGGTGTCTATAGAGTGAGTATGGGAACACGTGTAGTAGTATAACGACGTAAATACCTATGAGACACACTACCCAACTTAAAACAAAATTCTCTAAGGTGTCCTCTTTTATTACAATAAAAACAAACATAAAGGGTCCTATGAACATCTCTCTCAAAACGACTAGAACACGCTCCTATGGGGAAATGGACACCTAGGTGGGTTAGGTTGAGAGCCATAAGGATCTATTACAAACTCGGGAACCGACTTGGATGCAATATGGGAATTTGATGCACCATCATAACCTATTCCTTGTCACTCAATATTACCCAAAGTGAGATCGAGGAACATCGTTCCAACCTTCTTATATGTGTCATCAATAATGATCTTGACCACCCGGACAAGTTCAAGATCTATCTCTATTTGGGATACACGGGCTTCAAGTTTCTCACGAGTCTCTAATGAACATCTCCCGTATGACGAGCCACAGTGTTGGTCAATTGACTCCTTTCCCGAATTAAGATGATTAACTGCTCACATAAAAACTCTCACCTTCTTGAATTGACTCATCGATGCCTCCAAACCCTCAAAACTTCTATCTCTCTCTCCAAATATAACACCTTATGACCTAACTCTTTATTCAACCTTTTGGTTTTCAACATATCGGTGTACAAATCTTTAAACGCTTTTTGGAGATCACCTTAACCTTTACTTCCGATATCATCCTCAAACTCGTTATCACCCTAATGGCTTAAAACCTCATCAAGGCTCTCACATTTATAAGTGTCTTCATTATCGTGGGAAAAACTAGATGTGCTGACATGACTAACCATGAAAGCAACACACTTTTCATGTGGTGACTCATTCCTAGAATCATCCAACTCGATGTCACTATTGCTAAGAGTGGTCGTATTAGAAGCTTTCTTTCCCTTTCTCTTTAGCATAGTGGGACACTCAAAAGCCTTAGGCCCTTTTCTCTCGCACTCATAACATCTTATATATTCATCTTTCTCGCCGTTATCCTTGACCTAATATTTCTTTTTATTTTTATCAAAAATATTTTTATTGGAAGAATTTTCTTTAGAGATTTTGAGAAAAGTATTTTTTATTTTTTTTGCAAATTAGGTCAAGTCATCTAAATCAACCTCTCCCTCAGAATCAGACTCGCAAACTCTCTATTTTTTTTTAAATTGAGTCTTCAAAGTTATCCCTCTATCCTTAGGCTTAATGATTTGGAGGAACATGTCAATCTCATAAATTTGAAGGTCTCTTACAATTTCTTCTAACCTAAGAGTGTCTACAACTCCTAAAGAGTTAGGTAATGTGCCCTCAGGAATAAATCGAGATGGCAGTGACCTATAAATCTTTTTCACAACTCTCGAATCATCAATTTTCTCACCCAAATTAAAACTCGTGTTAACAATATCTGACAACCTAGCATAAAACTCATCAAAACTCTCGGGCTCTAACATAATAATAATCTCAAACTGGGTGGTCAAATTTTGCAATTTAAACGCCTTAACAGCGTTAGTACCGTCATATGTCAACTGGAGGATATACCATGCCTCTTTTGACATGGTGCACGTCATAATACGTCGTAACTCTTCAGGAGGACTCTAGACACCCCATTATAATACCCCATAACCTATCCTAAGATCCCTAGCACCTCCCTTCATCATTTCACACCCAAGTCATACCCCAGGTACTGACCTAAAGGCCATCGGGCACTCCTAGTCTCCGTTTGACCAAAAGTCAAACTCTTCAGCTCGACCGAGATAGAATGAATATTTAAAGGGCATGGAAACCCCTTTTTAACGGTCCATGTGCATGATTCTGACTTACCATGCGGACGAATGACCCATTTTCCCCCGAAACTCGATCAGGAGGTCACCGGATGCTCCCAGGCTTTGTTTGACCAAAGTCAACTCTTCAGCTCGACCGAGAATGAATGAATCTTCAAAGGGAACTAAAACCCCTTTCCAACGATCGACCCCGTGTGCAATTTTGACTTACGGTACGGACAAATGATCCATTTTACTCCAAAAGGTCACCGAATGCTTCCAGGCCCCGGTTAACCAAAGTCAACTCCCCAAACCAGGTCAAAATATTTTGAATGTTGAATTACATCTCCTAACCTTTCAAATGGTCTGCCCTGTGCACGATTCTGACTTACCATGCGGAAAAACGATCCATTTGCCTCCGAAGTTTCCTCGTTCAAAGGATCGACGAGCGCTTCTGAGCCATATTTGACCCAAATTCAACTCCCGTACTCGGGAGCAGTCCAATGGACTTTCAAGGTCTCTAAAATAACTTTCCAATGGTTCACCCCATGCGCAATTCGAATCAACGGTTCGTGCTCTACGACCGATTTTCTGAAGGAACCTGAAAGACACTGTCAAACGGCAGGTTCCCAGAACTGCTTATCGACAGTATACCTAAACACACCTGCCGATTTGTAGGACCAGGGCTATGCCAATTGATAATTCCCTAGGCCTATAAAAAGGAGGGCCTAACCTCATTCCAAGAGGAGAAAAATCAGAGATCCATTCCTCTCAGCAAGTTCATAAAACCCCTCTCGAAGTTAACGTGATTTCCACATCCAAATCCCTTTCCAACCTTCACCTTTCATCACCTTTTTCATCAAACATGGTGAATTAAGTACCCTCCATCATAATCCAAGTGCAAGGTCTGCTCTCCAACATCCAAGATCAAGCTCAAGATCTCCCAGAAGGTCCAACTCTTTCAACTCTCTCTTTAAATTTCTCTAAATTGGCATTAACTTGTTTTATTACTTAGAACTTTTATTCTCTCATATCACATATCTTAATATACTTTTTATCTAGTATTATTGCACATCTCTTATTTTCATATAAATAAAACCCAATAAAAAAGAAAAAGATGATTTTCTCATAAATTCCAAACGGGAATTCTCACACTTCTCACAACTAAAACACTTTTTTACACACACACACTTACAAGAGAAGTCCCTGGTTGGATTTATGGGATAAATCCCACCCCTCGTTTTGCATACAAACTACGTGGACTTTGATGCCTCTATAGGCTACGTAGGCGTCTCAGGGTAAAACCCGAGATTCGAGTCATTTTTCTACTTTTTTCCTATTTTTCTATATTCTTTAAACTTAACTCTCTTAAATTCTATGTATTTCCATGTATTTATATATTTGTTCTTAATGGCGTATTATTTCACATGCGTTATCATTCCCTTATAATGCTCGACGCTAGGATAATCGCATAAATCCTATTTTTTAATATTACTTTTAGGAACATTCCTATGGATGACTCATTTTATCTCTTCCATGATACAAGTCGGTGATTCCTATCTCCACTATGTATACACATGCACACATATCACGATGAGATAAAGGAAAATAGCAACAACCCAAGAGAGTCCGTAAAGTAGGAATGGGTGGCTAACACTTTCTCATTTCATAACTTAGCCTCCGGACCCTTTTTCGAATCATTTTGGTTTCGTATGTAACAGTATGTCTTTAGATGCTGTCCTTCGGGATGGATTCCTTTTCTTTTGTCTGTTTTGAATAAAATAGACTGGTGACTCTATCTCTCTACATTTTTTCACCTCATTCACTGATGCCGGCCGAAGCGCTCCTAAGGGGGACGCGCGGGACCTAGAGGTATCCTCTCCCGTTGCGAGGGGATATATCCGGGGATGGCCACAGTGGCGACTCTGCTAGGGATATTTATTTTGAGGGTTAGACACTATTTACATAGGTGTTTTATTTTCTTACATATCCCCCTATTTCCCCCTTTACTACTCATGTGTACCTCATGCTTATGCTTTTATTCACACGCTTGTAGAAAATTCTCCATGTACACTTCACTCCATGTGCAGCTAGGATCACATATATCCTCATATTGAATGCATCACCCATACTTAGTATACCATTGGTACTCATACTTAGCTCCTTGTTGGGCATGATCAAGAAAGATACTCTCATCATAAGATACTAATAAGATAATCATGCATGATTCACATTATATCACCAAAGAGCATTGTTATTGACCAAATTTTATCCCATAACTCGAGGGTCACTTCGTGATGGGCGCAGGTCCGACAGGGCGCAGTTAGCCTAAGCAATATGACTCTCACCTTCAATTGACCAAGTACCTTCGATGTATATTGAACGGTTCCCCGCATCGTACCGCTTAACCGAAGTCATGACGGGAGTTATATCGCAGGGAACTCGTTCACATACGCCGAGTATATCGAATTTTCTCTCACAGGTGCCGTCCCTATGAGGTATATAGTGAGGCAATTCACGTACACTCAGGTATATCAAATGGTGTCTCCATACGTCCCGATTGCCTTAAAAAGCGAGACGTATATCATAGAAGCCACGCTAAAGGGGGAACCCTTTTTAATTCACCCAACCAAGCTGCATACCGGCATATAGGTGTTAAGCCTAGGACACACATATTAGATTGCTGGTTTCAATCCGAAACTCTGCCAAAAGTCTGGGTCGCCCTTCCACCCAAATTTTTGCGCATTTTTTAAAATGGGACCCTTCCCGTGAGCCTGGTTGCAAGTTCATCCATAGCTTTGCACATGTTACAAACCTAACTTTTCTAGGCTCGGGTCCCGTCCGGCATTTCATTTTGCATTTAAGAAAATCTAATACAAGTGAGAACCCAATAATAATAATGTGGTAACAATTATTATGCAACAAAAATAAATACAAGAGAGGCAATTACCAAGAAATAACAAGGAATGAAAAATGACAATCACACAACAAAAGATGTACGTGGTTCAGCAAAGATGTGCCTACATCCACGGTGGTGCAGTCGATATTATTTCTATATACTCCGGAGAGTGGTTACAGAGAATACAACTTGTACTTTTGCCCCGGACCTAGGGTTTAATATATACATGTACATTTAGGTGAGTGGGGTTGATGGGTTCCCCCACGTCTTCCATCCTTCCTATAACCTCCCTTCAGGGGAACGTGGGAAGAGACTGAATCAAAATAAGAGGTGGGGGGCCTAGACTTTGGGCCGCTAGAACTGGGCTACTCGTCTAGGCCCATGGTATTAATTCTAGGTACCCACAATTGCCCCTAAGTTTGTTGGGCCATGTTCATGGGCTCAATAAATTTAAATGATCAGCCATAATGGCTTTTTTGTAATTCTTCAGAAACTGTGAAGCTGATTTTGGCAGCACCCGCTTTGTATCTTGTGCACTGTGATTAGCAAAACTTGAAGGTTTCTTGGGTTAGGCACTTTTCTATCGTCGTTCCAATTTTTCCAGCACTTTCTCATTCCTTGTGAGTTCTAGCACTTTGTACCGTCTTCTCTCAATCTCCATTATCGTTGCTTTTCTTGTCGTTTGGGCTCGTGCTTCTTCATCGTTCGAATTGGTCTTCTATCTTGTAAGTTTCCTGTACTTTTTCTCTGTGCTTTCTCTTTGAGTTTGTAGCTTTTCTAGGGTATTCCAATGGCGAAGATTGGAAATAGGTCAATCTCTGAATTTAGGAAGTTTTACAACATCCCTCAGTGGGTAGATATTGAGTGCTATGCCTCCCCTCCTAGAAATGTTAGAGATATAGATGATGCCCACTAGATCCACGTCTTATTGCTTTCTCAAGGGGGACTCACTTTTCCTCCTAATGATTTATTTTTGCATTTTTTGGCTATTTCAATATTGTTCCTGCACAATGTTCACCCAATGTGTGGAAAATAGTTAATGGCATACATGAAATCAATTAATTGTATGGCACTAGGCTAGGACTCGCTGAGGTCTATTTTTTCTATTCCTTCTCTCGAATTAGCTCTGGGGTCCTCTATCTTAAAGCTAGGAGTCCTGACAGGGTATTGGTAGTAAACCTACCTGATTCCCATAAGGACTATTGGAAAGAAGGCTTCCTTGCCATAAATTGGCAGTTTTCTCCCCAATTTGAGGGGTTGAGATCTGAGAGGTTCATTGTTCCCTTTTATGGGGAAGAATACATAGGTAGACATTGCTCTTGTTGCTTCAATTTTTGTTGATTTATGATCCTTCTAATTCTTCTCTGTTCTTCTTTTGCAGCGAGGTCAAAGAACTTGGAACCTGCTCTTAGCGAGGTTCGCCTTTCAGAATTGATAAAGGCTTAGAATATCAGGGAGCCTTTGGGTGACAGCGAGCATCCCAGGTCTGCTGCCTTCCTGCTCGAGTACAAGAACGCTGGCTCCAGCTTCATAGTAAGGCCTGTGGATAGCATCCCAGAGTTTGATCCTTCCGAAGAGACTGCTGCAGATCTTATCCGATTGGACGAGGAGGAGAGCAGCTCTGATAGTAGCAGTTCCTCTGACCACGGGGACGTCTCTGAGGCTAGAAATTTATCGAGCACGTCCAGTAGTTCAAGCGAGGAGATGGTTCCTCCAAGGAAGAACTTGATCAGGGATGATGATGACGAGGACCACGTGCTTCTTACACAAAGGTCAAAGAAGCAAAAATCTAATTCTGGAGTTGTGGCTACCGGTTCTCTGTCCTCTTCCCAAGAGTAGGAGAGAAAGAGGAAGGAAGAGGAGCAGGTGAGGGAGAGAGAGAAAAAAAATGAAGAAGAGAAGAAGAAGATGGAGGATAGGAGGAGGGAAGAGGAGAGGAAGGAGAAAGAGAATGAGAATGAGGAGGAGAAAAGGAAGGCAGAGGTGAGGACGAAAGCCGAGCAGGCCTTAGTCCCGGTGTCCGTGCTGCCCGAGGGGGCCTCTGTGGCAATTTCCCCCCAGCTGGCCCCGGCTCTGCTCGAGAGAGTTGTACTCCCGTCTGATCGCCAAAGGGCAGTAGGGTCGGAGTAATTGGCCCTTCAGTCTAGTCAGAAGCTTGCTTTGGTAAGGTTTTTTCCTTTCTCTCATGTGTTTTTCTGAATTCTTTCGTTTCCCTCTTCTAATGCTTTCTTTTTTCTACAGTTTGTTACTGACTTCGTCGTGCTATATCGTTCACACGATGAGCTGGTGAAGAGAAACAGTGAGCTGGAGCAAGAGAACTCTGCCCTGAAGCTGAAGGGTAAAGAGCTCGAGGCCAACTTTAAAGCCATTGACGCTGCTCGGATTTCATCCGACTTTGCTCTTGCCACTACCAACAAGGAGAAGGGCACTGCAGTCCAGGATTTGAAGGAGCTGAGGCAGGCCTATGATTTGGTTTGCTCGATCAAACTTACAATTGTTGAGGAGAACAGGGTTCTCTCTGAAGAGCTGAAGTGGAGGGAGTCTGAGGCTGTTACTGCCGAGGAGGACTCTTACAATTCTGGTTGGGCTGCAGCATACGAGGATGCTGAAGTTTAGATAGGCTATATTATCCGTCTGAACTTCAAGAAGGGCTGGAACAAGGCCCTCATAGCAGCTGGAGTGGATGTTGCATCTCCCCTTTTTGATAAGCACGACCCAGGGCCGAGGCCAGTCGTAGATGAGGAGCCTACCCCAGCTGTTGAAGTCTCTGATCCTACTCCTCAGGCGACCCCTGCTGACGTTTCTCTTGTTGAGGCGACAGAGATCACCCCTGCCGAGGGCAGTGCTCCTATTGATGCCGATAAGGGGAAAGGGCCATTAACCTCTAGGCCACCTGAGGTCACTAATTAGTTGTCTGATAGGATTGCTTTGTATTTTTTCTTTTCCAGTCTGTAAACTTTCTTTTTCTAGTTTGATGTAACTTCATCCTTCATTAATGAAAAAGGCTTCTATTTTTCTGTGCACTGATATGTTTTCTTCTCTCCCTTGTCTTCTCATTGTTTGTAGTCAATTGATGTTGATGATTACATTCTTGCTACTTCTCAACTGGGCAGGACCCTTGGTCCTGATACGAATCCTGAGGTTCGCCAGGCCTTTGTTAGACTTTGTAAATCCCTTCGATCTAGGAATCAAAAGTATAAGGAGCAATCTAAACTTATGGCCAAGTTGAAGGACAGGCTCCAGGAGATGGAAGAGGTTGGGGCTTTGGTGCAAGAAGAAGTGAATACGCTGAGAGCAAAGCTTTTTTATGCTTCCGAGATCAACCAGGTTGGTGAGATGCTTCAGCAAGAGAATGAGGTTCTGAGGAGAGTGGTCTCATGACTTAAGGAGCACGCGCTGAGCACAGCTCCAGCAGTATTACAAGGCTCCTCATCATCATGAACTAGATCTGGTCATAATGTTACCCCTCCTGTGTCGCGAGGTCCCACTTGCCCACCCGTTCCGCGAGCTGGTAGGGGCACCAGGAGAAGAAGCAGGGATGCAGAAGAACTTCGAGATAGGGAAATGGAAGAACTCCGTGGTGATGTTCAGCGAGCATATGTAATTGCTGCTGGGCTTCAAAGGGACGTTACTCTGTTGCGGCACTTGTTCGAGAAAGGTCCTCAACAAGCGTGGGCTGACGGTTATGATCAGGGCTGGTCGGATGCTCCAACAAGGTTTTCTGAGTTTGAGGAGCTTTCTTTTATCAGGGGGTGGCTAAGTGCCTTGAAGGAGCTTCAAGTACCGAGGAACTCGATGCTATGGTATCTCCATGAGATGTCTCCCTCTACTCTGATGCCTAACCCCTTCCGGAGGGATGATCGATGGATCCCCATCGATGCTATTCCTCGGCAATTATTGGAGTCGAATGTAAATGAAGTTGTGGAAGAGTTATCTCCTGCTCCTGATGAGGGACGAAGAGCTCGAGTGGCTGATTATCTCGCTCAGAGGCTTCCCCCCCATTGAGATTTTGCCAGTTGTTATTATTATTTTTTTTGTATTTTTGATAATGTAAATGCTTTGGGCGAGCTCGCCGACTAAACATGTATTACTATTGTTGTAAGTATGATGAATTAATTAAAAGCTTGTGTTTTGGGAAATTTTGCCGACTAAACATGTGCATCATACTTTTCATATTCTTGTTGCTTTATAATCTTTTTTGTTTTGTCATGCAAGTGTCCCCCCAGTCCAGTATAATACCAAGATACCATTGTGCTCCACTTTACCTTTTAGGTTGTGTCGTCACACTCCCTTAGGCCTAAGTGGGGCAATTGGCGAGGACACACCTGGTGTTGGATGTTTTCATCCTATCAGGATTTTACTCAACCGAAGTAGGTTTGATGACCAGTATAGAATTTGATCATATTGCCTAAGGATCCCCTGTAGGGCTTCATGTATTACCAGGGGCAATGCTAAGAGGTTCTTCGTGTTTCATGATGATGACCTGAGGAGGGGTATTCCCCTGCTATAGCATATTGATCAATGTGCCTGTTACGTGGAAAAGATGTGCGATAAATGCAGCTATTACTAATCAGAGTGCAACCAATTCAATAATTTTCATTAATAGTAAGGGAAATGAACTTGTATAATAAAAGAATACAATAGAAAGATCTAAAAATAGAATCTCTTGAGATTAGCTGCGTTCCATGCTCGTGGTATTTCTCTACCCTCCATCGTTTCCAAGTGATAGGCGCCCTGTAGGTCGTCTCTGGTTACTTTAAAGGGTCCTTCCCAGTTGGGACCTAGCTTGCCGTCTGATGGTTTCACTGTGCTGCCCAGGACTTTCCTTAGAATATAGTCCCCAATTCGGAATGCCCTCGGGTTAACCCGTTTGTTGTAATGCCTCGCGAGTTATTGCTGGTAGCTCGCTAGTTTCACTAGGGCTAGCTCCCGACGCTCGTCGGCTAGGTCGAGCTCAGCGAGTAATGTTACATCATTATGGCCTTGGTCGACAAGGTTGGACCTTATTATCGGCAAACCTGCTTCGAGTGGGATGACTTCCTCCATGCCATATGTCAGCAAAAATGGGGTTTCTCCTGTTGCTCGCCAAGGAGTGGTCCGATATGCCCATAGGACGTGAGGTAGTTCATTTACCCATGCGCCTTTGGCTCGCTCCAATCGCTTATTCAATCCATCGATAACGGTTTTGTTGGAAGCCTCAGCTTGGCCATTGCTCTGAGGGTAGGCCACCGAACTCAAGTGGTGTCTGATCCCGTGTTCGTTACAGAAGTTCTAAAAGGAGCCACTTTCGAACTGTGTTCCATTATCGGTGATGATGGTTCTGGGGATTCCAAACTGAGTGATTATATTCCTCCATATGAACCTTATCATATCAGCATCTTGAATGTTTGCTAGGGGTTCCGCCTCGATCCATTTGGTGAAGTAGTCAGTCATAACTAACAGATATTTGCGACTGTCGATAGCGGTAGGCAGTGGTCCCACGATTTCCATTCCCCATTGGGCGAAGGGCCATGGGATGGACAGGGACTTTAGGTCGCTGGTGGGTTGGTGGGCCATAGGAGCGTGGAGCTGGCATTTCAGGCATTTACTGACATATACTGCGGAGTTCTTTTGCATATATGGCCAACAATAGCCTTCCTTCGTCGCTCGAAAGGCTAGAGATCTTCCTCCGGTGTGGCTTCCACAGATTTCGTCATGAAGCTCGCGTAGCACTTGCTCGACATCCCCTGGGTGGATGCATCGGAGGTAGGGACCGAAGAAGGATTTCTTATACAATTTGCCTTCTGGGGATAAGTGAAAGCGAGCAGCTTTGACTCTTATCTGGTGGGCGGTCCTCTTGTCATCCGGGAGCGTGTCATTCTGTAAAAATTCTCTTAAGGGGTCCATCCAGCTGGGTGTTGGCCCCACCTGGAGTACCTGCTCTATGCTTGGTGGATTTTTGTCGATGCTCAGACAAGTGAGGAAATCAATGGGGATGATTCTTTTTAGGTCAGAGTCAACTGCCGAACTAAGGGCTGCTAAGGCATCAGCATGAATGTTTTTCCCCCTGGAAAATTGATGGATGTTGATCTCTTCAAAGTTTGACATCAGCTTTTTCACTAAGGCGATGTAGGCTGCCATTCTTTCATTCTTTGCATTATAATCTCCGCTTATCTGATTGGAGACCAGTTGGGAGTTTCCGAACAACTGTAAATGTTTTGCTCCCAAAGTATGCGTCTTTTGGAGGCCGGCTATTAGGGCTTCATATTTTGCTTCGTTGTTAGAGGATGCAAATCCAAGATTGATTCCTTGTTCAAGGATTGTGCTTTCTGGAGTTATGAGGACAATGCCTACCCCCGCCCCTTTTGAATTGGAGGCTCCATCAATAAATAGTTTCCAGGTTTCCTTTTTTTCTGGGTTCTCCGTTTGCCTTGTTGAATGGGGTTGGTCGGAGGGTCCTTCGCCCGTGAATTCGGTTATGAAATCAGAAAGGATCTGACCCTTGATAGCTATCCTCGATTGAAATTGGATGTCAAATCGATCGAGATCGACTGACCACTTGGACAGTCTGCCTGACAAATCCGCTTTCCTTAGGACCGCCTTAAGGGGATGCGATGTAAGGACGATGACAGTATGAGCTTCGAAATAATGCTTCAGCTTCCTCGAGGCTATTACCAGTGCAAAGGCGAGATTCTCCAATGGCAAGTATCTTTGCTCGGCGTCTAGTAAGGTCTTGCTCGCGTAATAAAAGGGGTGTTGGATTCCTGCAACCTTTCATATTAGCGCAGAGCTGACGGTGTGACTGGATACGGAGAGGTATAGGTACAAAGAATCCGTTCGCTGTATGACAAGCAGTGGTGGAGATCTTAAGTATGACTTTAGCTCGACCAATGCTCACGAGCAATCTGGGCTCCACTTTATCGTTTTATTCCCCTTTAGAAGCTGGAAAAAGCTTGCACTTCTCGGAGAATTCCAGTGAGCTTCTGTACATCCTAGATTATGCGAGGGGGTTGCACCCTGTTGATTGCATCGATCTGGTCTGGATTAGCCTCTATACCTCTCTTACTGACCAAGTACCCAAGAAATTTTCCTGACTGGACACTGAAATAACATTTGCTTGCATTAAGCTTCATTCGGTATTTCCTGAGAATTTCGAAGGTTTTGACAGGTTTGAGAGGTGATTCTCCCTCTTCTTACTTTTAACGAGCATGTCATCGATGTCGACCTCCATGGTGTCTCCCATCTGATCCTTGAACATCTTGGTAACTAGTCGCTGGTATGTTGCCCCCGCATTCTTGAGCCCAAAGGGCATAACTGTGTAACAGTATAACCCAACCGTAGTAATGAACGTTGTTTTGTCCTGGTCTGGGGCATATAAGGGGATTTGGTGATACCCTGGATATGCGCCCAGGAAACTCATTCGCTCATGAGCTGCGGTGGCGTCTACTAGTTGGTCTATCTTCGGGAGGGGGAAACTATCTTTAAGGCATGCTTTGTTGTGGTCAGTGAAGTCGATGCAAACTCTCCACTTCCCATTGATCTTCGGAACTACTACTGGGTTGGATAACCATTTGGGGAGTTGTACCTCCCGTATGGATCCTGCATCCAGTAGTTTTTACACTTCTTTTTCAACCGCTTTAGCCTTCTCGGATGCAGTTCGCCATGCCTTCTGCGTGATTGGCTTGAATGTGGGGTCGACGTGCAGCTAATGATATACCATACTAGGAACGATTCCAGGAAGTTCGTATGGTTCCCATGCGAAAACATCTACGTTGCGCCTCAGCAAGGTTGTCAACTCCTTTTGTTCTTGGTCGGTGAGAGATGCTCTGATCAAGAAGACTTTGTTACTATCACCATCTCCAGCCATTACTTCTACCAGGTTTTTGAAGACCCGCTCAGAGGGGAGGAGCCTAGTATCCTCTACTCCAGGTCTCCCATAGTTTAATTGCTATTTAGAAGGGATCAGACCTTCTTCAATTTTCTCGCTTGGCTGCTCGGACTTCTTCTCTGGTTTTGGACGGATGGCTGCTATGAAGCAGCTTCTCGCCATTGCCTGATCACCGTGGATTTCCATTACTCCACGTTCGATTAAATACTTGAGTTTTTGATGGTAGGTTGAGGAAACTGCCTTCATCGCATGAAGCCATCCCATGCCAAGGATGGCCTGGTATGGTGAGTCGATGTCAACTACCAAAAACTCGATCATCTTGGAGACGTTTCCATCACGCACTGGTAGTACAATCTTTCCTAGGGGCATGGTCATTTTTCCAGCGAAGCCAACCAAAGGAACAATGGCTTCCTTTAGGTCGGCAACGCTTAACTTTAATTTCCTGAATAGGTCGAGGTATATTACTTCGGATGAGCTTTCTTGATTGACGAGAAGTTTGTCGACGTCGAAGTTGGCTATCCTGAGTGTAATGATCAGGGCATCATGGTGTGGGGTCCTTACTCCCACAAGATCTTCATCCGTGAAAATAATATGCTTATTATAGTTGACTTCCTCTGCTCGTCGACGCTTTCCTGACTGCGACTTTGCTCGATCGATCTGAAAAGCCTGCATTACTGCTGTAAGCTTCTTCATCTCCATTCGAGCTGAATTTCCTTGGATCTGCTTGGCATCATATGCCCTATGAATTACCGCGAACTCGTGTTCGGCATCATCTTCGAGCACATTGTCAGGTCTTGCTTCTCTATTGGCAGCTACCTTCTCCGCCTTTTTCTCTACAAACTGGTTTAAATGCCCGAATTGGGCCAGTTCCTCGAGGTGCGACTTTAGAGCTTTGCAATGCTCAGTCTTGTGTCCTCCCTCTTTGTGAAAAGCGCATCTCAGCGCATTGTTCCTCTTTGAGGGATCTCCTCCCATTCTTCTGGGCCATTTGATGAATGGCTTGTCTTTGATCTTTGCGAGAATTTTGTAAATTGGTTCTTTGAAAACGGTGTTGACTGCCTGGAATGCTTTCGACGCATCATTGTTTCCTCCGTTCTTGGAGCCATTTTTTGCCCCCGTTCTTTCCTCCTTTTTTCTGGTTCTCAACTTTGTCACTTCCCTTGGTAGTGAGTTTAGCTCGACCGTTTTCTGCTGTACTGAGGTGGGTGATGTCTTCGACCTTGGCATACTTCTCGATGCGAGCCATTAGGTCGTCGATGGGTATGGTTTCCTTCTTCATCAGGGACTGGTAGAGAAGGGAAGAACTGGGTAGCCCAATTTTGAAAGAGGCCACCACCACTTGCTCCGAGTAGTCCTCGAACTCATTGAATAACTCCCAATACCTTTTTGCGTAGTCTCGGAGGGTCTCCTAGTGTGTCTTCTTCGTTGTCAACAAAGCATCCATCCTTTTGGGATGGGAGCTACTAGTAATGAAGCGGGCCGTAAAGAGTTCGGCCAGAGATTTGAAACTTCTGATGGACAGGTGGGGGAGTCTTTCGAACCATTTCTACGCCATGTCATGCAAGCTCGAGGGGAAAATACAGCACATCAGTGCATCCCGGTGATTTCAGAGGGTCATGGCCTGTCGATATTGCCTGACTTGATCGATGGGATCAGTCTTACCGTCGTAAATCTTGAACCTTGAAATGGCAAATTTCTTGGGGGTTTCTTCCTCTTCGATTTCCCTCGTGAAGGGTGACTTCATTTGGGTTTTGAGAGCTCGCCTTGCGAGTTCTCTGGTGGATCTGGTACCGTGGTGGGTAGGATGTTGGTCCTTTTCCCTGCGGACCAGATCTCGTATGTTCTCGTTGCTGCGAGCAGTGCTCTAGTAACGCCGTGCTCTTAGCAGCTGCTCGCGGAGGTCGTCGTCTGATTCGTCTCCCTTGACCTTTCGAGATCCTCTCCTGGGGCTCCTTCCTCGGCTGCGAGACTTTCTCGCCTGAGGGCTAGGAGTGCGGTATGAACGTCTCCTGTTATCAGGACGAAGCTGTAATACCCCGTATATTTGTGATATTTATTTATGGGATTAATTGAATTAAATGTGTATTAATTGGAAATTAATCCGGATTAAAATACTAACGAGATGCGAGTTGGTATTTGATTATAATGTGCATATATGACTATATATGAATATTGAACTATGAAACTTGTCGTGAAATTGAAATACGACAATTTTGGAAATTTTATTGAGACGCGTGTGACAGCCGCGTCAGGAATATAATTATTTTAATTATAAAAGTGAATTTTATTTCTATTAACCGTATGGTCGTTTTGAGTGCGCCAACGCGTCCAGAGGGGTCAAAATAGTCAGAAAACACTAGCCGGGAGTTTAGTTTGGGCCCCGGGGCATTTTTAGGCCATACCGGCAACGTATAAGGGTAGTTTGGTAATTTTGGATTTTTGGGAATTAAAACCCACGAAAATTTGGAATTAATATCTGATTTGGCAATTACCCACTAAACCCACTAATAACCTAATAGGCTACGGAGGTTATTGAAATTAGTTCCAAAAGAGTTCCTAAGGCAAACCCTAGCCACCATTGTCACTTTGGAGAAGAAGGCTTGTAGAGAGAGAAGAGAGGAGAATTCTGCAGAGAGAGAGAGAACCATTCACCAGATCGACATCAAAATCAGAGATATACATAAGGCAAGTGGTTTAATTTCGTTTATTACAAAGAATATTTCTTCCATGCGTAGGAAATTGACAGAATTTGTATTGTTCTTGGGAGTTTGATAAAAACCCATTATTTGGAATTAGAACTTTATATTTTGATGAAAGGATTGCATGTAGAATTGTGTTAGGAGGATTATTCTGATGGGAATACACCTTGTTCATAACAAAAACTGATTTAATTATACCCATTGGTGATTTTAAAATTTGAGGGTTCATGTTCATATGATTTGGGAATAAATGAAGGGATTTGATGATTCAATGATATTTAGGAAGAATTGGCCCTATATAAACGTTAATATATAACCTAAGTATGTTTAGGAATGATTAGAACCCATGTACAATGGTTGGATTGATGTTTAGATGAGTTTGGAGAGGAAGAAAAGTTGGAAAAGCGATATAGGGAAAATCTGGGCTCGAAGCTGGCCATTCGTTAGAAGACATGCCCAGGTCGTTCGAACGAGCTCGTTCGAACAAGCTTCTAACGAGTTGACAGTTTGACTTCTAATGAGAGGGATGTTCATTCGATGACTTTTGTTCGAACGATATTTCGTTAGAAGGCCCACTTCGTTCGAACGAACTCTCGTTCGAACAGCCTCGTTCGAACGAGACTTCTAACGAGTTGACAGTTTAGGCTTTTTAGCCTGTTTTGATTTCGCGTGTCCCGTAACCTTATTTAATGGTAGAGATAACCTTCCCTTGATGATAAATTGATATAGTAGGGACTTTTGAGATATATAGAGGAGTAAAACCTAGAAGTGTGATTCGAACTAAATGGAAATTATGGATTAGGACGTGAGTGTCTATTACAAAGTGAGAACAATTAATGGCTTGTATAATTGTATCATCCGGGAATATGTAAATTGTGTAACATTATACGTAGGTACGAGAATGAGAAGTGTACTACAAATAAATTATGGTGATTACTAAGATGTGTGCATACTTAGTATATGTATTAATTTTATGTGTATGACATACCTACCATACTTGCTATCACGGGAGGTTTACGTTCGCTTAGGGACCTTTAATCCTTGTGTTGCCCGGATTTAGACTGGTACCTCGATGAACATAGGTCAGAGAAGGGCTTATTGGGATGTTAATAAGTCTGCTGATCGTGGGAGCGCAGGTATGTGCGTGACCCATGTGATGTGACTGTGTTCGCCTCCATTGTTTGTGATTGTTGTTATCTGTGAACGATTCCTGAGAGATTCGAAATGCGTGATCCTTATGTACGTGATGTACCTGGATGGATAGCAGAGTATGTGTGCACCGCAGCTTAGTCTCGGGGTGCTTGTATTGTATATTTATGACGTGAATAATATACACTTAATTAATGGGAACTTTCATGTTGATATTGTGAATATAATTATGGTAATGCTTTGAGAAAACATAACGGGGTAACCGATAGTGAATTGTATTACTAATTGAGAATTTGAGTTTAAGTAAAGCCCTCTATTTAATTGATAACGCTAGAATGTAATATGGGAATCGAGTAGTAAGGGGTAGAACTTATTACGGTTTGGTTATATATGTATGTTATTTAGATGGGTACGGTACGTTAGGAGTGCACATGTAGTCGAGAGGTGAGAATTTCATGTGAGTGCACATCCTAACATGTATTTTGCATTTAATGTTTTAATATTATTAAAACACTTGTTGTTTTTAAAATGATTTCCACTTTCGGGCTCTGACCCATTTGCTTTCAAATCTATTTTTGTAAAAACCATTTTAGGTGCCCAGCCACAAGGACACCATGCTTAGGATCCTCATTCAGGTGACGAGTTGTAGCTATTTGTGGAAGCTACAGGACTTTGCTTGTAGACGCTTCATCTATCTTGACTCTATATTCAGTATTTATCAGTTGTAGGGCATGTCGCCCATTTCTTTTAGAGGCATTTCATTTATTTTAGTTATTCAGACTTCTGGCATGTAATTAATTCAGGATTCAGACTTGTCATATTATTTTTAGTTGTGAGATTGTGGTGAGGAGTTTTCCTCCGGACTTATTATTATTTGTTGGTTATTTCATTACTTCGTTATGGTGAATGGATTATGTTGTTCTTACATTATTCTTTTACTGCATGTTAACCAGACTTAAATTAAAATTTGGCAACTTACTTTTTAAATACTAGGTGGTTAGTAACTATAAAAATGTTTTCGACAGTGATGCTATTAACTGGACCAACTTGGAATTTTGTATTAATTTAATAAAGGAGTAGCTACCCGGTATTTAATTAGTCGGGGTGTCACAGGTGGTATCAGAGTATCAGGTTCTAGTGTCCTTTAGGATCTGTAAGGCTTATTATGTTTCCGTTGAGCTTTCTTTGAAGTAGAGCCCTATATTGTAGGACTGTTGTATTCTCTTGTATATGCTACGTTCTTCAGCTATTTTGAGTTTATAAATGCGAACTTATAGAGTTTATTCTTGTTTCAGAATGCCTCCATGACGTGCACAAAGGATTCCCAGGGATGCAACGCCAGAACCACAGCCCGCACCAGTTCAGGGCACGATGAATGCCGCCGAGGTTGCAGCCATTGTGGCCCAGGCGGTAAATGCCGCACTAGCCGTAGTTCAGCAGGCACCACCTCAGGCGCCGATAGCCACGCCAGTTCAGGCACATGCATTCCCGTCTGCTTGGGAACGTGTACGTGATGCTTTTCAGAAAACACACCCTCCGGAGTTCGCAGGTAGCTCCGATGTTGTGGTTTTGAGTCAGTGGAGGAAGGATATTCAGCGGCACTTGAGGATGTATGAGTGCACCGATGTCCAGAAGCAGATACTAGCTACCTTTAAGCTAGTGGGGTCTGCACTGCAGTGGTGGGAGTCTATTACCACCGTGGAGGAGAGAGATACTCTCACTATACAGGAGTTTTGGGTGCGTTTTGACCGCAAGTACTTTCCGTCAGCTGTTCACACGGAAATGAGGAGGAAGTTAGTGAATCTCAGATAGAAGGGTAAGACTATGGCCGAGTAAGAGGCCGAATTCACAAATCTGTTAAATATTGTTCCGGATGAAATACCAACAGAGGAGAAGAAGATACAGAAATTTACAGACGGGTTGACTTGGAGGATCCGTCAGCATTTGTTGGGAACCTATCGTTGGCCACTTACTCTGATGTGGTTAACGCTGCATTGATCCATTGCCAGGATCACCGCTTTCACATGGTTGAGGGCAAGCGATCGGGAGAGTCCAGCCATCAGGGCAGGACGGGAGGGAATGGTGCCAGTGGGGCACAATCTGTTCAGGGGCAGAGACAAGGCGACCAGGGTTCCCAGCAGGGGGATCACAAGAGGTTCAGGTCAGGAAATTTCAGGCACGGACAGGAAGGTTTCCGGCAGGGCCATCAGGGTCTGAACGGCCATCAGAACCAGCAGGGTCAGAATGGTCAACAGCAGTTTCAGCAGGGCCAGTGGAGGAACGGTAACGGCCACCAGGGTCGGGGGCAGCAGGGACAGAGAGGGGGGAACTTCCCGGGGAAGTGTTTCGTTTGTGGCAAGACTGGCCATAAACGCCACGACTGTCCTGATAGGGGCAGGGCCCCGCAGCAGCAGCAGGGTGCTCGACATGAGCCACAGAGGCCACTTTTTCCACCTGCCCTCCCAGCTCCAGCCCAGGTGCCAGCACTACCAGCCATTCCAGCAGTTCCTGTGCAGCAGGGGCAGTTACAGTATGGACGTGTCTATAACATACACCAGGCAGCAGCTCCACAGGCACCACCCGCGATTGAGGGTATGTTTCTTATCCATGGTACTATGGGTCGGGTTTTGTTTGATACGGGGGCAACGCATTGTTTTATAGCTACACATTTTGCGAAAGCCTTAGGGTTGTTAGCTACAGCAGAGAGCACAGTGGCGTGTGTAGACTCACCATTGGGGAGTGGGTCGCTTATTTTCTTTATATGCCGGGGAGTGGGGGTAGAGATTGGTAGTTTGGTATTACCTGCAGACATGTTGGTATTAGATATGCATGTGCACGATGTGATTATCGGTATGGATTGGCTCACAGATTATAGATCCATGATTGATTGCTTCGGTGGGAGCATTATTTTTGCCATTCCGGGGCAAGAGATGTTTGTAGTGGCGATGCCTCGCCCAGAGGTAGGCTCGACCGCTCATTTGTATTACATAGAGGAGGATACCTCTAAGGAGGTTGTGATTCCTTTATATTCGATCCCAGTTGTCAGGGAGTATTCCGATGTGTTTCAGGAGATACCAGGACTACCTCACAGTCGAGAGATAGACTTTGTCATAGACTTATT
This sequence comes from Sambucus nigra, assembly GCA_949130495.1. Lineage (NCBI taxonomy): Eukaryota > Viridiplantae > Streptophyta > Magnoliopsida > Dipsacales > Adoxaceae > Sambucus > Sambucus nigra. Next base: position 345,396,404 of record OX422208.1, read on the forward strand.
GCTAGATACGAGACCTATAGCACGCGCACCGTACCGCATGGCTCCGGCAGAGATGCGAGAGCTACGAGATCAGATTGAGCAGTTGTTGGGTCAGGGGTTTATACGGAGGAGTACTTCGTCGTGGGGTGCCCCTGTGTTGTTCGTGAAGAAGAGAGATGGTTCACTGAGATTGTGTGTGGACTACCAGGAGTTGAACAAAGTCACGATACGGAATAAGTATCCGTTGCCTAGAATCGATTACTTATTCGACCAGTTGAGAGGAGCTTCTTTCTTCTCGAAGATTGATTTGCGATCGGGATACCATCAGTTGCGTATCAGGGAGGAGGACGTCTCGAAGACTGCATTCTTATCGAGATATGGTTCTTACGAGTTTCGGGTTATGCCTTTTGGTTTGACCAATGCTCCAGCCGTGTTTATGGACTTAATGAATAGGGTATTCAGGGATTTCCTTGATCAGTTAGTCATTGTCTTCATTGATGATATTCTGTTTTACTCCCAGATCGAGGAGGAGCACGCAGATCATTTGAGGCAGGTTTTGCAGACGCTACGTCAGAACGATCTGTATGCAAAATATGAGAAGTGCGGGTTTTGGCTGAAGGAGGTCCAGTTTTTGGGACATATTATTTCCGACCGGGGGATATCTGTTGATCCGGGGAAGGTATCCGCGGTGAGGGAGTGGGGACAGCCCACGACACCAACGGAGATCCGTAGTTTCTTGGGACTAGCAGGATACTACAGGAGATTCATTTGAGGATTTTCAAAGATAGCAGGTCCTTTGACACATCTGACTCATAAAGGTGTGCCGTTCATCTGGAGTGATGCCTGTCAGTTGGCATTCGATGAGTTGATGAAAGTTGACCTCAGCACCTGTGTTAGCATTGCCGAGACCGGGAGTTGAGTATCTAGTCTACACCGATGCATCCTTGCAAGGACTTGTAGGTGTATTACAGCAGGAGAGTCAGGACATAGCTTATGCTTCCCGTAAGCTAAAGCCTCACGAGAAGAATTACCCCACCCATAACTTGGAGTTGGTGGCAGTTGTATTTGCCCTTCGGATATGGAGACATTATATTTTGGGGGAGAAGTTCCGATTGTTCACAGACCAAAAGTCCCTACAGTACCTATTCACGCAAAAGGAGTTGAATATGCGACAGCGAAGGTGGATTGAGTTTGTGAAGGACTATCAGTTTGATATCCAGTATCACCCGGGGAAGGCTAACGTGGTAGCAGACGCGTTGAGTCGTAGGCCAGTAGATGAGGTGGCAGGGGTGTGGAAGTCCAAGTGGAAAGAGTTGGGACACCAGGATGCAGTGGCCCGATCATTCATGTCTGTGATGACTGTTACACCGCAGATTGTCACGATGGTAGTAAGGGCACAGGCAAATGACTCATTCTGTCAGGAGCAGATAGTTCGATTATTAGCAGAGGGAGCCGAGTCCTATACCGTTAGCTCAGACGGGGTATTACGCTTCAATGGGAGATTGGTAGTTCCGGAAGGGGAGGAATTGCGGCACAAGATGATGGCAGAGTCGCACGGCTCACGGTTCGCGATACATCCCGGTGGGGATAAAATGTACCAAGACATGAGACGACAGTATTGGTGGAGCGGGATGAAGAGAGATATTGCCGTGTTTGTTTCAAAATGCGCCACTTATCAGCTAGTAAAAGTGGATCATCAGTGACCGGCAGGACTGCTACAGCCGTTGGAGGTCCCGATGTGGATGTGGGAGAGCATATCCATGGACTTTATCACGGGGTTGCCTACGTCACAGAGAGGTCACGACTCCATTTGGGTAATTGTGGACAGGTTGACCAAAGTCGCTCATTTTCTACCCGTAAGGACAGACTACACTACGGGACAGTATGCCCAGCTCTTTATTGCGGAGATAGTGAGACTTCACGGTGTGCCCCTAAATATCGTGTCTGACCGAGACAAGATATTTGTTTCACGATTTTGGAAAAGTTTTCAGGAGGCTATGGGCACGGAATTGCGGTTGAGTACGGCGTATCACCCACAGACCGATGGGCAGACCGAGCATACAAACCAGATATTGGAAGACATGTTGCGTATGTGCATCATTGATTTCGAAGGTGGATGGGAGCAGTATAGGATTAATACGGAGTCGCATTCGAGTAGCTCAGGATCGGTAGAAGAGCTATGCTGATGCGAAGAGGTTATTCAGAGAGTTCCAAGTGGGGGACCAGGTTTTGCTCAGAGTATCTCCTATGAAGGGGATTATGCGTTTCGGGAAGAAAGGGAAGTTGGCACCGAGGTATGTGGGACCATTTCCTATTATTGAGCGGATTGGACCGGTTGCGTATAGACTTGGGTTACCGGAGCATTTGCATCGGATTCACGATGTATTTCATATTTTCTCACTAAGGAAATATCTTAGAGAAGATTTGGCTCATTCTCATATTTCTTTGGAGAACATCGATCTCCAGCCTGATAGCTCCTACGAGGAGGGGCCGATCACTATTTTGGACCGAAGTGAGCGGAAACTGCGGTCAAAGATAGTTCCGTTAGTACGTGTTCAGTGGCAACATCATAATGTCGAGGAGTCCACATGGGAGCGCGAGGATGAGATGCGCGAATGTTATCCAGAGTTGTTCTTACCAGGTACTTTCTAGTTCCGAATTTCGGAATGAAATTCTGTTATTAGGGGGAAGTATGTAATACCCCGTATTTTTGTGATATTTATTTATGGGATTAATTGAATTAAATGTGTATTAATTGGAAATTAATCCGGATTAAAATACTAACGAGATGCGAGTTGGTATTTTATTATAATGTGCATATATCACTATATATGAATCTTGAACTATGAAACTTGTCGTGAAATTGAAATACGACAATTTGGAAAATTTTGTTGAGACGGGTGTGACAGTCACGTCAGGAATATAATTATTTTAATTATAAAAGTGAATTTTATTTCTATTAACCGTATGGTCATTTTGAGTGCGCCAACGCGTCCAGAGGGGTCAAAATAGTCAGAAAACACTAGCCGGGAGTTTAGTTTGGGTCCCGGGGCATTTTTAGGCCATACCGGCAACGTATAAGGGTAGTTTGGTAATTTTGGATTTTTGGGAATTAAAACCCACGAAAATTTGGAATTAATATCTGATTTGGCAATTACCCACTAAACCCACTAATAACCTAATAGGCTACGGAGGTTATTGAAATTAGTTCCAAAAGAGTTCCTAAGGCAAACCCTAGCCACCATTGTCACTTTGGAGAAGAAGGCTTGTAGAGAGAGAAGAGAGGAGAATTCTGCAGAGAGAGAGAGAACCATTCACCAGATCGACATCAAAATCAGAGATATACATAAGTCAAGTGGTTTAATTTCGTTTATTACAAAGAATGTTTCTTCCATGCGTAGGAAATTGACAGAATTTGTATTTTTCTTGGGAGTTTGATAAAAACCCATTATTTGGAATTAGAACTTTATATTTTGATGAAAGGATTGCATGTAGAATTGTGTTAGGAGGATTATTCCGATGGGAATACACCTTGTTCATAACAAAAATGGATTTAATTATACCCATTGGTGATTTTAAAATTTTAGGGTTCATGTTCATATGATTTGGGGATAAATGAAGGGATTTGATGATTCAATGATGTTTAGGAAGAATTGGCCCTATATAAACGTTAATATATAACCTAAGTATGTTTAGGAATGATAAGAACCCATGTACAATGGTTGGATTGATGTTTAAATGAGTTTGGAGAGGAAGAAAAGTTGGAAAAATGATATAGGGAAAATCTGGGCTCGAAGTTGGCCACCCGTTAGAAGACCTGCCCAGGTCGTTCGAACGAGCTCGTTCGAACGAGCTTCTAACGAGTTGACAGTTTGACTTCTAATGAGAGGGATGTTCGTTCGATGACTTTCGTTCGAACGAGATCTCGTTAGAAGGCCCACTTCGTTCGAACGAACTCTCGTTCGAACAGCCTCGTTCGAACGAGACTTCTAACGAGTTGACAGTTTAGGCTTTTTAGCCTGTTTTGATTTCGCGTGTCCCGTAACCTTATTTAATGGTAGATATAACCTTCCCTTGATGATAAATTGATATAGTAGGGACATTTGAGATATATAGAGGAGTAAAACCTAGAAGTGTGATTCGAACCAAATGGAAATTATGGATTAGGACGTGAGTGTCTATTACAACGTGAGAACAATTAATGGCTTGTATAATTGTATCATCCGAGAATATGTAAATTGTGTAACATTATACACAGGTACGAGAATGAGAAGTGTACTACAAATAAATTATGGTGATTAATAAGATGTGTTCATACTTAGTATATGTATTGATTTTATGTGTATGACATACCTACCATACTTGCTATCACGGGAGGTTTACATTCGCTTAGGGCCCTCTAATCCTTGTGTTGCCGGGATTTAGACTGGTACCTCGATGAACATAGGTCAGAGAATGACTTATTGGGATGTTAATAAGTCTGCTGATCGTGGGAGCGCAGGTATGTGCGTGACCCGTGTAATGTGACTGTGTTCGCCTCCATTGTTTGTGATTGTTGTTATCTGTGAACGATTCCTGAGAGATGCGGAATGCGTGATCCTTGTGTACGTGATGTATCGGGATGGATAGCAGAGTATGTGTGCACCGCAGCTTAGTCTCGGGGTGCTTGTATTGTATATTTATGACGTGAGTAATATACACTTAATTAATGGGAACTTTCATGTTGATATTGTGAATATAATTATGGTAATGTTTTGAAAAAACATAATGGGGTAACCGATAGTGAATTGTATTACTAATTGAGAATCTGAGTTTAAGTAAAGCCCTCTATTTAATTGATAACGCTAGAATGTAATATGGTAATCGAGTAGTAAGGGGTAGAACTTATTACGGTTTGGTTAGATATGTATGTTATTTAGATGGGTACGGTACGTTAGGAGTGCACATGTAGTCGAGAGGTGAGAATTTCATGTGAGTGCACATCCTAACATGTATTTTGCATTTAATGTTTTAATATTATTAAAACACTTGTTGTTTTTAAAATGATTTCCACTTTCGGGCTCTGACCCATTTGTTTTCAAATCTATTTTTGTAAAAATCATTTTAGGTGCCCAGCCACAAGGACACCATGCTTAGGATCCTCATTCAGGTGACGAGATGTAGCTGTTTGTGGAAGTTACAGGACTTTGCTTATAGACGCTTCATCTATATTGACTCTATATTCAGCATTTATCAGTTGTAGGGCATGTCGCCCATTTCTTTTAGAGGCATTTCATTTATTTCAGTTATTCAGACTTCTGGCATGTAATTAATTCAGGATTCAGACTTGTCATATTATTTTTAGTTGTGAGATTGTGGTGAGGAGTTTTCCTTCGGACTTATTATTATTTGTTGGTTATTTCATTACTTCGTTATGGTGAATGGATTATGTTGTTCTTCCATTATTCTTTTACTGCATGTTAACCAGACTTAAATTAAAATTTGGCAACTTACTTTTTAAATACTAGGTGGTTAGTAACTATAAAAATGTTTTCGATAGTGATGCTATTAACTGCACCAACTTGGCATTTTGTATTAATTTAATAAAGGAGTAGCTACCCGGTATTTAATTAGTCGGGGTGTCACAGAAGCTCCCTCTCTAGTCTTTCTAGTCTTCTTTTTAGGCGAGCATTCTCAGCCTCGTACTTGCGAGAAGACTCCCTTTGTTCGTGGAGCCTTGCCTCGTACGCATCAATCAGATTGGATATCTATGTGGACCTCGCTGGTCCCTGGCTTTCTTCTGAGGCTAGCTTTTCCAAGCGAGCCCTCGAATCTGAACGTTGAACTTCAGACCTAATCCTGCGAGGAGCAGGTGGTTCTTGAATATCCCCTGCCTGAGGGGCATTGCTGTTGTGACCAGACATTTTAAACTCCTTTCTTGGGTTGGGCTCTTCTCAGGGAAAGATGAACACTTCCCACAGACGGCGCCAATTGTGGTAACAATTATTATGCAACACAAATAAATACAAGAGAGGCAATTACCAAGGAAGAACAAGGAATGAAAAATGACAATCACACAACAAAAGATGTACGTGGTTCAGCAAAGATGTGCCTACGTCCACGGTGGTGCAGTCGATATTATTTCTACATACTCCGGAGAGTGGTTACAGAGAATACAACTTGTCCTTTTGCCCCGGACCTAGGGTTTAATATATACATGTACATTTAGGTGAGTGGGGGTGATGGGTTCCCCCATGTCTTCCATCCTTCCTATAACCTCCCTTCAGGGGAACGTCGGAAGAGACTGAATCAAAATAAGAGGTGGGGGGCCTAGACTTTGGGCCGCCAGAACTAGGCTACTCGTCTAGGCCCACGGTATTAATAATAATAATAATAATAATAATAATAATAATAATAATAATAATAATAATAATAATAATAATAATAATAATAATAATAATAATAATAATAATAATAATAATAATAATAATAATAATAATAATGATGATGATGATGATGATGATGATGATGATGATAATAATAATAATAATGATGCTGAGACCCGTCTTTCAAAAACATTTTTTCATTCTTTATCCAAAATCTAAAAACATTGTTTCCTTTCTTTATCAAAAATCCAAAAAAAATCCCCTCTTCTATATCAAAAATCCAAAAATATTTTTCCCTTTGATCTCAAAAGAGAAACAAAAAAATGTAAAAAATATTTTCCTTCTTCTTTCTAAAAAATAAATCCCGTTTTATGCTCTCTAAGGTCGATCGCACGCCCTTGGCCTGGCTCCTTATTGGCTTCGATCTTCAGTCAATTCATCCCGGAGTTCCGTCCGTTCCCCTGCTCCCTCTTTTGAGTCCGGTATTTATCCACTTTCCATGGAGAACACAAATCAAGTACCTGTTGTGCAGCCAAATCTGATGACAGTTTTAGCTCAGCTCGTGTTCAAGATTGACAACCTTCAAACTGAGGTCCGGGAGATGTAATGAAACCAGGTTCTTATTCCTCAAGAGCCCAAGGCCCTATTTCCTCTCGCTATGGGTCCACCCGAGCCTATCTGGGTTCCTGAAGATTATTAGCACGCTCCACGTGTCCCTCCTGTTAATGGGCCAACGCCTGCCCAGCTTCCTATGCCAAACTTTGGCCAGCCTGGGGCTAACTTACCTATGATTATTGATCTGAAGGAGGAAGAGTTGAACAAGGTCAAAGAAGATCTCAAGATGCTAACTAAGAAGTTCGACCAAGTCAAAATCTCCAGAAATTACATAGACTACACCCACATGTCTCCTTATCCTAAGTCAAGGTTACCCGAGAAGTTCAAGATGCCGAATATCGAGAAATTCGGAGAAAGTGGACCCCTGATTGTTCATCTTCGTAGTTATCACCATTCCATGACTCTCCTGGGGGATTCAAAAGAAGTGATGTCCCAATTGTTTCAGGAAACTCTGAAGCATAGCTCTCTACGATGTTTTTTGTCTATCGAGGAGTCCAAAATTCATAACTGGGAGGATATGGCCTGTGAACTCATGTCCCAGTATAAATACAACAAAGATCTTGAGGTCACCCACCGTGATTTAGAGATGATCAAACAGAACTCTGGGGAATCACTCAGTAACTTCATATCCCGATGGAGGGAAAAGGTAGCCACTATGACCAATCGGCCCTTCGAGGAAGAACAAGTCAGCATAGTGAAGAATAACTTCTTGCCCCATATTCGAGCAACTATGGGAGGGCAATAATATCCCCACTTTCGAGATCTTAGAGAAGTAGGAGTAGAAATCGAGGAAGGTCTTGCTAAAATAGAGGTTGAACCAAAGAAAGTGTCCGGACAGTTCACCCATAAAAAATATGATAAACCTGCCACTGCGGCAGTCTCAACCATCAACAACATCTATCAACTAACCATTTCGTGGGCACCAGAGAGCCACCTTGTCCTACTCCGAAAGGAATACACCGAGATCCATGCTCCCCTCTCCAAATTTTATCAAGCCCTGTTAAGTCGAAACCTCATCAAACCCTTGGATCCCTGTCTATTTCCCAATCTACTTTCGAGAAACTTCAAGGAAGATGCCCATTGCGCCTTTCACCAAACCGCTGGTCATACCACCGACCAATACGTTCACCTTCGAAACATAATCCAAGGTCAAATTGACTAGGGTACCATTGCCCCACCAGTCAATCCTAATCCAAACACTACCCACAACCCACTCCCAAATCATACCAATGCTATATTCCTATAAATGAACCCAAAATTTGATCCCTCGACTCAAATCACACCCATACACTCTCCCAAACGTCTCCATACCTGCCCATATTTCCTCCTATACCCTACTAACCTCACTGATCAGGCACTATCACTTCTTACCAGAGCATGCATCGTTGTCTGTACCCGTTCTGAAAATTGAGGCATGGAATTATCAGAAGTGTTAAACCAACTCCTAGAGTTTGGGCTGAAATTTCCCTCATAGATGATCATTGATTACCACAGTTTCATCACGCTGTTATTGGAAGCATGAAAATGGGCCTGAGAGTCAGATAGTTGGGTGGTACCAACCGATGAAGTCAACTTGGAAGATGTCGCCCACATCATGGTAGAATTATTCACGCAAACCAACGATATTTGCAATATGACCGAGTTACTTGATACTCTGAAGTTACAAGGGTTCTTGGTCCCTTCACCCTTACATTTCCCCATAGAATGGGAAGACTTGTATGAAGAAACCATTGAAGTTGTGGAATGCATTGACTTTACATGGAAAGACAGAATTGTTGCCACTGGATGGGGGGAAGAATTCGAAGATTCGAATGAAGAACAAGTTTTTGAGAAAATTGGCCCGGTAGCCGACATGTGTGGGATGATATCATTTGAGGACATCCTCGGAGAAATAAACAAGGTAGAAGAATAACTCGAGATCGATAAAGAAACAGGGTTCATGTTCTTTCATTCTTCAGTAAATTACATGACCAGATTAGGGAGGCATTACCAGATCCCGAACTCACTACCAACCAATGATAAGGGGAAGGGCGTTGAAAACCTTCCTATGCCAGAAATGACCCTCGATGAGAGAAAGATCATCAATCAACTGAATAAAACTCAAGCTAACATCACTCTATGGGGGCTTTTATGTCTTCCCAACTGCACATGAATGCTTTGATAAAGTTGCTCACTGGACCCACAGTTCTTCCCTCTACTACACTAGACGAAGCAATAAATTTGGTATGATCCTTGATTTCTACCCGAGTGTTATCCTTTTCTGAAGAAGAAATCCCCAGAATTGAGCCAAACCACAATCATGCACTCAACATCTCCGTCGAAGTTATGGGGAAAATCGTACCACTCACTCATCGATAATGGATCCGCCTTGAATTTCTGCCCATTATGGACCTTCAAATGCTTAGGACTGAAGGAAAGTGATCTCTCTCCAACTTTCGTTGTTGTACGTGCCTATGATAATACCCGTCGGGAGGTGATGGGATCTATAAAACTTATAATAAGGGTTGGCCTTATAAACCCCGTCGTTGAATTCGAAGTTATTGACATCCCATCTTATTTTAACCTGTTACTCAGATGACCTTGTCTCCACAGTCTCAAGGGTGTGTATTCCTCACTCCATTAGAAACTAAAGTTCTTTACCGCAGACGAGTCATCACCATTTTGGGAGACGATGATAATGCTGAGGGTTCAAGTACCAGCAGTCCAATCCTTGAGATACAGCACGGGTCAAATGATATGTAACTATCAAGATTCTGAGTCGAGCCACTCCTACTCCCGACAGGGGACGATTTTAAAGAAAGGGTTTGTCCAGAATACGACCCTCATGGCAACGTCAATGTTATTTAGATGTTCAAAAACATGCATTCATGCCCAGACTGGGGCTAGGACAAAGACAACAAGGGATACTTGAGCCCATTAAACTAAAACTGGTCATCAAAGATATCCAAGAGACTCAGTAAAGTGACTTTGAGGACTCGTTCAACTTACAGACACTGGCGCTGACACTCGGCATGGTTCATTCAAGCAGTACATCCCTCGATCCATCCCACTTGATTAAAGTTGTTAATGCACCTCTCCTCAACTGGCATGCTACGCCGGTTCTACCTGTATAAATCCCACCTAACCCCAATGTTTACCCCATTTCCTCTTCTGTTATCAATCCTTGATCAAATGTAATCGAGACCTCCTTTGATGAGGTTCTCAATGCTATTTTTCCTATCAATAAAATAAACGAATATTTTGAGTATCTTGATGTGCCTTACATTAATTGTGTAAATTCTAATCAAACTTTTGATGAAGATGATTTTGCAAATGAACAATTCTTAACTGATCTAAATAAGGTTAATAAGAAGCAACATAACTGTGTTCAAGTTAATGCATAAGAGACTGTTATTATTAACATCGGTTCTAGTAGCCAAATGCGTGAGATAAGGATATGGGCTACCCTTGACGAGCATAAGCACGCACAACTCGAAGAATTATTAAAGGAATTCGTAGATGTCTTCGCAGGGTCTTATGATGATATGCTCGACATTGATCCTGAAATTGCTCAGTATGAGATCCCCACTCTTCCAGATTACAAGCCGATTAAACAAAATCTAAGAAAGCTCTACACCTTATGGTCGCTCAAAGTCAAAGAAGAGGTGGTCAAACAGCTGAACATGGGCTTCATTTGTGTGACCGAATATCCCACATGGCTAGCCAATATAGTGCCTGTGTCGAAATCAGGAGGGAAAGTTCGGATGTGTGTAGACTACCGAGATTTGAACAAAGCCTCTCCAAATAATGATTACCCGCTACCCAATATCGACATGATCGTGGAAAACACGACCAGTCATGCTCTCAAGTCATTTATCGATGGGTTTGTCGGATACAACTAAGTCAAAATTCACCCAGATCATCAAGAAAAAACCGTGTTCATCACCCCATGGGGAACATTTTGCTACACTGTTATGTCATTTGGTCTCAAGAATGTTGGGGGCTACCTACCAGAGGGCTTCCACAACCATCCTGCACGATCTAATTTACAAAGAGGTCGAGGTCTATGTGGATGATATGATTATCTAATCCAAAACTAGAGATGGTCATGCCCCCGCTCTCTGAAATTTCTTCGAACGATTGCGACGATATCAAATTAGACTCAATACACATAAATGTGTCTTCGGTGTTATAAAGGGAAAACTATTGGGATTCATGATCAGTGAAAAAGGGGACAGAATAAGATCCCGCCAAGTTGAAAGCCATACTTGAGATGCAACCTCCCCGAACGGAGAAAGAAGTCCGAGGTTTCCTTGGGAAATTGCAATACATCAGCCAGGTCATCAGCCAGCTCACCTCCACTTGTGAACCAATTTTCAAACTCCTCCGAAAGGATTCAACCAAAGTTTGAAACGAGGCCTGCTAAAAGCCTTCGACCTAATCAAACAATACCTGACTTAACCTCCGATACTTATGCTACCACAGCCTGGTCTCCCCTTGCTCATATACCTAACCATAACCAACACTACAGTTGGGGCTTTACTAACTCAATACCTTGAAAATTACCGCAAAGAAAGAGCCATATATTACACCAGTCGCAAATTGGCTGGATACGAAGTCAACTACACCGCTTTGGAAAAAGCATGCATCGCGCTTGTTTGGGTCACCCAAAAGTTGCGACACTACATGCTCGCCTTCCCCATTAAAATTGTGTCCCGAATGGACCCCATCAAGTAACTGCTTGAGAAAACCTCTTTATCGAGTCGAATGGCTTGATGGTTGATGCTCTTAACCGAGTTTGATATCGTGTATGTCACACAAAAATCCATGAAAGGAAAATGCATCTCTAACTACCTCGCTGATTACCCCATTGAAGAAGCTGGTGACTAGATCTTTGAATTTTTAGATGAAAACATCTTTTATGCTGCTCAAGATGAACTTCGATGGAAAATGTTCTTCGACGGCGCTGCCAATAAATAGGGATATGGCATTGGGATACTTTTGATCGCCCCAGATGACTCCCACACTCCCATCGCCATGAAATTAGATTTCCCCTGCACCAATAATATGACCGAATACGAGGCATGTACGGTAGGCCTCAAAGTTGACTTCAAGAAAGGAATTCAATGCCTATATGTCTATGATGATTCTGCCCCCATCATTGGTCAAGTGCTCAGAAAATGAAAAGCCAAGGACGAGAAGCTCCAACCCTTCCATACCCACTTAGAAGAACTAGCCTCCCAATTCTGAGACATCACCTTCCAAGACCTACCTCGATAAAAGAATAACCTAGCCGATAACTATAAGTCCACACTCTAGCCCTGCCTTCATAGTGAGAAAACACAGTGAAGTTATAAGAGGAAAAGCTAGAATGGTTATAAATTATAAAAGACTAAATGAACAATTAGAATTTGATGGTAATTTTATTCCAAGAAAGGATGTATTAATTAACCAAACTAAAGGAAAAAAGTTCTTTTGCAAATTCGATTGTAAATCTGGATTTTGGCAATTAAAACTAACTGAAAAATCCAAGCCATTGACAACCTTTAGTACTCCTAGAGGACATTATCAATGGAATGTTATGCCTTTTGGACTAAATACATCTCCTCAGGTATATCAAAGATGGATGGACAAAATCTTTAAAGACCTTAAATATTTTTGTGTTGTCTATATAGATGACATCCTTGTTTTTTCCAAAACCATAGAAGAACATAGATTTCATTTAAAAATTATTTGTGAAAATTTCCAAAAACATGGAATCATTTTATCACCTAAGAAAATTGATGTTGAAAAAATAGAAATTAATTTTCTTGGCATAATCCTAAACCAGGATGGCCTACAACTACAAGATCAAATCATCTCTAAGATAGGAGATTTTGATGAGGAAATTTTGGATAAAAAACAATTACAAAGTTTCCTATGAATCCTTAATTATGGAAGAAACTTCATAAAAGGATTATCTCAAAAAGAATTACCACTTCTTGAAAAACTTAAAAAGAATGAAGTTTTTACATGGAGTGCTAATGATACTCTTGTTGTTAAAACAATTAAACAAAATATTATGAGTAATTGTCCAAAAGTTTATTTTCCTAAAACACAAGATAAATTAATATTGGAAACTGATGCTTCGGTTAATTGCTGGGGATGTGTTCTCAAATCAATTCCTTCAGAATATTGGAATGAAAACAATCCTTCCAATAATTTCGGTATTCGTGGTAAGAAAACTGCTATACCAAAATCAATTCAAAAACATGAATTGATATGTGGATATAATTTGGAAAAATTTAAACCAAATGAACTGAATTATATTATTTTTGAAAAGGAATTATTAGCAATCAAACTTGCTATTAAAAAATTCCATATTTTCTTAGCTCTTGAAGACATTATTGTCAGAACAAATAATAAAGCCGTAAAAGACTTCCTAATAAATAAAAGAAATATTTTAAAAGGAAGGCGACTTAAATGGTTCAACCAAATTACTATTTATACTTTTGAAGTTGAACATTTAAATGGTACTAATAATTTTCTTGCAGACTATCTTATCAGGAACTATGATGAAAAACCTCCTAACCATGTAGAGTTTTTAGAAACCCACTAAACAAGTGGAGAATGTTAAATATTTTAAAATAACACACACTAAACAAGTGGAATATTTTGAAATATATTTTATCAAAACTCCTTGATACTGAAACTTATGATTTTCACAACCCAGGAATCCCCTGTGAGTTGTAGACACCTATAAATGAAGCGTGGAAATCTCATCTCCGAGACAGGAGAAAAGATTTTAGAAAAAGCATGAGTATCCTTGCTGACAAAATTGCTGAACAAACAGCAACTTTGGATAAATTTAAAAGTCTGGCCCTCTAAATCTTAAAAGGCTTAAACTATAAAAAAGAAGAATTTTCTTTAGAAAAAATTAATACTTTTGTGGAATTTTCTGAATTACTGAAAAATGACTTTTTAGACAAAATCATTAACACTATCAGGAGAATTTGTCTATTTGAAAAAGCAAAGATAATTCTCCCACGTCCTCTATTCCAAATCGAAATTCTACCAAAAATCGAGGACCACGAGCAAAATATAAAAAGTCTTTTACTCCAACATTTTTACCAAAGTTTAAATTATAGTGATGACATGCCAAAACTGCATTTCGTTACTGAAGAGGGATATCCACCTTGGGATATTAAAACAATTGAATGGGGGTTAGTAAACAAACTAATCTTCTCAAGTGTAGCTTGTGCCAATCACTTTGAATTTCTACCCATGATGATCAAAACCATGATTTATCATGCTTTGACAAAAAGTAAGTACAAATATACTCGCTATTTGTCCTTCCATATTTCCAGCACAATTGGTTGGCGATCTCGAGAAATTTTCTATCAACCCTACCAAATCTGGTACCTCAGAGCCACTGAGAATTATGAATGGGACGAAATTGAACAAAATTAGGAGATCGCACAAACTGTACTGTTGGACCAGTTGGACACAACAAGATATTGGTCATAAAACCTAATCAATGTTTCAAATTAAGCAGATTATTATTATCGAGAAACAGCCTTAAAATTTATGGTAACTGATGGACGGAGATTATTTGTTACCGATTTACCGATAAACTATACTACGTCGCTTGAACAACGAGCAGCTGTAAGGGAGTTTCTAAATAATTTGAAAAACAAAAATAATTTAGATGTTTTATATGAACAATTAAGCCATGCGGAGGAATATGAAAAAGCACAACAAAATGGCCCTCCAAATCACAGCCCTATTGATAGTATGCCATTTGACTCTGTCGTTGAGGCCAACATTGCAAATGCATTTGATGCTTGACAATTGGACAAGGATAATTAACCCACATGGACGACTGCAAATCATCCAGCACACGAAGTGGGGCCCGCAAGCGGATAGTAATAAACTGACACATGCAATGACGATTTGGACGTTTAAAATAAAAAATTCAAATCAGTTACTATTTGCTTTTTAATTATTGAGAATTGCTGTGTGCTTTTTATTGTGCACTTTACGACTTTTTCCTTTCGGCAGCCCACGTTTTGTTTGCTTTCATAATTAAATAACCTTGGTGAAGATTATAAAAGGAGCAATCCTCCTCACTTGTAAATCATCTTGTAAATCTTCTTCTTCTTGTAATTCTCTCTCTCTCTTTGTAATATTATTCTCTCCACTTGTAATATTAAGTTTGTATGAATATTATTCCGATCATTTCCGCACTTGTGTAATTGGTATCAGAGCTTTGTTACACCTTGTTATCAAAGGTTAGTATTCTAATTATGTTTATATTGTTATGCTAATATGAATGTTAAAGTAGAAACTATTATACTACATCACAGAACTTATGTTTCTGGAGAAAATTTTAAAGTAAAACATAATGTTATTGGAATTAAGTGTCGTAATAATTGTTGTATGAAGTACCGTTTAATCTTAGTTCTATATAAATAAGTGTGTATATCTGCTTTGTAATAAAGGTGAGTTAAAACATA
The DNA here is from genome assembly GCA_949130495.1 of Sambucus nigra. Taxonomy (NCBI): domain Eukaryota; kingdom Viridiplantae; phylum Streptophyta; class Magnoliopsida; order Dipsacales; family Adoxaceae; genus Sambucus; species Sambucus nigra. The sequence goes on from OX422208.1 coordinate 345,411,837, forward strand.
GTAATAATATTATATTGTTTTGAAAATCTTAACGTTTTCATAAATCCCATATACCTATTATTGTTTCAAAGCCTATATTTCCGTTTGCTAAAAAGCTACTGTAGTTAGCAATCGGCGTTAGGAAAATCGATTTTAGTCACCTGAAGCAGCATATAATAGGAGGTCTTAGGAACCAATGGAATCTAATAAAGATGAATAAAATAATAATAATAATAATAATAATAATAATAATAATAATAATAATAATAATAATAATAATAATAATAATAATAATAATAATAATAATATTAATTTACAATGTTTAGCACCATGGTTACAAAAGGATGAGTCTATGTATAATCATAGTTTACATATAGATAAAAAATCTGAAAATGATATTAGTAAAATTAGTACTACTTTAAATAGCTTAACTGATATAGTTTTTAGTTGGGTAAAACGAATTGAAAGACATCAGGTCGTTAATCAAAATTATGTAGAGAAAAAATTAGATTGTATTGAATTCGACATAAACAAAGTTGATCAAAAAATTAGTCAACTCGAAACGGTTACAAATTTAGATCAAAAAGAGGTGACTAAACAAAAAATTGAAAATCTATTAAACAAAATAGATAATCAAAACCCAGAAAAAAATGTTATGAATAACCCAGGGGATAACAAAATTTCTAGGTTATATTATGGTTCAGAAGAAATTAAAGCTCTTCAAACAGAAGAATTTAATTACACGGAATATATAAACGTTCGTGAAATATTAGATTATTGGAGACATCTATAAAAAGATCCAATATTAACCGTCTCAGAATGTAATAAACTCATTGAACAAATACAAACCACGTATTTGGAAAATAAAAAATTATTACAGCATTATCAGTATGAATTAAACCCATATTCATATGATGAAGAAGATTTTCCATCACGTGTTGTAAATAAAATTGATGGGAAAAGGAAGGCCGAAGAACCACTTCAGGAATTCCAAAATTGGGAAGCTTTTGAAGATTATATGCAAACCCCTGCATATAAAAATGAAAAAGAAGATTTTGTTAAAGCAGGCAATACTTCTACTGCTTCTACAAGTAATACTAAGAATGAGGACGAACCACAACCTTTTTTCTTAAGAAGAGATAATTTGAACACACAAAATATATCTCAACATGGTATTTTTCTTGATATAAGGCATGTACCTTTTTACGATCAATAACAAACTATTAATGAGTGGGCACAATCCATGTATACTCATTACTAATTACAAGAGTACATGGTCTAAAGAAATTTTTTTATACTACCTTGCTGCAACACTTCAAGGGGATGTTTTACAATGGTAGCAACAATGGGAAAGCTCAGACCAAGGAATTCAGAAAAAACTAGAGCTCTTACAATCCTTCAAATTTTTTGTTGAAATATTAAAATGATTTGTTAAAATAATTAAATAAAATATAATTGGATATACTGGAGAACCCAGACTCCAAGAAGATGCGTGTTACATATTATCTAAACTAAAATTATGTAGCATTTGTCAATTTGAAGAATTTGTTGAAATATATATAAAAGTATTATTTCAAACTAAAACCTCCAGAAACAAAACATTGGATGGATCAATTCTTTCACAAACACCCAAACCCATGGGATGAAAAGTCTTTAAAATATTATCCTGCTTGGTTAAAAACTATCGAGTAGGATGATAATTTTGGTTTTCGCATTAATTGGATATTAAGAGAAATATCTGAAAAATGTATTCAAATAAAAGCCAATAAGCAAGTTAAAAATCTAATCAAAAGTTCTAAAGCTGGTTATAAATGTTGTGATAAGATTTTAAAAGAAAATTGGAAGATATGATGTAATCCACCTCCTAGAAATTCCAAATATTCCAAATATTCTCGAAAGAGAAAATTTAAATGGAAACCTTGGAAAAAGAAAACATCTTTTTTAAAGTATAAAAAATATATTAGGAAAAAAAAACCTTCTAAAAAATCATCTTTTAAAAAAGAAGTGTCGTTGTTACATTTGTAACGAAGAAGGCCATTATGCACCTGATTGTCCTAAAAAGGGAAAAAGTGTAAATAAAATGATAAAATTTCTTAAAGAACGAGAATTAGAAATATTTTATGGAGAAGATTCATGTGATTCTGATATTTCTAATTATTCTAATGAAATTTTATATTAACTAGAATCTGATTTGGAAACATCCGATGAAGAACTCGTATTTATGTATAATACTGCAGAAGTACGAGGCAGTAGCGAAGATGAGCTACAAACAATAGCGCTTCGTCAAATAGTTGGAGAAGAAATCACTTTTACCAATGAACAGTTACAAGAAATTGATAATCAAAGACAAATTATAAAAAAGGAAGATGTCTATAAATTATCAAAATTCAAATTATTCTCAACAAGAATATTTGAACAATTTAATGGTAATACTATTGCTGGCTCAACAGATTATGAAATAGCAAATATTAAACTTTTTGATTTAAAAAAGATCAAAAGATGGAAGAAAAAACACCAAAATATTAAATATATACATATCGGGTTTATTCAAATATGTATTACTTCCCTGTTTAGACAAGTTATGGATACACCCATTGCTATACTGGTCTTAGACAAAAGATTCAGTAATCCTATGAATGCCATAATTGGAGGAGTCCAATCCAATTTGATAAATGGAGTTATTTGGTTTAACATAAAACCAAATTTCTTCATATCAATTGATGATCAAAATATTGAGGAATCTGTCATTATAAAAATCCAAACCAAAGAGATAGGAATGAAAGATACCTCTAGAAATATGTCAATACATTGGAAAACAATCCATGAACTGACAACTCTACCACATACAAACACACGGAATGTGGATAGAAATATTATAAAAATATTTGAACCTCGACCATTTGATTCGGCAATACCGCCCAGATTAATCAACTGGAGAGATATGGAAGTACCAAAACAATGGATACTACCCCAAATAACAGAACCACCTCCTGAAAAACAACGAAACAACGTTGAATTACAGGTATCTGGTAATAATATTTATTTTAAAAATAAACAATCAGAAAATTGGTAAAAGAATTTTCCTGACAATGATTGGGAAAAATTAAAAGGAAAAAACCTTTTAAAAGGCGAAAGCAGTAGTAATAGTAAACCTCCTATTGCTATGAAAAATATACAAGTACCAATATTACCTAGAACAAATTATCTAAAAGAAGATAATATAAAATCTAGTCAAATTTATCATTTCCAATTAGGAAAAGAATAAATAATCATCTCACCAAGCCATGGAAAGAGAATGTATACTTATGTATTTGGTTACTTCAATTTTGTAGGCTATAAACCATATAGTCTTTGCATATTAATTGATACATGAGCAACAATATGTTCTTGTAGATGTAATGCTTTACCTCTTGAAAAATGGATAAAAATAAAAAATCCTATTGCTGTAACAGGCATCAATGGGACACAAAATTTCATTGATTTAAAAGCCAAAAAAGTGGCTATATGGTTTAATGAAAAGAAACTCATTATTCCAAAATCTTATGCTTTCCAGAAATGTATGGAGATTTTATTTTAGGCAACAATTTTATCTCATAATATTTGCCTATAAGTATTGATGAGGGAACTATAAATTTAACCCTCAACAAAGATGTAGTAAAAATCCCTTTACTATAGCAACATAAATATAAGTGCGAAAGAGATTTTCGCCCTACTAAAAAAGGGGATATAACTCCTTTTATTGAAGCCCTTGAAGAAACTCATTAGCTTTAAAAAATAATTTTAGTGAAAATCCATTAAAATTATGGGACAAAAGTCCAAGATATTGTAATCTCAAACTAAGAGATCCCAATGTCATTATAAGAGTAAAACCAATGATCTATACCAGAAATCATATAGATGAATTTGAGAAACAAATCAAAGAATTATTGGATATAAACCTTATTGAAGAAACAATAAGTCCACACTCTAGCCCTGCCTTCATGGTGAGAAAACACAGTGAAGTTATAAGAGGAAAAGCTAGAATGGTTATAAATTATAAAAGACTAAATGAACAATTAGAATTTGATGGTTATTTTATTCCAAGAAATGATGTATTAATTAACCAAACTAAAGGAAAAAAGTTCTTTAGCAAATTCGATTGTACATCTGGATTTTGGAAATTAAAACTAACTGAAAAATCCAAGCCATTGACAGTCTTTAGTACTCCTAGAGGACATTATCAATGGAATGTTATGCCTTTTGGACTAAATATAGCTCCTCGGGTATACCAAAGATGGATGGATAAAATCTTTAAAGACCTTAAAGATTTTTGTGTTGTCTATATAGATGACATCCTTGTTTTTTCCAAAACCATAGAAGAACATAGATTTCATTTAAAAATTATTTGTGAAAAATTCCAAAAACATGGAATCATTTTATCACCTAAGAAAATTGATGTTGAAAAAATAGAAATTAATTTTCTTGGCATAATCCTAAACCAGGATGGCCTACAATTACAAGATCAAATCATCTCTAAGATAAGAGATTTTGATGAGGAAATTTTGGATAAAAAACAATTACAAAGTTTCCTATGAATCCTAAATTATGGAAGAAACTTCATAAAAGGATTATCTCAAAAAGAATTACCACTTCTTGAAAAACTTAAAAAGAATGAAGTTTTTAGATGGAGTGCTAATGATACTCTTGTTGTTAAAATAATTAAGCAATAAATTATTAATAAATTTCCAAAAGTTTATTTTCCTAAAACAGGAGATAAATTAATATTGGAAACTGATGCTTCGGATAATTGTTGGGGATGTGTTCTCAAAGCAATTCCTTCAGAATATTGGAATGAAAACAGTCCTTCCAATAATTTTGGTATTCGTGGTAAGAAAACTGCTATACCAAAATCAATTCAAAAACATGAATTGATATGTGGATATAATTCGGTAAAATTCAAACCAAATGAACTGAATTATATTATTTTTGAAAAGGAATTATTAGCTATCAAACTTGCTATTAAAACATTCCATATTTTCTTAGCTCTTGAAGACTTTATTGTCAGAACAGATAATAAAGCCGTAAAAGACTTCCTAATAAATAAAAGAAATATTTTAGAAGGAATGCGACTTAAATGGTTCAACCAAATTGCTATTTATACTTTTGAAGTTGAACATTTAAATGGTACTAATAATTTTCTTGCAGACTATCTTAGCAGGAACTATAATGAAAAACCTGCTAACCAGGTAGAGTTTTTAGAAACCCACTAAACAAGTGGAGAATGTTAAATATTTTAAAATAACAGCCACTAAATAAGTGGAATATTTTGAAATATATTTTATCAAAACCACTAAACAAGTGGATTCTTTCTATTTTCAGGATGGGAGATAAGCATCCAGGAGAAACTAAAGGATATTGGGTAACTATTGCTAAAAAGGAAAAAAACTCAAGCATCATCATCCACACAGCCTAAACCAAACCCTGTTTATGTTGTATTCAGAGGAAGAAACCCAGGCTTCTATGACAACTGGAATCAATGTTTCATGCAAGTAAACAAATTCCCTGGTGCATGCCACCAAAAATATAATACAATGCCAGAAGCCATAACTGTATGGAAAAATTGGATGAAACAATTAGGACCTTCTAATATGATTTACCATTTCTCCAAACTTCAGACCCATGAAAGCCTCCTTGAAACTGAAACTTATGATTTTCACAACCCAGGAATCCCCTGTGAGTTGTATACACCTTTAAATGAAGCATGGAAATCTCATCTTCGAGATAGGAGAAAATATTTTAGAAAAAACATGAGTATCCTTGCTACAAAATTGCTGAACAAATAGCAACTTAGGATAAATTTAAAAGTCTGAGCCTCAAAATCTTAAAAGGCTTAAACTATGAAAATGAAGAATTTTTTTTAGAAAAAATTGATACTTTTCTGGAATTTTCTGAATTACTGGAAAATGACTTTTCAGACAAAATCTTCAACAGCATCAGGAGAATTTGCCCATTTGAAAAAGCAAAGACAATTCTCCCACGTCCTCTATTCCAAATCAAAATTCTACTAAAAATCGAGGACCACGAGCAAAAGATAAAAAGTCTTTTACTCCAACATTTTTACCAAAGTTTAAATTATAGTGATGACATGCCAAAACTGCATTTCGTTACTGAAGAGGGATATCCACCTTGGGATATTGAAACAATTGAATGGGGGTTAGTTAACAAACTAATTTTCTTAAGTGTAGCTTGTTTCAATCACTTTGAATTTCTACCCATGATGATCAAAACCACAATATATCATGTTTTGACAAAAAGAAAGTACAAATATACTCCTTATTTGTCGTTCCATATTTCTAGCACAATTGGTTAGCGGCCTCAAGAAATTTTCTATCAACTCTACCAAATCTGGTACCTCAGAGCCACTGAGGATTATGAATGGGACGAAATTGAACAGAATTGGGAGATTTCACTTACTGTACCGTTGGACCAGTTGGACACAACGAGATATTGGTCACAAAACCTAATCAATGTTTCAACTTATGCAGATTATTATCGAGAAACAGCCTTAAAATTCATGGTAACTAATGGACGGAGATCATTTGTTACCGGTTTATCGATAAACTATACTACTTCGCTTGAACAACGAGCATCTGTAAGGGAGTTTTTAAATAATTTGAAAAACAAAAATAATTGAGATGTTCCCTATGAACAATTAAGCCATGCGAAGGAATACAAACAAGCACAACAAAATGACCATCCAAATCACAGCCCTAACGATAGTATGTCATTCTAATCTATCGTTGAGGCCAACATTGCCAATGCATTTGATGCTTGACAATTAAACAAGGATAATTAACCCACGTGGACGACTGCAAATAATCTAGCACGAGAAGTGGGGAGACTAAACAAAAAATTGAAAATCTATTAAACAAAATAGATAATCAAAACCCAAAACAAACTGGTATGAATAGCCCATGGGATAACAAAATTCCTAGGTTATATTATGGTTCGAAAGAAATTAAAGCTCTTCAAACAAAAGAATTTAATTACACTGAATATATAAACATTCGTGAAATATTAGATTATTGGAGACATCTATACAAAGATCCAATATTAACCGTCTCAGAACGTAATAAACTCATTGAAAAAATACAAACCACGTATCTGGAAAATGAAAAATTATTATAACATTATCAGTATGAATTAAACCAATATTCATCTGATGAAGAAGATTTTCCATCACATGTTGTAAATACAATTGATAGGAAAAGGAAGGCCGAATCAAATGGTCGAGGTTCAAATATTTATATAATATTTTTATCCACACTCTGTGTGTTTGTATGTGGTAGAGTTGTCAATTCATGGATTATTTTCCAATGTATTGACATGTTTCTAGAGGTATCTTTCATTCCTATCCCTTTGGTTTGTATTTTTAGAATGACAGATGCCTCAATATTTGGAGACCCACATTTTGTTTGCTTTCATAATTAAATAACCCTTGTGAAGGTTATAAAAGTAGCAATCCTCCTCACTTATAAATCATCTTTTAAATCTTCTTATTCTTGTAATTCTCTCTCTCTCTTTGTAATATTATTCTCTCCACTTGTAATATTAAGTTTGTATGAATATTATTCCGATCATTTTCGAACTTGTGTAATTGGTATCAGAGCGGCTATGTGCTATAAAACCTCACCTTTGAAGAGGAAACTATACTCATAGGGGGTTCTCGCCTCATGATAGTTCACGACTGGTGGCGAACTGATGACTCTTACCCCTAGAGTGGCCCATCGGTTAAGGCCCGGTGTGGGTTGTAGTTGTCGAGAGGAAACATATGTAAAAAGCCATTCTCAAGGACCTTTGCATGCCACATGCACGCTTCGCGTTGTGTACCCTGGTGCAACATTGTCAATGCATTTGATGCTTGACAATTAGACGAGGATAATTAACCCACATGGACGACTGCAAATCATCCAGCACACGAAGTGGGGCCCACAAGCAAACAGTAACAAACTGACGCATGCAATGACGATTTGGACGTTTAAAACAAAAACATCTAAATTAGTTACTATTTGCTTTTTAATTATTGAGAATTACTGTGTACTTTTTACTGTGCACCTACTATGCACTTTATGACTTTTTCCTTTTGGCAGCCCACGTTTTGTTTGCTTTCATAATTAAATAACCTTGGTGAAGGTTATAAAAGGAGTAATTCTCCTCACTTGTAAACCATCTTCTAAATCTTCTTCTTCTTGTAATTCTCTCTCTCTCTTTATAATATTATTCTCTCCACTTGTAATATTAAGTTTGAATGAATATTATTCCGATCATTTCCGCACTTGTGTAATTGGTATCAGAGCTTTGTTATCAAAGGTTGGTATTCTAATTATGTTTATATTGTTATGCTAATATGAGTGTTAAAGTAGAAACTATTATACTCCATCACAGAACTTATGTTTCTAGAGAAAATTTTAAAGTAAAACATAAAGTTATTGGAATTAAGTGTCGTAATAATTGTTGTATGAAATATCGTTTAATCTTAGTTCTATATAAATAAGTGTGTATATCTTCTTTGTAATAAAGATGAGTTAAAACATAGTAATAATATTATATTATTTTGAAAATTTTAACGTTTTCATAAATCCCATATACATATTATTGTTTCAAAGTCCATATTTCCGTTTGCCAAAAAGCTATTGTAGTTAGCAATCGGAGTTAGGAAAACCGGTTTTAGGAACCTGAAGCAACATATAATAGGAGGTCTTAGGAACCAATGGAATCTGATAAAGATGAACAAAATAATAATACTATTAATTTACAATGTTTAGCACCATGGTTACAAAAGGATGAGTCTATGTATAATCATAGTTTACATATAGATAAAAAAATCTTTTGTCTAAGACCAGTAAAGCAATGGGTGTATCCATACCTTGTCTAAACATGGCAGTAATACATATTTGAATAAACCCGATATGTATATATTTAATATTTGGGTTTTTTTTCTTCCATCTTTTGATCTTTTTTAAATCAAAAAGTTTAATATCTGTTGTTTCATCATCTGTTGAGCCAGCAGTAGTATTACCATTAAATTGTTCAAATATTCTTGTTGAGAATAATTTGAATTTCGATAATTTATAGAAATCTTCCTTTTTATAAGTTGTCTTTGATTATCAATTTCTTATAACTGTTCGTTAGTAAAAGTGATTTATTCTCCAACTATTTCACGAAGAGCTATTGTTTGTAGCTCATCTTCGCTACTGCCTCGTACTTCTGCAATATTATACATAAATACGAGTTCTTCATCGGATGTTTTCGAATCAGATTCTAGTTCATATAAAATTTCATTAGAATAATTAGAAATATCAGAATCAGATAAATCTTCTCCATAAAATATTTCTAATTCTTGTTCTTTAAGAAATTTTATCATTTTATTTACACTTTTTCCCTTTTTAGGACAATCAGGTGCATAATGGCCTTCTTCGTTACAAATGTAACAACGACACTTCTTTTTTTTAGGTGATTTTTTAGAAGGTTTCTTTTTCCTAATATATTTTTTATACTTTAAAAAAGATGTTTTCTTTTTCCAAGGTTTCCATTTAAATTTTCTCTTTCGAGAATATTTGGAATATTTGGAATTTCTAGGAGGTGGATTACATCATATCTTCCAATTTTCTTTTAAAATCTTATCACAACATTTATAACCAGCTTTAGAACTTTTGATTAGATTTTTAACTTGCTTCTTGGATTTTATTTGAATAAATTTTTCAGATATTTCTCTTAATATCCAATTAATGTGAAAACTAAGATTATCATCCTGCTCGATAGTTTTTAACCAAGCAGGATAAGATTTTAAAGACTTTTCATCCCATGGGTTTGGGAGTTTGTGGAAGAATTGATCCATCCAATGTTTTGTTTCTGGAGGTTTTAGTTTGAAATAATACTTTTTATATATTTCAACAAATTCTTCAAATTGACAAATTTTACATAATTCTAGTTTAGATAATATGTAACACGCATCTTCTTGGAGTCTGGGTTCTCCAGTATATCCAATCATATTTTCTTTAATTATTTTAACAATTCCTTTTAATATTTCATCAAAAGATCTGAAGGTTTGTAGGAGCTCATTTTTTTGCTGAATTCCTTTATCTGAGCTTTCCCATTGTTGCAACCATTGTAAAATATCCCCTTGAAGTGTTGCAGCAAGGTAGTCTAAAAAAAATTCTTTAGGCCATGCACTCTTATAATTAGTAATGAGTATGGACATGGATTGTGTCCACTCATTAATAGTTTGTTCTTGATCGTAAAAAGGTACATTCCTTAAATCAAGATAAATACCATGTTGAGATATATTTTATTTGTTCAAATTATCCCTTCTTAAGAAAAAAGGATGTGATTCATCCTCATTCTTAGTATTACTTGTAGAAGCTGTAGAAGTATTTCCTGTTTTAACAAAATCTTCTTTTTCATTTTTATATGTAGGGGTTTGCATATAATCTTCAAAAGCTTCCCAAAGGAATAACAATGGCCCCCTTCTTCGTCCAAAAGCAAGACAAACTAACCCACTGCTACCACATTAGGTTCATCACCAAAGAAGATCCCGAGCTAGCCAATTGTTGTTATTATGATATCTGGCACCTCCTCAAGAATGATAGGTATCCCGAGGGTTCAAATAAGAAAGACCTGGAAAACCTATGAAGACTGGCCGCTCAGTACATCATCTGTCATAAAGCACTATTTAAGAGAAACTTCGATGGAACCCATTTATAGTGCATCGCATGGGCTGACATTGAAGAGGTGATGCAAAGAATCCGCAGCGGGGAATGTGGACCCCATATAAACGGTCACATGCTTGCCAAGAAGATCTTACGACAAGGTTACTACTGGACCACCATAATCCATTACACCGCATATGTTCGGAAATGCCTCAAATGCCAATAGTTCTCAAACCTTCAACACCTACCTCTGCGTGAATTATACAACATGACTTCTCCTTGGTCGTTCTCCACCTGGGTCATCAAGATTATAGGAAAGGTTACACCCAAGGCCTTTAACGGACATGAGTTCATCCTGGTTGCCATTAATAACTTCTCCAAATGGGTCGAAGCTGAGTCATATGCAGTTCTAAATGCCAAGAAAGTGGCCAAATTCATCATTTGCCGATATGGGGTCCCACTCGAGCTAGTGTCAGATAAAGGGTTGCATTTCAAAGTAGAAGTCACAGAAGTGGTCAACGAGTATGGCATTCAGAGACACAAATCTTCTCCCTACTGATCTCAAACCAATGGTGCAATCGAAGCCTCCAACAAGAACCTCAAAGCCATTATCAGCAAGATGAACGAAAGTTATCGAGACTGGGACAATCGAATCCCATACGCCCTCTAGGGCTATCGAACCTCAATCCAAACCTCTACTGGGCTACCATTTACTCTCTAGTATACGGCATGAAATCAGTCTTACCCGTGGAGCTATAAATACCCTCGTTACGCGTCATGCTTGAAAGCCAGGTCAGTGAGGAAGACTGGCATCAAAGCCGCCTCGACAAGCTATCACTCTTGGATGAAAGGAGACTGAAGGAATTATATCACATACAAGGGTACCATCGCCGAATAGTGCATTAATTTCATAAGAGACTCAAGGACCATGGTGTCCATAAAGGGGATTTAGCCCTCAAAGAAATAGTAGGCCCATCTGGGACCCAAAGGGAAATTCAAGCCCAATTGGAGTGGCCCGTACATTGTGAAGAAGATCCTGTCCGGTGGTGCCTCATGCTCACCGATTTAAATGGAGAAGAGATGGCTCGTCCAGTCAACCTAGACCATCTCAAGAAATTTTACCCCCAGTCCGAAATCTCGGCACGCTACGACTCTTCTCATCTCCCTTCTATTCTAACAAAAACTCTTCATTTCCTTCTACCCAGAACTACGTGGGCCTGATCCTCTGCAAAAATCATTCGCAGAAAAATTCAAAAAATTCAAAAACCTCGAGAGGTACGTAGGCAGCTCATACGTCTTACATGAGCATGGCCCCTTCTTTTTCACAAAAAAACTATTACTTTCTTATCTCTGAAAATGACAGTCCATTCTAACATATACTTGAACAAAAGGATTATGCATGCATTAGCTATCGGTATAGATAATTAAAAATACAGAATTCATCAAAAAGCACGGCTAGATGATTAAAAACTTGTTTATTTCAATAATAAGAAATTACGATACAATTACATAAGAAAAGGATCGGATAACTCACTTCCACCTACCTTCCTAAAAAACCAAATAAATCCCCAAATTTGTTCCCCAGTATAAAAAAAAATCCTCCAAGATCCCTACCCATAGCTACCAGAGGAGCCCGCTCCATCATCGTCATCTACATCCTTGGGTCCCCAAGCTTCCCCTGCCTGAATGGAGTGCCGCAGACGCTTCATGGATCGATAGGCTCAAACCAGCCTCGAAAACACCACAACCCCTCCCTCTATGGTATCATATAAGGAAAGCCATCTTTGTACAGTCTCCACTTCCAACATCTTGCTAACTAATCTCCTCCACAACCACTTCATATAATCCCCAGGGATGTTCCAAACTCTCCCAGCAGATTGAGAGGGACGAGTCGACAAACGTAGTCTCTCCCATAAAGAGCCAAGCTGCATGTGCAGACGCTCTGTCAAATCTTCTATCGGAAAGAAGTCTAGTGTCCGAGGTGGCACGATGTTCTCCCAGCAATATTGGCACAGAAGCTGCCAAGGAAAATAAAAAGAGGTCTGTCTAAGACCAACCAGCCGGACATATGGGTATTCTCCCAGTTCCAGAATAGGCAGCAACCGTCCCCACCAAGGTACTGACTAGTAAAAATTTAGAGCCCCATGCTCCATGAACCAGTCCTCCCAGCTCTCAATATCCAGGCCAACACAGCTGAAATGGCGCGAAAAGAAATTGGGTACAATCGACAAAGGGTATTCCGGAGGAGTCACTAGGCGGAATCTTTCAGAGAACCACATGAACAGCATCACAGGGCTACCCCTCAGAAAGTCAGAATGACCTTCTCGCCAGGCATCCAAGCCATTTGAAGTCTTCGCCAATATCATCGTCGCAGGATTGCGACAGTAGGATATCCATGAGGTAATAGCTGCAAGTTGTAGGTCCACCAACAGTTCCCCAATCACTAGCATTAGTTTTGAAACTAAGCCTATAATGACAACTCCGGCATATCCATCATCACCAACCTCCTACAAATGAACAGATCACAACACCTATGGAAGATAAATTATACTTCCAGCCACCAGTGATTTAGCCTCTGAGGATGAAATGCACAGAAGCCCAGCCAATAACTCCTAGGGAGAATGGGCAAACTCAGGTAGAGATGTAGCAACATCGGGATTTATCCCCAACATGGAAAAAAATTCCTCATAAGTCGAACATACTTCTTCCAAGCCAAAGCAGAATACATGGTCTTTAGGATGCCAGAATTGTACCACCTCCATCAGTATGTTCCACTCTATGGGCCGATTATGCCATAAAGAAACTCGATGCATGTTATAAGCATCGTAGTCAACGTTATAGGAGCACATCTCCTCCAAAGTCTCGAGGTAGTTGGAAAACTCAATGCCACCAGGGAGGGACATCGCACAGAATAAGAAAGTAGGAATGTGAGGGTGTGAGGAAAACACTCCACTCTTACCCCTCTCTTTACTTAAAAATCGCCACAAAAGACATAACCCCTGCAGAAATCAGAGGAAAATCGACCCCACAAGGTACCAAAGGCTAAAGAGGGTACCAATAAAAGCTTTGAATTGATGGGACTGGACTGACCTACTGATAGGCAGGGCAAGGTGCTTGCCGATCGGCAACCCCCTACTTTTGGAAATTTCCCTTTTTCCTCTTTTGTCAAAATTCAGAAAACTCAAAATAAATTGATATTCTCAACAGAATTTCAAAAATCCCATTTTTATCTTTATATAAATTCTCATTTTGAATAAAAATTTCTTTCAAAATCCCAAAAATATTTCTTTTTACGGTCTCATTAGCAAAGTAAAAAGCACATGTGCATGCATTCATTCATCATTAACAGAAGATAATAAAAAAAACCTTTATTGCATTGCATAGATATGTTTCTGTGTTACATCATTTTGTAGGAAAATAAATAAAATCAAAAAACAAATAGGACTCATCCCGAACCCACATTCTCTCTCTCTCTCTTCACCTCTCTCTCCTAAGAGCTTCCACCCCTACGACGCGCTCTCTTTACCCGATGATGAGATGACACACCATCGGTACCTGAACCAGACTCCTCCTAGGATGAGATAGACGGCACCAAATAAGAAGGAACAGGAATTGCATCCCGAATATGGGTAGTCACCGAAGATATCCAGTCCCTAATATCCCTCGGCCAAGTGTTGGACACCCGGACATGCTGTAAGAAAAGGCAAAATCAGTATATAACAAAAAAGTTTAAAAGAAACCAAAAGGAAGGAAAAGAAAAGAGCAAAAGATATACCAAAGGACAAAGAAACTCCTCTGTCAAACCCAACTCCTCCGGGTCCATCGCATAAGGACGATGCAGCATAGGAACCATCCCTCCATCAGCCCGCCGAATGTTGTATGAAGGAGTATGCAGCCGAACAAAGGAAACCTCCGAAGTCGCCACCTCCGTAGATGTCGAAGGACCACCACCGCTGTGGGAGGAACCTACTAGCCGACTCAAACCCGCAAGAGGGAAGGGCAGTGCATCATATATACTAGACGCCATCATCCAGCTCCTCACAAAGTCCATGTAATCATACGGCACAACTGTATCGATGTACAGCAGGTAGGACTCTCTAATAATCTCTACGATCCTCGCATCCTCCGTCAACAGTCGCTCCCTCCTTATAGACATAGGGGGCCTCACTGGTGGCACCACCACCTCTCCCTCAGCAATCTGTTGGACCATCCTCTCCCCGAGATACCAAGAGTGGCCAAACTCATGCGTTAGCGAACGCCTCATCTGCGCATTTACTCCAGTCAACCGTGTGTCCTGAATGGTCATCCCCCAATGGTAAAAGGTCACCTGAAAAATCCCTAGTAGATATTAGTCAAATACAAAATCGAAGCACACAAAGGTCTTAGACTGAAGAAGAAAAAATTCTTACCCTATCACTGGTCAGGCCATTCGAGACCTGACGTACCGCCTCTAGAGAGATAGACATCCTCGATTGCCTATTGTCCTTGCACCATCGATGCAACTGATAAAAATCCCCAAGAGTCTTGTCCTTCAAAGAAATCAACTAGGTATTAAACCCGATCACCTCATAGAACCACATCTGCCAAGGATAAAAAAAATCGCAATTAAAAAGATACGCATAAGGAAAATGCAAGGAAAATGCATAAAATTAAAGAATACCTCAAGAAGATACATGGCTCCAGTGAAAGACTGTCGGTAGCACCGGCTGAATGCATCCAAGGAAAAATAAAGGGTCACCAAAGTTAGACTCCCCCAATCATAGAGAGGGGATGTTCGAAAACATCCTCGGGTATGGTAAAAACCATAAGTGGACAACGTCGCCGCTCGACGCCACCGGAAATCCCCCCAACTCCAGTAAAATAAATAACTGGGTCATCTGCCTCACCTGTAGCCCATCCTCCACATCGATCACTCTGCCCAATAAAACATCCTTCAGCAGTGACGGACGAATGGAGTCCACAGACACTATCCTCCCCACATCACGAAGCGACGTGCGCACCACCTCCGGTCTCACACACAAAGAGCGATCCACCTCTATCTGCTCTCCATCACAATCCAGCCCCAGTAGCTGCTTCACATCTATGAGAATCACGGTCATCTCCTCAAAGCCAAAATAAAAGGTGTGGGAAGTGTCCCACCACCTCTCCCCTTAGGCGCATAAGACTGCTGTCGAACGAGGCATCTCATCTAGTACAGATGCCAACCTCCCAAAGCCTGCTGAGGATACCACCCAATGCACCACATGTGGAAGATGCTCCCAGACATCCTTAAGCCCTGTCGTCTCGCGAGCACGCAAATTCGACAGAGAAACATCAGACTGCCAAAAGAGGAAAACCACAAAAAAAAATGACAAAAGTCATTTTACTTACATAACCGCCTGGGTCACCACCCTCGAAGAGCGATGACATGATGGCTCTTGAAGTAAGGTTCGCTCATCTGTAACCGGCTCGAATGCATCAAAAGAGTTCTCGCTCCCCAAAGCAAGAGGCGCCCTAGCCTTCCACTCCACATTTGCCCAGTCATCAACATCCAACTATTCCCGGTGTATTACAATGCTCACAAAATTTAGGATCATCTCCTATTCCCCAAAGGTCTTAATTTTCCCCGAGAAATACGTCCAAACCCCGGACCACCTAATCACTTCCCCAGCATCAAATTGGATGTTCCCCAGGAACAGTCTCTAAAAGACACAAGGATTTCCCAAAAAATTAGCTCCCCAGATCATTCACTATTCCCCAGTGGAACCCAAAATCCAATCTTTTTCCCCAGCAGAATCCCTAATTTTTTCGAAGAAAATGTACACCTCTTTTAGGTCAGAATTGACCTCGGTCTTGGATCGTTACCTAAGTTAGGTAAGAATTGACCTAGGTCCTCGGTCGTCACCTCTCTTAGGTCATAATTGACCTCGATCCTCGATCGTCACCTCTTTTAGGTCAAAATTAACCTCGGTCTTGGATCGTCAATTAAGCATGCAGAATTGGCTTCGACTCGCAGAATTAGTCATTTCAACTTAAGCCCACAGAATTGGCTTCAACCCGTAGAATTGGTCATCTCATCCTTAAGCCCGCATAATTGACTTCGACCCACAGAATTGGTCATTCCATCTTCAAGCCCTCAAAATTGGCTTCGACCCACAGAATCGGTCACCCTCATCCCGAAGACCTCATATTTGGCTTCGACCCGCAGAATCGGTCACCCTCATATTCAAGCCCACAAAATTGGCTTGGACCCACAGAATTGGTCATCTCACCTACATACCACAAAATTGGCTTCGACTCGTAGAACTGGCTTCGAATCAGAGAATTGGTCATTTAACCTTAAGCCCATAGAATTGGCTTCGACCCGCAAAATTGGTCATCCCATCCTTAAGCCTGTAGAATTAGCTTCAACCCGTAGAACTGGTCATCTCACCTAAAGCCCGCAGAATTGGCTTTGACCCACATAATTGGTCATCTCAACATAATCCCGTAGAATTTGCTTCGACCCACAGAATTGGTCATTTCACCTTAAGCCCGCAGAATCGGCCATCATAAACTAAGCCTAATAATTGGCTTTGGCCCACAGAATTGGTCACCCCCATTATTGCTTTGGTCATAACTTCCTTTAAGACTATCCCCAGCATGTTCCTTTCAACTTACAGAATTGGCTTCGACCCGTAGAATCAGTCACCCTCATCTTCAAGCCCACAGAATCAGCTTCGACCCACAAAATCGATCACCCTAATCTTCAACCCCTCATAATTGGCTTCGATCGACAGAATCAGTCATCCTCATCCTTAGGTCCTCATAATCGACCTCGACCCATACTCTTTCAAAGGCATCATGTGGTGTTTATTCTACGGCTATCATTTGTTCCAAACTCACCCATCGAGAGGCTCTATAGACACCCCATTATAATATCCCCTAACCTCTTCTAAGATCCCTAGCACCTCCCTTCATCATTGCAAACCCAAGTCATACCCCAAGTACTGACCTAAAGGTCATCGGGCACTCCCAGGCTCCCTTTGACCAAAAGCCAAACTCTTCAGCTCGACCGATACCGAATGAATATTTGAAGGGCACTAAAATCCCTTTCTAATGGTCCATTACGTGCGCGATTCTGACTTACCATACTAGCGAATGACCCGTTTTCCCTCGAAACTCGATCAGGAGGTCGCCGGACACTCCCAGGCTTCATTTGACCAAAGTAAACTCTTCAGCTCAATTGAGACTGAATGAATCTTCCAAGGGCACTAAAACCCCTTCCAACGGTCTGCCCCATCCGCGATTCTGACTTACAGTATGGACGAACGATCCATTTTACTTCGAATGGTCATCGAACGCTTCCAGGCCCCAGTTGACCAAAGTCAACTCCTCGAACCAGGTCAAACTCTTTGGAATGTCTAAGTACATCTCTTAAACTTTCTAATGGTCTGCCCCATGCGCGATTCTGACTTACCATGCGGATGAACGATCCGTTTACATCCGAAGTTTCCTCGTCCAAAGAACCGACGAGTGCTTCCGACCCACATTGACCCAAAGTCATCTCCCGGACCCGAGTTCAGTCAAAATGAGTTTCGAAGGTCTCTGAAATAAGTTTCTAATGGTTCACCCCGTGCATGATTCGGATCTACATTTTGCTCTCTACGACTGATTTTCCGAAGGAACCTGAAAGACACTACCAAACGGCAGGTTCCAAGATCTGCCTATCGGTAGTGTGCCTAAACACTTTTGCCGATTAACAGGATCGGGGCTATGCCGATTGGCAATTCTCTGGGCCTATAAAAAGGAGGACCTAACCTCATTCCAATAGGAGAAAAATCAGTGATCCATTGCTCTCAGCAAGTTCAGAAAACCCCTCTCAAAGTCAGCATGATTTCCACATCCAAATCCCTTTCCAACCTTCACCTTTCATCACCTTTTTCATCAAACTTGGTGAATTAAGTACCCTCCATCATCATCCAAGTGCAAGGGATGCTCTCCAACATCCAAGATCAAGCTTAAGATCTCCAAGAAGGTCCAACTCTTTCAACTCTCTCTTTAAATTTTCCTAAATTCGCATTAACTTGTTTTATTACTTAGCACTTTTATTCTCTCATGTCACATATCTTAATATGCTTTTTATCTAGTATTATTGCACATCTATTATTTTCATATAAATAAAACCCAAAAAAAAAGAAAAAGAGGATTTGCTCATAAATTCCAAACGGGAATTCTCACACTTTTGTCACACTTTTCTCACAATTAAAACACTTTTTTACACACACACACATACAAGAGAAGTCCCCGGTTGGATTTATGGGATAAATCCCACCCCTCCTTTTGCATACGAACTACGTGGACTTTGATGCCTTTATAGGCTATGTAGGCGTCTCGGGGTAAAACCCGAGATTCGAGTCCTTTTTCTACTTTTTTTCTATTTTTCTATATTCTTTAAACTTAACTCTCTTAAATTCTATATATATATATATATATATATATATGTTATTAATGGCATATTATTTCACATGCGTTACCATAAGAATAACTTCGATAAATAAGTCTTTGGGTTCCAAAGAAGATTCACATAAATAATTGGGATTTATTGTGTGAATTAAAAACAAGTTTAAGCCCTAAAAAGTGAAGATTATTTTGCAGTTATTCTGCAAATTGTGTAAATGAAAAGTCTTAAAGAAAAATCTTCACGAAATAGGTTTTTATAGGTAAACACGAATTTTTATGCAGCGGAATGTCGTTAAAACGATATCTTAAGATCGTTAAAATGATATTGACATCTCGTTAGAAGCATTCTTTGAACCACGTATCAAATGACCGCAAAATCACAAAACAATACGGGGTCGTTTGATCCATATGAGAAGTAGGGATTCAAACAACCTATTAAAGGACATCTCAATGTCAATGTCGGAACTTCAAACGACCTATCAAACAACATGCCAATGTCATTTGAATGACATTGCTAAGTCGCTTGAATGACTGTAAAGCAAAAAAATATTTTTTTAAACTTTTAAATCATGTTCGAAAACTGATTTAAAACATTTAATAAAAATGCCTTATTTTTTATAAAAAAAACAATTCAGAAAATTATCCCAATGTGTAGTAAAAAATTTAAGTAACACAACTAAATCCATACCAAAATTATGTCTTGTTGAGGAACTTTGTTGAAGATGCTTGATATTCAGATCCGTCTTTTTGAATGAGTGAACGTGAATTGCTTTGACGGTTGAAACGGGATAGGCCATACACGATGTAAACTAGGTAATATGGACATGATGGAAAACATGTCCTTACATTAATCCCATATTCTTTTAAACTCCCACTTTTGGGCCCCCAAACAATCTCAAAACACTACCCGGATTGGTCAAATATCTCCCTTAAAGGTATACCTATCCCTCAGACTCAACTTCAGATATTTAAAATACTTAAACGAGTTCCCAAATCACTCTGAAACGTACCCAAACAATGCCTACTATAATTTACACATTTTATTATGTTTAATCATAAAACAATATTTATTCAAGTAAGATACAATTTAATTATCCAAGAATATATGCATTTGGCATAAAATGAATCACATAATCATGCATATTACATTCAAGCAATTTATTCCTGAAATTTATTTTACATAAATTTTAACAAATTAATTATTATAAAAACACAGGGTGTTACACTTACCTCCCAATCAACATCCCTTTCATAAGATCTTTTTGTTTTTATCGAAAATCCCTTCTCATTACCATATATTTGGCAATATTCAAATAATGTTTAATGTTTCCCGGGATCTCTTATTTTCTCCTCTTCGACATCTTCATTTTGCAGATACTCATCAACCCTTCTAAATATCGCACATTAGCATTTAGATCAAAAACTCCATTCATCTAATTACTTTAAGCCCTTCTACATTCCTACAAAAATAAGGAAAATCATGGAAAAAAATGCAGTACGATTTTAAAAAAGTTGTATAAACGAATTTAAACATAATATTATTATAACTCGGAATAATATAAAAGCAAGTTCTAGAAACTGATATACGCAAAATTATATAAAAACTTGTTGATCTAAACATCTTTTATTGTTATTATAATACCATAAATCCTTTAAAAAAATCCATTTATTTTCTCCAAAAAGGTAAATAGAGAAAAAAATAAAGGAAAATATTTATTTCATCGATGTCAAATTATGAATGGAGTTTCTATTTTTTTTTTGTAGGTACCGAAAAGAGCAATCGAAGTTGAAAGGTGGGGTAGGAATAATCCATTTTGGGGATTATAAATTTTGGGGGGAAATGGGTTTGTGTTTGTTTGTGAGGCTAGACATCAGTAAAATCAACTGAATTTTTTTATGTGGCTAGTGCCACATCATCAAGTTTGGCCTTTATGTATATAAACCAAATTGCTTTATCTTTACCGATAAAAATAAGGAAATTGGTTATTTCATTTGAACAAATATTATAAAATCCCATTATTTTATTTGGACAATTTAAAATAAAACATTCTCCTTGGTTATATGTTTAAATTATTTTCTTAAATTATAGGTTATTAAATATGTATAATTAGAAAATAAAAATTAAATTCCAAAATTTATTTCATAAATATATTTTTTTAAATATGGGAATTGAGGATTTTTATTTATTTCACATATTTAGGATGTGAAAAAAATTGTGAAAAAATTTCCAATATGAGTTACCCTTAAATTTTAAAATATTAAAAAAAATGAATAAGGCAACCTTTAAAACCGTTTTAAATTATTAATTGGGAGAGGCAGTTGGTCATAAAAGAATTATGCAGTCTCCACCAATGACTTGTAGATTTTCAATAATAAGTAGGTCCTCTAAAGAGGAATACTAATTATTGTGATAGCTTGTATAAATTTTCTTAAGGATAATTTTGGACTCGTATTTATATGGATGAACCCCAAAGGAGGAGTGAATGTGATATGGTATAGTGTAAAATTACTTTATGGTATACAACTAGACACAGAATTATAGTAGGTTCTCTAAAGAGGAATGCTATTATTTTATAAGATCGAAATATTGGCTATAAAATTTTAATTAGTATAGTCTTTGAGTATATGGCAAAATTAAAATGAAATGGTCTACCTAATGTGTTTATGGATATTAGGTTCTCCAGAGAGGAATTATTCAAATAGTAATTAGGATGTTGGTGAATTTTTTTAAATTGGCGTAGAAAACTAACTTTTAATTTAATTCAATGTTAATTGGTTGCTAAATTATGTTATTTATTATATGAGTCTCTAGTTTTAAATCTTAACTCCAATAACCACGAGTTATCACACTCAACTTTATCTAATTTATATCATAATTATTAATACTAAATTTATATTGGACAGATTATTGACGGTAGAGGAATGCATGTGTGTATTCTTTCAATGTTGTAAACAATAGTGACATTATAAGATTTATATAAGTAAATCTAGAATATTAATGGAAATAAACTAATGATAAGGTATTAGGTTGAATTGTTCATTAAGTCAAATATATTTCATTCTCAATACCAGTCGATGTCTACTTCCTGCGATATGATGATTATCTCGCATAGAATGTTTGATGATCAGAGTCATATAGTTAATTAGGATGTCATAAATGACTTTAAATGAATATTAATATGCTGAATGCAACCCTAATTTTAATATTTTTTGTGAATGTGATTTCTCATGTGAATGAGCTAAAAATTTAAAGAGGTAAAAGTGACAGGAAGCCCAGGTCGGTTTTCTCTCCATCAAAGGGTTTTATCACGAAATCATATAAGCAATTATAATACTAAAAGAACTTCATCTTCTTAACTGAAAGGTGGAAAGAAGTAGAATTTAAATCATAAAATAGTAACTTGGGATTTAGGCAATGGCTGGGACTCAAAGAAAATTACTAATTTTCATAATTTCAAGTGAATTCATTAAGAGAAGTCGTAACATAAGTAGGATTTAATAAGATTATCTTGTTTAAAATAACAAAGTACACAAAAAGTTAAATAATATTTAATGGTTCGTTCTATGGTGATCTGGATTGTAGACATGGGAGACATTAATAAGTGGTACCAAGAAACTAGTTGACTTCTGATAGGTGAATTTATCTACTACAAGGAGTTTATAGTTATACTGGGAGACGAGAGTCTCAATTTTTATATTTAAGGATTTAATTATAAACGATTTCTTATAAGTACTTGAAAATAGAAGGAACTTTGGTTAGGCTTGTAAATTTTTTACGTAAGGATTTTTGTTTTATTTTAATAGCATATAGGTTGTAACGGTAATGAACATTATATCTATCTTGGTACTAAAGCATATAATCTTTATAATATAAATCTTATATTTAGTGGATCGTAGTTTTTTTTAATAATGTTCATGATTTATCACTAAAGGGATAATATTTTTTTTATAAAAAAATAATATATCTATAGCACCGAACACATAGGTCCTTTTATCTAAATGGATTCATAAAAAGGTAGAACATGGGCTCTCACACTCATCGAAAATGCAGGCACTTGCAATCAGTGAATTTGGTTTAGATGGAAAGTGACCAAGAGGTATTATAGTTATAGAAATATTATAAATGGTTTATTATTATTGATGTAATTCTATAACTAGATCTTCAAGAATTTAAGAATTTTGTATCAGTGGTACGGATTATATCCTAGAAGATAATGCCACAAGTTACTTTTAGTAACGACTTGTCAAAGAAAGAAGAGTCAAGTTTATTATAGACATGATAACATTCAAAAGAAATAGATACACATATGCCAATATTTTTTTCCAATTTAGTTGTCTTTACTCCCCTTAAAGATAGTGAACTACTTTTAAAATTATTTTCGATACATTCTCTAATTGGTAGCACAACACTTGTATTGGGAGAAAACATCAATGAATTAGGACAACGACAAATGTTTAAATATATATTCTAGACCACATTCCCATAAATATTATCCATAACAAATTAAGGTTTATTATTATTGTATGAACTTGTTTCATACTACTAGCATAGGTGGAAACATCACAAAAAAATGAGTATGGCATTCTAATACTTGGTCGTAATCGGAGGATTGTCAATTATCATAATGGTGAAAAGCATCGAAATGCATCATAATTTGTACACTCGTAACGGGATATATTAATCATAGTAGGAATCTTGTTCTTGGGATAGGCCCCCATCATGACCTTGCAAAATAGACTGAACTCAATAACTATAATAAAATATTCCTTCACAAGGACACATTACATTCTCGCAAAAAGTTATGATGTTTAGTATCATACAGATTCAACAAAATAGGGCCAGATCTAGTAAATGAAGAAAGTGAGGTAAAGATAGGAAGGCTAAGTCCTTCAAGGCTAGTTTTATGAGCATAAGATTTATCTTATCACTAATAGCCATGTTAACGCCTTTTAGCTGTCTCTTTACCATTATTATTCTTTTATTTTACGAAATGTGATAATGCACTCTTCCTACTTTTGACTTTTGTTACTTATGTAATCGAAAAATATGCATAATGAGTATCAAGAGTGCATATTTTGCTATCTTGAGAGGTTCATGTATGAATTTAAGCAAACATCATAGTTGTGAAATATCTAGTTTTATTAGGTAATGAGGTCTATGATTTTAAAAAATTGTTGGATTTATACATTGTGTACAAAAGGTGTGAAAAAGCATGGCGGTGTTTTTGGATACTATTTTTATAAATATATTTCTCGTCGCACATAAGGTGTGGATATTAGTCATTGAGAGCGCGGTAGTCCACCTAGATCGATATAAAAGCATTATAAAGGTTTGTTACATTCTAAGGATTAGATTATTATTTGATCAATGAAAATAATATATTTTACTTATCTAAGTTATTATATTGATAATGTTCTTTCCAGATTTTGTTATGGAGGACTCCAAGAAAAAATTTCGCTCTTTCAAACTTGGAATTAGTATAACTCCATAAAAGAATATTGGTTTTGGTAGAATATATATTTAAGTACCTAAAAAGGATTGATTAATATATTTTTGGTTACCGAATACAAAGTTAAGTAATTTGTAGGTTACTAAATCATTTAGTCAACCATATTTAATATTCCAGAAAGTATATAATTCATATAGAATAAGAAATTGTATAAAATGGGGTTGATATTATTGTCTATGAATGCATTATTTAACAACCAAAAAACCTCTTGCATTTTGTGTGAGGTATGGATGTTAGATGAACAATACCATGTATTTGAGTATACGTGGGAGAGTGTTGGAGTTTTATGGTAAATGTCATGGTTCATTAGTGCATAAGTGTCTTCTATTCTGCATAGTAGATTATTTAGTGTGTGTAGTTTCACTTACACACGGAAGATTAGATCATCAATTCTTGTAGAATATTAGTACGGTTCACAGTATTAGATGGAGATGGAAACACAATTGGTAGGATTGTAGTGTAATATTTTAGTACGTTTAACCTAATTATGAGAAATGATACAGTTTAAACTTATTGTGCTAGTATACTTTTGGTGTATTGAATGGGACCAATTTGATATAATTGTCTTTATACTAACTATATAAAATAATACACGTCTCACGGGTATTATGAGTACTTAATCTCTTACTCTGGACATAATTGGTGGGCACGCTCATTAGTTGTTCATTACTTTGACCTATTAGGTGAGATTCATTTATGGGTTAATAATCTTGGTAGATTGGATAATGTTGATTAGTTTATGGTAAATGTTAATTATGGATTGAATCCACGTCTCAATATAGATATTCATGATATATTATTGACGTAGCTTATAAGTTTTGATTATGTCAAACCATACCGGTGGATTTATTTATCTGACAAATCAAATAAGTTAAGCAGACGATCTCAAGGAATTCATAAGAATTCAATTAAGTTTAATTGCCACCAATTTAGTTTAATCAATGGGTATCTTCAATCCTAACATGGGGAAAAGATTAAGCATTTATTAATGAGGAGCTCAAAATTATAGTTTTGAGGGGGTACACAAGAGTTAAATTATTATTCTTTTATGGAATGAATAATAATTTATTAAATTATGGAATTAATTATAGAGTTTTATAAGGATTTCTATTCTATAGAAAATTAGTCTGATAATTCCCCTTAAGGTCCCCCTGCTCGCCTACATAAGCAATATTTTGTCTCCAAATTATGGAAAACATCATTATAGATCATAAAAATGCATAAAAACTAATGATAACTTCATGCTCCTTAGTTCCTACAAATCAATGGCATGTCTTGTCTTGAAATGAAAATCATGGAAGATCTTGAGGTCTCTTTCATAACTCTTCCCTTGTAAAATAAACTTTGGACAATTGAAACATTAGAAATATTTGAAATTTTAACCCGACCTTGTTGATATAAAGAGGAATATTAAAAAAATTCAGATCATTCAGATGTCGTTTGGTCTGTCTCATTCATGCATCTTTACTAACCAACGACTAGTAAAATAGATCTAATAACACAGAGTAGATCGAAAGTCGACTAAACAAGATATCAAGAAGGTTAATTAAATATTAAATAAAGTGTTATAATACACATAAACCCTGATTTAATACTTGAATGTTCATGGATATGAAGTTTTGGTGATGAAATCAATTAAAGAACATCAAATTTCATATGGCTAAACAAATTCACTATGTAAACAGTATCTACTAGTATCAGAGGAATTATTTTAAGGAATAACGACAATATCCCCCACCCCCCATAAATTTTATTAATTAAAGAGGAGAAATATCCTCTCCAAGCTAGATTTTATAAGTTGTTAAAGAAGAAAAAAAAATAATCCAATCAACTATCGAACCAAATGAGTTGAATATTTGATAGATGGAAATATGTTATTTTATAAATAACCCCATTACATAATATATTTGGACACTGTAATGGAAGGTAAACGTGCTTTATCTACCTTTATGATAATTCTAATGAGCTTAGGAAGAGTTGACTAGGACCTCAAAGTTTATGATAGGAGAATTTGATGAACCTTATTAGCTACACCATCACCCACTCTATTACCTTGCCTCGAAATATTATCAATTTTAAAATTGTGATTCTTAATAATAAAATACAGGCAGTCTACTCCAAAATTCCCTTCAACTTCAATAGAGGTTTCCCCTTACCATTGATTAAATCCACTATTAATTTATAATATGATTCAATCTATAATTGTCTAATTCCTGTATTCCTGCACAAATTAATAAATTTTGCAATAGCCACCGCCTCTACACATATGTTACTTTCAAACCTCAAATATTTATGAAAACTTTCTATAAAATCACCTTTACAATCCCTAATTATGTCATTTTCTCCACTTTTCTACTTGATTGCCCTTAGATATTCAATCCACATTTATTTGAAATAACCAATTTGAGTTTAGTCCACTTGATTATTCTAATAGACAAAGAAATGGTCTTGATTTCCAGATGAACATTGTTTAATAATGAACTAATCTTCACTCTTCATCCTATCTGAAAATATGATTCTATATTCTAAAATTCTTATCGGGCTATTGATATTTTCGAAGGCATAACTTGAGAACCGCTTATTGGAATGGGATGAAATATTTTTTGAGGTTTTAAAGGATGAAAGCTATAAAAACCATAAAAAGGTATGAGAACTCTTACACAGATACACCATAAATGTAGTTTAATTGAAACTAAATTATCATATAAATAAAATCATTTGATAAATTAAGTTCTCTAGCACCACTAACTCAATAGAGATCAACTAAGGCTAGGCTTTAATAAATATATGAGGTTAAGCACCAATTTCTTAATTAAATAGTAAAATGTCATAAAAGTTTGACTTTAGTGGTGAATATAGACTTAAGATAATCAAAAATATAGTTATACTTGTACTATAAGTTGTAATTATTATATGGGAATCACGTAATGTATAAAAATGTGACATCCCGCTTATTAAAATAATGGTTGGCCAGCCCTCTACTAAAATAAAATAAGACTCTCATAGGCTCATTCTTAGCATCACTTTCGAAACCAATTAATTACTAATCACCTATTATTAAATTAAATTGTGTGTCAATTTTAATCTTTATTAACGTGACCCAACAATACTATAATCAAACCATAATTTATTCAGATAATAACAAAAGTCCACATTCACACATTAAGTCTAAAATAGAAATTCATTATATGAAACTTAATTGAATAAACCATCGGTATAACATTCATATAATAAATTCCAATAATAAAATAAAATAAGTCTAACTGACATGGGCAACATGCCCGGATATGAAAAAGGATCATGTCTTGATTATGAGAATAGAACCGGATAAACAAAATCCTGTAATATCCCACAGTTGTCGCAGCTCTAGTACCTGGAAGAATAATGACTCTTGGCGTCCCTGTGTCTGGACACCTAAAATGTTTTGAAATGAATTTGATACGGGTCAAAGCCCAAATCCTTTTGAAAATATTTTACTAGTAATTAAAATGAATAAATAAATGTATATCCATTTACTCATAATGAAATTAGTACCGCACTATCTCATGTGACACTACTCACCTCTCATCTAAAGTGTGCACATGGCGTAAGAATTTGAATCGCCTAGTTATGCTACCCAGCTAACTAGTTCCCAGGTATCCTTAATTTCTATACACGATCTCATCCTATGTAATTTATTTATTTAGCTTTCACATTCGCTAATCATTAGAACTCTCGAATATAATTTTTGAACTATTTTCAATAACTTCCCCTAGTTATTAATTTTCACATTTTAATTCAATATGCCCCTATATAAGTTCTTCACACACACACACACACACACACACACACATATATATATATATATATATATATATATATATATGTATGTATTTTATCTTCACATCATGCATACATTTTACCACTCACTATATATATGTAATCATCATCCTTAATAACAATAATAATTTGTCGGATGTGGGGCTCTAATGCTATTATAATCCAGGGAATACTCACATCATTTTGTCTATCGCGACGGTATCTCACACTGAACTATGATAGAAAATAAAGAACGACATTGAAAGCGATCATTGGTTCCTAGATAGTGATCAATAACTATACCCATAATTACCTCACCTCGAATTCAACCTTAACAGTCACATGCGTGGAGACTATGACCTCTGACTAATACTTACCCTGCATTTGCTAGCCAAGGAATATCACTTACTTGCGCAACCTCTGATGATAGCCCTTAGAGGGGTATTCCATTATATCCATATAATTATATCTTTCACATCGATATATATATATATATATATATATAATACTTACCTTGCATTTGCTAGCCAAGGAATATCACTCATTTGTGCAACCTCTGACGATAGCCCTTAGAGGCGTATTTAATTATATCCATATAATTATATCTTTAGCACCGATATATATAATTTTCATACATATGTATATTCAACAACGCTTATCACAATTGTCACAAAATGCATTATCACCCAATGCTCCATTCTATACTCAATTAATTAATTATTCACTTAATTAATTAATTTATATCCGAAATATAATTTCTGGACACACAAATAAATCACCCAGTCCGTATCCAAATTTTCCTATATTTTATCGCAAGTCATTAATAAATCTCCAAGTATAATTCACCTCAAATACTCTAAATTTCACCCAAAAAAATCCCAATTTTAAACCTGGTTTAAAAATATTAAAAATTATATCTAAAAATTATCTGAATAACCAATTCGACTTTAGATTTGGATTCTACACGAAAAATTGACTTGGGTATGTGTTTTCAATTTTTCTCAAATATCGTCCAAAAGCACTCAAAAAGAAGATATAAACTCTCCAAAACTGATTTTTCTCCTTTTAATTTCAACCACCTTAATCCCAATTCACATCACAACTAAAATATCAAATTCTCATAAGTTCCATATATAAAACTTTCAATATTATCTATAATTCAACTACACAATATGATTATATGAAATTTATGCTTAATCTCCCATTAACATAAAATTCTCACAATAGCACACTAAATCATTTTTTTCTCAATTCTTCCTATCAACATCAACTCCTGGAAATTCAGAATTCTCAATCAATGTTAATTCTCAAAAAAATCAATAATCTATAACATTTCCCTATTATAAATATTTTCAAATTGTAAATCATTTTCCAAAATCGAACCATTTTTACGTGAAAATATTCCAAAATATCTTTTCCTAATTATGATATGACTAAAGTTTAATATACAAATTGGATAGCAAGTTAATTACTTGCCTGAAGGTTTGTAGGGTCTAAATTTGATGAAGATGTTGATAATCCTCCGCCAATTTCTCTCCAGTCCTTTAATACTAGAGTATTCTTGAGTTGTTCTTCAATCTCTCACTTGGACTCTTGAGTTTTTTCTTCTCAATTCTCTTCACTTTCTCTCAAACTCTTCGTATAACTATTCTAAACCTTTGAATTTATGAAAAAGACCTTTTTTTAAATCCAAACCCTTCATTTCTATAAGTGTAATCCCGTTTTTGACTTTACATATGCCATTAAGAAGTCCAAAAGTCACTTAAACTAGTCCCGATTAATCTAAAAAGCCCCCGAGATCTGAACACCACCCCCAGGTACTTAATTTTGACTATTTTAATCCATTTCGGATCAACTGTGCACTCGAAATCATCACCCGATCCAGTTACCAATATTTTCCATCTCAACCTACTATAATTTAACCAAGCATGTCCTAGTTGATATATTATTAAATTCTTTCATGTTTACTCACTTATGACATAATATTATTTGACGTCCAATTTTATTAAATGTATCACACTAGTAAATAGATTATCACATAAATACTAATTCATTTCACTTTAAATTAATATTTAATTATTTTCTCATTATTTCTTGATTCAATTAAATTATGTGTTAGCCACATAATTTAAATGTCCAATTAAATATATGTAAAACTACAAGGAATTACATACTTTCCTCCTTGAAAATAAATTTCGTACCCAAAATTCAGGTAAGCCTGGTACTAAAAACTTCAAATCCTTACCCACATGGCATCCAAACGTACTCATAATTAACTCTTGATAACATTTTAGTGCCTCCAATATTCAACCGCTGGGGGTACCATCGTGTCTAAAAGCCTGTTGCCTGCTCGTTACAGACCAAGATTAGTGACAAGTCTATTCAAATCATTTCAAATTGTTACACTTAATTATTCGTAAGGTCTCACCTACATAATGATATGCAAAATTATTGTAAGCCACCAATAATTCTCCAATAAGATGAGCACATGCTCAAATGGCTCTATCATCTCATTGTTAGAAAATGACCCACTTCCCTAGTTGTCAACTTACCTTTTTTACCCAAATCACATAACTTCCTTCATGGGAGACACCCATTATAATGCTAGTCTTTAACTCTTCAATTCGTGACGACGTAACTCTTACGATGTTCCTGAACTATATGAAAATAACTTTGATTATCTTAATACTTACCGGCCGACTCTAAATCATATCCGACCCGCGAAACTTCTTATTTCCCCACCAAACCATAGGGTGGACGACAAAGCCTCCTGCCTCAATACTTAAAAGGCATCTTTCTAGCTAGTACGAGCCATTACACGCAACTGTACCAATGGTAATTACTCCTCCAAATTACCTTAAAATCTAGAATACACATGTTTCCCATCCTTCAACATCCTAGTCACTTTTCCCGTTTACTCCTCAGTTTAAGGGTAATATGTCTCATTCAAAATGCACTTCATCCCCACCGTCTACTAATACTCCCAATCGAAGGTGGGACTTAAGGTCCTCATCCCGAATCACAACTATTATTGGGACACTTCTTATGTCGGTTCATTTTCTCTCTCAAATGAAATGTTGGGTATGTTACCCAATAATGCAACTCGCCTAAATTAGCGATAATTATTCCTCCTCGGTCAACCCATCCCACAAGCCTAAATGGAATCTTTACCTATTCATGATGTTGGTAACCTAACAATGAACTTCATTAGTCTGCCTATCCATTATGTCAGTGGAATCGCCGATTATTGAAAAATTCTAGTGGATCACCTTGGACCAATCAATTCTAATCAACAAGTAGTGCACCTAGAGACAATTTCACTACGTATCACTCCATATTGATACAGAAAATCAATATCCCACGTCATGTGGTACATCTTACTCCCTTTCATAGGGTACCTCCAAAATCGTGACCCATTCGTTTGCTCTAAACTATGAACTTGTTGGGTCCTCCTTGCCTGTAAAATCAACATCCTAATATTCCCAAGACACCCTTATATTTGATTGCATAAGCCTTCTCTTGATTTTCCTAAACTTATTAGATATTCCCTTGGCTAGAGATTCCTCCCCTATATCCCATATCGAGTATGATATCTCTCCTTATTTTATTTTTTTTGTGTGTGTGTACTATCTCCTTCCTCAACCATAGTTCATTTCATTTTACTTTTTTTCAATTTCGCTTCTATTATCGCACATGCATACGATTCAATCCATTTATCACCTCGTCCCCCTTATCATGGACGATTATAAAAATCAAACTAACTAGGGCGTTCATACGCCCTCTATCCCGTGTAAATCTGCACAAACATCGCATACATAACATTTTTACTTAAAATTTGACCCCGAATGCTCGGCATGACTATACCGTAAGAATATTATGTATTACCCCAACAAAAATGATTTATATATCCTCAAGATTGCCCACCAATCCACTAGTGGAGTTAACTTTACTAGTACTTTCTGCACAACCCTACTTGGTTTCACTGGCCTCATATCACATAATAGCTCTAAGATATAAGTGTTTTCTCCAAATGTAACATGATAAACATTCAAACCGATGCATTGTCATCTAACAACATTTTCCAACTGACGACGATTACAAAGGTTCATGCATGGAACATCACGCAATTAAAATCCAACTAAGGGATTGCCATAATGCCCCATCACTTGACATTATCAATTATCGATATCCTTTACCCCACAACACATTAGATACCCAAAATCTTAACCCCGGACATATACGTCTAATCCTCAATTCCCGCATCTCTAAAGGAGTCATATAACAGTGTGATCGCACTATCACTAAGTCTCCAAGGCTAAATTAATAACGAGTTAAATATTTTTGCTCGGCGATAAACCCGATATCCCTTAAATCACATCAGTATAGTCGTTACGCACCGAAATCAAATATAATGAGTCAATTATATTCTCCAAAATATCCATTTAAATATAAAATATATGTGACTTGGCCCTCTTCCAAGTGAAATATCATAAAAATAACACATCCTTCCCCTGGAACAGTGAACATAATAGCCTTACTATAACAGTCCACTATCATTCACCCCATCGTTTACCAGTCCATACCCACTATCATTCACCCCATCATTCACCCCATCATACTCGTATAATATCTCTTTGAATTGATAAAATCTATAAAAAAAAAATATCCTCCCAGTGTCCACACCTGCTCCCCTGTAGATGGAACTAAAGAGAGTCCCGCTACCCAACGATAAATATATACACTTAATAGTGATATCAACGATACATCTATTATCGGTCTCACGATCAAATCTAGTGCTAACCCAAATACTATGACGATCTCGTATCACATCAAACTTAACCCATCTGCCCATGGATAAAATTTATACTTTCAATTGCCAATGTCTCTTATTATTTAATTAGTCCTTGTACATAATACTCTCGTCTCAACTCTCCCAAAAATTACTGTAAATGTTTCCCTTGTTGGGCACCATGCTCCTGTCCCCTTAACTCTCTACGAACAAGATTGGCGTATGTGGTCCTACTCTCCATATACAAAGCACATCCCTACATAATCCCCCTGTGCCTGGACCTATTGGCCCTGTCAGGGTTGTCTTCTCACTGGCACCGGTAGCCTCACCCTCGATGCTACCCTCATTGTTCCTTTGACTCCACTAGAACAGTGGGATGCATTACTGGACATGATGGCCTTATCTAAATCCACCATCACTCGGTCGAAAATTCCTTGATTTAATGGGTTTCCCTACCGAGTAATTATCTAGTGGTTCACCTCCAGTCTTACTCTACTGGCTAGACTTCCCCACGCTCTTGGCTCCTTTCATATGGAAGCATTGATATTGACATTATAAAAGTATGGTATTGGTGATAACATCACCAGTCATTCATGTCGAATTCCCATAAATACTGGTGTATCCTACCCACAAGTCTATTGTCAAACTTAAGGACCCTATTCTCCTTCATATTGACCTTATCGTGTATTATTGGGTTGCTAATACATGTCCAAACTTTTCTTGAACCCTTGCGAATGGCCCTTCTCAAAAGCTCTCTGACTTTCTCCCATACTGACTGCACTGAGTGAGTCTAAATTTGTGCCACTGTCTTTTGTGGCAGTACTTGGGTAAACTATTATGCTCTAGCCGTTATCACAACATTATCCGCCCGAGTAATAATAGTGGTGACTTCAACCGTAGCTACCATTTCCAGAATAGTCTATTGCTCGGTCCTTATTCTATTCGACTTTCGAAACTCAACCGAACTCATATAATATTCACTTCAATTATACATAATAGCAGGATAACGTACATCGCAATATGAATCAACAATCCTAAGCATAGGGCTCTACATCAAAGAATGTTACGGTAGAAATCGTAATAAGTCCGTACAAATCCTAAGGACTCTAGAACCTGATGCTTTGATACCATATTTAACACCCCGCTTATTAAAATAACGGGTATCCATCCCTCTACTAAAATAAAACAACAATCTCATATGATCATTCTTAGCTTCATTGTCGAAACCAATTAATTACTAATCACTTATTGATAACTTGACTTTTTGTATGTCGTTGTTGAAAGCCAAGTTAGTCAAAATCCTCAAATACCTACAAAATAAATAAATCTAAAGTGTAGTGGTAAGTAAGGGTATCAATCCACTATCAAGGATGTAAGCTAGAGACAAATTCAATTGTAATTCACTTTTTATTTTCTTTCTATGCTTTTTACTTTTTCTACTTTTTTTAGCTTTTTCAATATTAAAACAATGGGGTGAGGTGATGATTTAAACTAAACTAAACTAAATGTGATATGATAAAAACTAACTAGAAAGTTACTAAAATGAAAAATAAAGTCTAAGCTGAAAATAAGAGATAAAGTGAGGTAACCACAAATTTTAGTTATTGTAATTAATTAATTTAATTATTTGAATTCTCCCAAATTAATATCAAACTTACAAACCAACTCTCGTTGCAAGTGCAATTATAATAGTAATATTTTAGAAAATTAAGTTTAACACCCCACAACTCTAGAAAAATAGATCTACATTCCTTTTAATTAATCACCCGCTAGGATCGATCAATTAAAATTTATGTAAATCTTAGAAAATAAATTTAGAGTTGAAATTCAAGTTATAATACCCCACTTAAGAAACCCCTATCTCTAGTTCGAATCTAAAATGGGTATTATAACTAGAATTTCGATTTTCTCTTGAAAATCATTTACCCTCTCTCGAGGCGTAAATTTAAGGGTGGGGGATTAAAATTAACCTTCAAAGGGATTTTTCAAGTAATTAAACTAATTAAAATAAAATAACATCAAATAAGGGTTTTACCCCGCTACTTGAAAGGGGATTTAGCCTAACATGATAAGAAATATGACAAATTAATAATCAAAGGCATAAAATAAATGAGATGAGATAAGAACAATCAAACCCCAATCTCTTAATGCTTAATTGATATTCAATCCATGAGTTGAAATTCACATACCTTAATTTGAATGATTCAAACACAATTACATCAAGAATCTCACTCAATTTAATCCTCACAACAATTTATTTTCTCCTCGCTATCTAAAAAAATAATAAAATAAAAATTCTAATGTAAAACTACACTAAAATGGTATTTCTCTCTCTACCAATTCTTATCTAAAAGCTTAATTCCTCTCCTTTGAATGAGCATGGTCTTCTTATATAGTAGGCACATGGAGCAAAGAGGTATATGTAATACCCCGTATTTTTATGCTATATTAATTTGGGAATTTATTAATATTAATGTGAATTAATTATTTAATAAAAATTCGAAAATTAATTATGTTATAATTATTAACGTGATGAGAGTTAGTAATTATGGGAAAATTTGCTGAATATTACTAATGAGCAAAGTAATATATAATAGTGGCCATATTAAATGTCACGAGTGAATAAAATGACAATTTTAGAAATTTGAGTCGGGACGCGTCCGTGTCGCGTCGGGACTAAATATTGATAAATAAAAGTAAATATTTTATAAGTTGTTCGTATGGTCATTTTGAGTGCGCCAACGCGTCCGGAAGGGTCGAGATAGTCGGAAAAGTATACCCGGGAGTTTGATTTGGGTCTCGAGGCGTTTTTAGCCCTATTTAGTACCCCGGGAGGGCATTTTAGTCATTTTGTATTTTTGGGTAATTAAACCCACGAAAATTAAAGGGGTTATATCAAATGTTTAGGTTATCTCCTAGGGTTAGATAACTCAAAACACTAGAACGGCCATTGGAGAGGAGAGGAGAGAGCTCTCAAGGCATTCCAAGGCTCAAAACTCACCCGTTTACATCGCCGCCACCGCCAACGCGTAGATCGCGAGACGGGGAACGCAACCACACCAAATTCAACACCACACCAGATTTCTGAAAATCCCAAGCAAGTGTTTATCTTGCTTATTTCGTTGATGCATCATCCATATTAGTTTAGGAATTATTAGGATGAGATTTATGGAAGAAAAGCCCAATTTGAGATGAGAAATTTTCATGTAGTGATGATTTATATGATATTCTGGAAACCCTTTGTCATGTAAAGGATTAAGAGTTTGATTAAGAAAAGAGTTTTAATCAGATACAAACACTAAAAAAAATTATTCTGGACGATCGGACCGTTGGAATTGGATGAAATTTTACAGAGAATTAGCTGAAGACGAGAGGAAGCTACAGAAAATAATTCAGCTCGATCGGACCGTTCAATATTTTTTAATATTTTTTTTTTGCTTGACAGTTTTATGTTTTGAGGACTCTTAGAGATAATAAAAATTCAATTAAAACTCCATTTTAATTCCGATTTCGAAACTGTTTGAAATTCTCATCTTTGAAAATAAAATTCAAAATCCTTTAATGTAAGGCGAAATCTATATTTTTTGGATATTTTGCATAAGGGATAATGTAAGTATATATTAAAGGGGAGAGACACGTAAGAGAGAGTTACGTTGGAACATAAATGGATATCTACTGAATTATACATTTTGAAGAATAGAGTCCATGAGGGTTACGTAGTAAGTTGGAAAACCCTTCGAATTATAGTTAGAAACGAACCATTATACTTGATAAATAATAATGGGAAAATAAGGATAAATGTTGTGAATGTGGGTTATTGGATAAACCTAAATTGATATAATAAAAGTGGTATATTTATATGATTGTGTATGCATATATTATATACTTGTTAAAATCATGCCCGCGCTACTTGCTATCCCTGAGGTTTCCGCGCTGGGACGATCTTATCTCGTGTGCCTTATGGGGGATATTGACTCGTACCCTAGAAGATAGAAATCCTAGGTACAGGCTATCGAATCGATAGTCACAGTCCTAAGAGACGTGAGGGTATGTACTGACCTCTTGGACTTGGAAACTATGCTTTGCCTCAATATTGTTTGTGTATGTATTTATACACTTCGAGAGTGATTTCGAACTTGTATTCCCTTTAGTACGATTGATACGGGGATTGGATAGCAGAGTATGCCCGCACCATAAAATTTTATGTGGGGTGCTGTTAGAATATATATATTATACGAGTATTTAATATATATATATGAACTTCTGAAATATGGGAAACTGCCTACTGTGTTATGGTAAGTAAGACATGTATAATGACTCAACACTACACCAAATCCTGCGAATGGTCACGCCGAGTTGGTCACGGCCCAAGTCCGCGACCCGTTGGTCGCGGACTTGGGCCGTGACCAAGGCAGTTTTTGGCGTGACCATATTTATTATCACACTAGATCATGGATGCTTTGAAAGTGGTCACGGCCTAAGTCCCTGACCCGGTTTGAGAGTACAACTGTAATTTGCTTATTTCCACACTTAGGCTTAAAAACATGGCGTTAGAGGGTGAGAACTCGAAACATCCCCCGAACGGCCCCGTGGGTGGCACCAACACCTCCCACGGGACCAACGTAACTCGTAGGAACTGACCCCGCAGCCGCGGGTCTCCCGGTTTGAGAGTACGACGATAATTTGCTTATTTCCACACTTAGGCTTAAAAACATGGCGTTAGAGGGTGACAACTCGAAACAGCCCCCGAACGGCCCCGTGGGTGGCACCAACACCTCCCACGGGACAAACATAACTAGTAGGAACTGACCCCGCAGCCGCGGGAGTCCCGGTTTCAGAGTACGACAGTAATTTGCTTATTTCCACACTTAGGCTTAAAAACATGGCGTTAGAGGGTGAGAACTCGAAACAGCCCCCGAACGGCCCCGTGGGTGGCACCAACACCTCCCACGGGACCAACGTAACTCGTAGGAACTGACCCCGCAGCCGCGGGTCTCCCGGTTTGAGAGTACGACGGTAATTTGCTTATTTCCACACTTAGGCTTAAAAACATGACGTTAGAGGGTGAAAACTCGAAACAGCCCCCGAACAGCCCCGTGGGTGGCACCAACACCTCCCACGGGACCAACGTAACTTGTAGGAACTGACCCCGCAGCCGCGGGTGTCCCGGTTTGAGAGTACGATGATAATTTGCTTATTTCCACACTTAGGCTTAAAAACATGGCGTTAGAGGGTGAGAACTCGAAACAGCCCCCGAACGGCCCAGTGGGTGGCACCAACACCTCCCACGGGACAAACGTAACTCGTAGGAACTGACCCCGCAGCCGCGGGTGTCCCGGTTTGAGAGTACGATGATATTTTGCTTATTTCCACACTTAGGCTTAAAAAGATGGCGTTAGAGGGTGAGAACTCGAAACAGCCCCCGAACGGCCCCGTGGGTGGCACCAACACCTCCCACGGGACCAACGTAACTATTAGGAACTGACCCCGCAGTCGCGGGTCTCCCGGTTTGAGAGTACGACAGTAATTTGCTTATTTCAACACTTAGGCTTAACATGGCGTTAGAGGGTGAAAACTCGAAACAGCCCCCGAACGGCCCCGTGGGTGGCACCAACACCTCCCACGGGACCAACGTAACTCGTAGGAACTGATCCTGCAGCCGCGGGTGTCCCGGTTTGAGAGTACGACGGTAATTTGCTTATTTCCACACTTTGGCTTAAAAACATGGCGTTAGAGGGTGAGAACTCGAAACAGCCCCCGAACGGCCCCGTGGGTGGCACCAACACCTCCCACGGGACCAGCGTAACTCGTAGGAACTGACCCCGCAGCCGCGGGTGTCCCGGTTTGAGAGTACGACGGTAATTTGCTTATTTCTACACTTAGTCTTAACATGGCGTTAGAGGGTGAGAACTCGAAACAGCCCCGGAACGGCCCTGTGGGTGGCACCAACACCTTCCACGGGACCAACGTAACTCGTAGGAACTGACCCCGCAGCCGCGGGTGTCCCGGTTTGAGAGTACGACGGTAATTTGCTTATTTCCACACTTAGGCTTAAAACATTGGCGTTAGAGGGTGAAAACTCGAAACAGCCCCCGAACGGCCCCGTGGGTGGCACCAACACCTCCCACGGGACCAACGTAACTCGTAGGAACTGACCCCGCAGCCGCGGGTCTCCCGGTTTGAGAGTACGACGATAATTTGCTTATTTCCACACTTAGGCTAAAAAACATGGCGTTAGAGGGTGAGAACTCGAAACAGCCCCCGAACGGCCCCGTGGGTGACACCAACACCTCCCACAGGACCAACGTAACTCGTAGGAACTGACCCCGCAGCCGCGGGTGTCCCGGTTTGAGAGTACGACGGTAATTTTCTTATTTCTACACTTAGGCTTAACATGGCGTTAGAGGGTGAGAACTCGAAACAGCCCCCGAACGGCCCCGTGGTGGCACCAACACCTCCCACGGGACCAACGTAACTCGTAGGAACTGACCCCGCAGCCGCGGGTGTCCCGGTTAGAGAGTACGACAGTAATTTACTTATTTCTACACTTAGGCTTAACATGGCGTTAGAGGGTGAAAACTCGAAACAGCCCCCGAACGTCCCCGTGGGTGGCACCAACACCTCCCACGGGACCAACGTAACTCGTAGGAACTGACCCCACAGCCGCGGGTGTCCCGGTTTGAGAGTACGACGGTAATTTGTTTATTTCCACACTTAGGTTTAAAAACAGGGCGTTAGAGGGTGAGAACTCGAAACAGCCCCCGAACGGCCCCGTGGGTGACACCAACACCTCCCACGGGACCAACGTAACTCGTAGGAACTGACCCCGCAACCGCGGGTGTCCCGGTTTGAGAGTACGACGGTAATTTGCTTATTTCTACACTTAGGCTTAAAAACATGGGGTTAGAGGGTGAAAACTCGAAACAGCCACCGAACGGCCCCGTGGGTTGCACCAACACCTCCCACGGGACCAACGTAACTCGTAGGAACTGACCCCGCAGCCGCGGGTCTCCCAGTTTGAGAGTACTACGGTAGTTTGCTTATTTCCACACTTAGGCTTAAAAACATGGCGTTAGAGGGTGAGAGCTCGAAACAGCCCCCGAACGGCCCCGTAGGTGGCACCAACGCCTCCCACGGGACCAACGTAACTCGTAGGAACTGACCCCGCAGCCGCGGGTGTCCCGGTTTGAGAGTACAACTGTAATTTGCTTATTTCCACACTTAGGCTTAAAAACATGGCGTTAGAGGGTGAGAACTCGAAACATCCCCCGAACGGCCCCGTGGGTGGCACCAACACCTCCCACGGGACCAACGTAACTCGTAGGAACTGACCCCGCAGCCGCGGGTCTCCCGGTTTGAGAGTACGACGATAATTTGCTTATTTCCACACTTAGGCTTAAAAACATGGCGTTAGAGGGTGACAACTCGAAACAGCCCCCGAACGGCCCCGTGGGTGGCACCAACACCTCCCACGGGACAAACATAACTAGTAGGAACTGACCCCGCAGCCGCGGGAGTCCCGGTTTCAGAGTACGACGGTAATTTGCTTATTTCCACACTTAGGCTTAAAAACATGGCGTTAGAGGGTGAGAACTCGAAACAGCCCCCGAACGGCCCCGTGGGTGGCACCAACACCTCCCACGGGACCAACGTAACTCGTAGGAACTGACCCCGCAGCCGCGGGTCTCCCGGTTTGAGAGTACGACGGTAATTTGCTTATTTCCACACTTAGGCTTAAAAACATGGCGTTAAAGGGTGAAAACTCGAAACAGCCCCCGAACGGCCCCGTGGGTGGCACCAACACCTCCCACGGGACCAACGTAACTTGTAGGAACTGACCCCGCAGCCGCGGGTGTCCCGGTTTGAGAGTACGATGATAATTTGCTTATTTCCACACTTAGGCTTAAAAACATGGCGTTAGAGGGTGAGAACTCGAAACAGCCCCCGAACGGCCCCGTGGGTGGCACCAACACCTCCCACGGGACAAACGTAACTCGTAGGAACTGACCCCGCAGCCGCGGGTGTCCCGGTTTGAGAGTACGATGATATTTTGCTTATTTCCACACTTAGGCTTAAAAAGATGGCGTTAGAGGGTGAGAACTCGAAACAGCCCCCGAACGGCCCCGTGGGTGGCACCAACACCTCCCACGGGACCAACGTAACTATTAGGAACTGACCCCGCAGTCGCGGGTCTCCCGGTTTGAGAGTACGATAGTAATTTGCTTATTTCAACACTTAGGCTTAACATGGCGTTAGAGGGTGAAAACTCGAAACAGCCCCCGAACGGCCCCGTGGGTGGCACCAACACCTCCCACGGGACCAACGTAACTCGTAGGAACTGATCCTGCAGCCGCGGGTGTCCCGGTTTGAGAGTACGACGGTAATTTGCTTATTTCCACACTTTGGCTTAAAAACATGGCGTTAGAGGGTGAGAACTCGAAACAGCCCCCGAACGGCCCCGTGGGTGGCACCAACACCTCCCACGGGACCAGCGTAACTCGTAGGAACTGACCCCGCAGCCGCGGGTGTCCCGGTTTGAGAGTACGACGGTAATTTGCTTATTTCTACACTTAGTCTTAACATGGCGTTAGAGGGTGAAAACTCGAAACAGCCCCCGAACGGCCCTGTGGGTGGCACCAACACCTTCCACGCGACCAACGTAACTCGTAGGAACTGACCCCGCAGCCGCGGGTGTCCCGGTTTGAGAGTACGACGGTAATTTGCTTATTTCCACACTTAGGCTTAAAACATTGGCGTTAGAGGGTGAAAACTCGAAACAGCCCCCGAACGGCCCCGTGGGTGGCACCAACACCTCCCACGGGACCAACGTAACTCGTAGGAACTGACCCCGCAGCCGCGGGTCTCCCGGTTTGAGAGTACGACGATAATTTGCTTATTTCCACACTTAGGCTAAAAAACATGGCGTTAGAGGGTGAGAACTCGAAACAGCCCCCGAACGGCCCCGTGGGTGACACCAACACCTCCCACGGGACCAACGTAACTCGTAGGAACTGACCCCGCAGCCGCGGGTCTCCCGGTTTGAGAGTACGACTGTAATTTTCTTATTTCTACACTTAGGCTTAACATGGCGTTAGAGGGTGAGAACTCGAAACAGCCCCCGAACGGCCCCGTGGGTGGCACCAACACCTCCCACGGGACCAACGTAACTCGTAGGAACTGACCCCGCAGCCGCGGGTGTCCCGGTTTGAGAGTACGACAGTAATTTGCTTATTTCTACACTTAGGCTTAACATGGCTGTTGATGTAAAAAACTAGATCACTCTAATTCTTCAATCACAGATAAATAAATAAGACAAAGATTTTTAAAGTGGTTCGGCTAGGAATAAAGCCTACGTCCACTGTTATGTTATTGCTGAGTGTTTGTGGAATTCTTGATTACAAGTTCTCTCAAGAAATTCCGGTCCCTTTGAATGGGATTGATACAAGGTATTTATAGCCTCAAGGCTGTACATGAAAGGTCCAATACATTAAATGATATACATATGAATGGGTAATACATTTAATGCAGCGTGTGCGTCAAGAATCTAATGAATAGTTGAACAGTTGTCCGTCTGATAATTGATGACACGGCCGAGGTGCAGTTCGGACCGCCTTAGTTGCTCGTTGATCAAGAGTTCCTCGGAGTGCTTAGAGTATCTCGGGATGATAGAGTTCCTCGGATGGAGTTCCTCGGCATGATAGAGCTCCTCGGTGTATTCTCGTTGCTCGGTACCAACCATGGTTGTTCAGTAAATGATCTTCCTCGCTGTTATTGTGCCACGCAGATCGACACGTGTCTTCATACTATTCGTCCACATCAGCATATTAATTTTGGTATCAACAGAAGCCCCCAATGTTTCATATTTCGAACTTTGAGGAGTATGGGACATTCTTTCTCGGTATATGGTAATATTAAATGACCTTCCTGGGTTTTAGGAGCATTGTATTCAAATTTCCTTCTCATTTCGCAGTTTCCGCCTTTTTTATAAGCGCTTCGATCTTCGTGCAACTTTTGTCTTTT
Source organism: Sambucus nigra (assembly GCA_949130495.1). Taxonomy (NCBI): domain Eukaryota; kingdom Viridiplantae; phylum Streptophyta; class Magnoliopsida; order Dipsacales; family Adoxaceae; genus Sambucus; species Sambucus nigra. Next base: position 345,455,042 of record OX422208.1, read on the forward strand.
TAGCCGCCGGAAGTTCAGTAGTTTCTTTTTAGTAATCATTTCTTTCGCCGCTTCCCAATGCAAAGTATTTAAACTCCTTTGGTAACCATACCGTCGTCTACACTTTCCATTTTTCTGCATTCAAGTTTTCTATTCTCTTCCTCTCTCTTGTGTGTTCATCATTGTTTCCGTTCGTTGTCAACATATCTCCTTTCTTTCTGTAAGATCTTCTTCCTTTCTTCTGCATCTCTTTTATTCAATATGGTTTATATTGTTGAATCTGCTGAGAAATTTCGTTCTGACTTTTCCATTCCTTCTTGGGTAACTCTAGAGGTTCTTTCTGAGCCTTTAGATTACTTTCGATTGGCTGAGGGACATTGGTTCCCCAGTCTTTTCATTGCTGAATGTGGTTTTTCTTTTCCCCCAAACCCATTATGTCTTGAGTTTTGTCAATATTTTGATCTTGTTCCTGGAATTTGCACAAGACTATTGCAGACGAGCATATTAGGTCTGCATCATATTTGCTGCAGTATAAGAGCTACACAACCTCTTATACTGCTCGCCCTGTTGAACCAGCCTCAACACCAGAAAGTTCATCTTCAGATTCTCATATTCCCCTATCTCAGAGAATGGGCAAGAAAAGAGCTCCTCCTGCTCTATTTGGTGAAATTTCTTCTGCTGTTGGAGCAAAGAAAGGCAAAATTGATGTCCCAGAGGGGACTAAAAAAGTAGATGTTAGTTCCTCTAAAGTTGCCGAGAAGCCCCCAGTGGCCCCGAGCAAGAAAAGTGCTAGTGCTGATGTAATTACAATCTCTCCGACCAAGACTTCTTCCTTGGTTGATGCTGCTGACCCTCCTTTGAAGAGATTGAGGAAATCATCCTCGGTTAATCTTGCTGGAACTGCATCTTCTCTACCCGCTGGTGGTAGTAGTATTTCAAAAATCATTCTTCCGAGCTCTTCAACGAGTTCAGTTATACCCGAGGTTCTTGGGGTTGATGAAAAGATTCCTAGGGATACACTGACATCCCTAGCTGCTCGCCATCTTTCTTCAGTAAATTTCTCATACCTTTGGTCTTTCTTTCTTTTTCTTGATTTCTTGCATTTGTATTGACTTTTTTGTTTTTCTTATCTTTCAGCTGGTGAACTGTTTCAATACCATCGTGAAGAAAGATCAAGCTATTAAAGCTTCTAGTTCCTCGTCCGATGTTGACGATGCCCTCTTGGGTTTAGCCCAATCTGTGAAAGAATCTCGCCAGCAGTACGTCGAGGAGAAAGCTGCCTGGGAGAAAAAATTGGCTGCAGCTGAGGCTGATAAGATGAAGATGGCTGAAACCTCCAAGAATTTGGAGGAGAAGGTGAAAAGCTTAGAGGTCAATCAGCAACAATGCGATGACCAACTGAAGAATGCAGAAAAAGAACTATCTATCTTGCGAGACATCAAAATCCAGAAAGAATAATTGGATGTCAAACTCTCCTCGGAGAAGTTGAAAAGAAAAGCTGCAGTTAGGAAACATTTCAGTGCTGGTTGGGAAAAAGGATGGGATAAAGGGATTGCAGCTATGACATCTCAAGTAAAATATGGGGAGTTGAAATATTTCTATGATGGTTGGGTAGCTGCTCTACAAGAGCTAAAAATCCAAGACGATTCTGAGCTATTCCAAAGGCATCTCCCTGGTCCTCCTCCACCAATTGTGGAAGAAGAAGAAGATGAACCTGCTTCAGATGAATCTTCCATGGCTGTGGATGTCCCAATCTCTGCTTCTCAACCCTCTGTCATTGAGGATATTTCTTCTATGCCTCCTCCTGCCGAGAAGATTTCTGCCGATCAAGCTGTTGTTATCACCGAGCAACCGAGCTCCTCGTCCCAGCCTCCCGAGAAAGTCTTGGGAGACAAGGAAAAGGTGTGAAGTTGTTCGGTATCATTTCTATCTTTTATCATTTGTAATCGAACAATGTAATCCTTTTATGATCTAATAAAATACTTCTTTACTCATCGCTGTTATTGATGATTCTTTGTTGATTGTTGTCTTTTTCTTATCTTTAGTTTGTTGCTAGAATGGAACTAATCTCTTCTCATGATACCGAGCTGATGCAGCAATGTCACCAATACTATAGGGCTGGTCATACAGACCTTAGTTCTTCTGAAATTGCTGACATTCTTGGTCATGATGCTTCAGAACAGGCGACTGAGGCTTATCGGTACTTGAAAGATTTACTCGACCGAGCTGTAGCTAACAATGTCGCTTATTATGACTTGATTGAAGAGCTGCATTGTTCCTTAGAGGATCTCCAAGGCCAGCACAATGAATCGATGACTTTATTACACGAGGAATATGAAAATAGATATCAACAACTTTCCTCTGATACAGGTCATAAAAAGATCATTGCTGCATATGACATTAGGGAAAGGACCCTAAAAGGTGAAGTTGAAGCCTGCCGACAAATTGCCGAGATCCTGGAACAAGAAAATAATAGTCTGCAGAAAAGATTGGCTCAATATGAATCCGTTGCCTCCTCTTCCACTGCATTAGTACCAGTTACTGATGAAGGTTTTTCGTTTCTAGAGGTTGAAAATGCCAAACTAAGGCAAGAGTTGGATGACTTGAAAAAGTCTATTATTCCTGTGACTGCTCGGGGACGAGGAAGGAGTTCTCGGGGACGAGGAAGAATCATCGAGGAGCAAAATTCTCCAGTTGCTTCTCGGAGCCGGTCAAGAGTTCTTAGCCGCAGTGTTGAAGAATCTCGTACCCAATCTACTCTGGAAACTCAAGCATTCCAACTGAATGTTAAGGATCATGCTCTGTCTGATTTGTCTAAGAAAAACTTATCTTTAGAGGATCAATTGGCTGCGATGAAGTCTGCTCTAAATAATAAAGATGCTCTTATCAAGAACTTTCTCGAGCAAGTAGATAGATTAACTTTCCAATTCCATAAACAGCCTCGGGAGTTCTGGAATGCAGGCTATAATGAAGCTCTTTACCATTTGGATGATCGCCTTGAAAATGCTAACAACGAAGGTTATAAGCAGGGATGGTTGAACGCCCTGGGTGTATTAAAATTGGAACGAGGTCATTATTTATGGGATTATCATGCTCCTGGATTGCTAGACTTGCCTGTTCCTCCCTATAAATTGGATATGGCATGGATTCCTGCTCGTTCCATTCCTCGGAGTTTGATCTCTAAATATCTTGGTGATTATAACCTTCATTCTCAAGTTGAAGTCTCTCGTCCTGAGCATCTGTTGGACACTCCTACAATAATGAATGTCAGAATGCTGAAGGACATGAACTTTATTAATTCTCCTCTTTGTCTAGAGGATCCTCCTGCTGGCGAGGAACCTGTCTCAAAAGATAAAGGAAAGAAACCAATAGAGTAGGAATCTTTAATGTAATAGTTAGCACATACATGTAACATGTAATACATTTTTATCTTAATGAAAGAATTTCATTTTCTGTTTTGCCAATAGCTATTTTTCTGTTTGGAAATTATATGGTTCATCAACCAACTTAGAATTTATAATAAGCATAAATTGTTCAAAATTGTTTCCAACCAACCAAGGTGGATAAATAATGTTTGTCGACCAACCACAGTTGATGGGTTTCTATCCCCGACCAGCCATACTTGGTTCAATTTCAAATATAAACATGCGTCCGACCAACTAAGGTCAACATTTTTGTTCTCGTCGACCAACTACAGTTAGTGGGTTTTTATCCCCGACCAACCATACTTGGTACAGTTTGGAATATTTTGTTCTTTAAAGAACTTTTTGTAATAATGTTACCTCCCGACCAACATAAGCTGTAATGCGAGAGTATATAAAATCTTACCAACCGTAGTTGATCATGCTGGTATACACCTCCTAATCAAAGGAGTAGTAGGGTTCTTTCGAACTTTTTGGCTCCTTGGAGCATGTCCTCCTAACCAAAGGAGGTTGGCTACTTATAGCACTTTTGCTCCGTAGAGCGCTCCGTAGAGCTTGTCCTCCTAACCAAAGGAGGTTGGCTACTTATAGCACTTTTGCTCCGTAGAGCGCTCCGTAGAGCTTGTCCTCCTAACCAAAGGAGGTTGGCTACTTATAGCACTTTTGCTCCGTAGAGCGCTCCGTAGAGCAGTCTTCTTCTTGTTATCAAGCAGTGTAGTGTTCAACACTAGTATTCCCCGAAAAACTTTCAACAGAAAGAAAATGGTGAACCATCCTCATTTTATTCATCATTTTATTCATAATGAAAGAAATACTTTACATTTTACATCACTGATAATACTTGCGCAGGTGTTCAGCATTCCATGCATTCTTGAATTCCTCTCCTTCTAGAGTTGCTATTCTGTAAGTTCCAGGTCGAACAATCTCTGTAACGCGGTAAGGTCCATGCCAGTTTGCTTCCAGTTTATTCTGTTTCTGAATGACTTTCTTCAGCACATAATCACCCTCCTTCAAATCGCATTTCTTCACCCTTTTGTTGTAGAACAGAGCTGTTCGTTGTTGATAAGCAGCATTCCTAATGGCTGCCTCTTCTCTTACTTCTTCGAGCATATCCAAATCCATTCTTCTCATCAAGTCACTGATCGGAGAGTTGAAATTCAGCACTCTATGCGTTGGGAGACCCAACTCGGCCGGTATCACAGCCTCACTTCCAAATGCTAACATATATGGTGATTCTCCAGTTGCTGCTCGGGGAGTTGTTCGGTAGGCCCATAATACTGATTGGAGCTCATTAATCCAATTTGCTTTAGCTTCACTTAGCCTCTTTTTTAACCCGTTTAGTAATGTTCTGTTCGTCACTTCAGTCTGTCCATTGCTTTGGGGATGGCCTGGTGCTGAATGAAACTTTAAAACGTTCGACTGATGACAATAGGCAGCAAATTCTTCATTATCAAATTGTGTTCCATGATCTGTGATGAAAGCATGAGGGAGACCATATCGACAAATGATATTCTTCCATACAAACTGGTATACTTTCTCGTACGTCATATTGATAAGAGGCTCAGCTTCCACCCACTTAGTAAAATAGTCCACTGCAACTACGAGATACTTGAATCTTCCTCGGGTGGTCGGCAGTGGTCCAACCAAATCAATTCCCCACATGGCAAATGGCCAAGGGGAAGTTATTGGTGTTAGCAATGCTTGTGGAGTTCGTCGGATGGAGGAAAAACGTTGGCACTTGTCACATTTCTTGGCATAGGCTATACAATCAGCCCTCATTGTCGGCCAGTAATATCCCTGTGTCATCACTCTTTGTAAAAGTGTTCGACCTGCTACATGAGCTCCACAAGATCCTTCATGGATTTCTTCAATCAATTCTTTCACCTCGGTGGGATGTACACATCTCTGCAAACCTGCCATAATTCCTCGTCTATACAAAATACCATTAGTTAATACATACCGAGCAGCTTTATACTTCAGTTTCTTGGCAGCGAGTTTGTCCTCCGGCAATTCACCCTCTTCAACATATTTCCTGATTGGATCCATCCAAGATGGTCCTAAATCAAGGGTAATCACATTCGTTGTCAGATCTTCATCTATGCTCCGACCTTCTAATACTTCAATCGGTATGGTTCTTCGCATCTCGGTACGAGTAGCTGATGCTAGTCGGGCCAGTGCGTCTGCTTGTACATTCTCCATCCTCGGTATTCTCACCAATTGAATGGCCTCAAATTCTGTCAACAATTTCATCACCTTTGCATGATATTTGATCATTAAATCTCCTTTAACCGCATATATTCCCATCATCTGATACACAATTAATTGAGAATCACTGAATACCATCACTTGTTGTGCTTCCATAGTCTTTGCTAGATTAAGACCTGATATCATGGCCTCATACTCCGCTTCATTGTTAGAGGTTTTGAATTGGAATCGCAAAGCATATTCCATGTCAATCTCGTCTGGAGTGATCAAAACAATTCCTGCTCCACAACCAGCTGTGCAGGATGATCCATCTACATATAATCTCCATGTAGGTACCTCGTCTTCAAATTTCTTATCTGTCAGAGTTCCTCGATAAAATATCTGTTGTTTTCCTCCATCATCCCCCGGTATCTTTCGCTCCTCGTCAATCATCTGTTCGTACCCTTTTACCAACCTTGGTTGGTCTGTGTTTGAATATAATGATTTCTCTACATCCACAAGTCCTTTTACCAACCTTGGTTGGTTTGGACCTATTTCTGCTGATCCTGTATCGTCCACAGGTAGGTCAGCAAATGTTTCTGTTGATCCTGTATCGTCCACAGGTAGATCAGCAGATGTTTCTGTTGATCCTGTATCGTCCACAGGTAGATCAGCAGGCATCTTTTGCTCCTCGGGGGTATCAGGGTATGTGAACTCTGCTATAAAATCTGCTACAGCCTGCCCCTTCAATGATGATCTGGGCTCATACACAATATCATATTCACCAAGTTCTACTGCCCAGTACATCAATCTCCCTGATTTTTCTGGCTTATGGAGGGCTTGTCTCAATGGCATATCAGTATAAACGATGATGGTATGGGCTTGGAAATATGGCCTCATTCTTCTACTTGCTTCAATTAGTGCCAATGCCAATTTTTCTAGCTTTGGGTACCAGATTTCTGCACCTCGGAAAGCCTTACTTGTGTAATAAATTGGCTTCTGGACTCCATTCTCCAATCTGATCAACGCTGAACTGACTGCGTTCTCTGATACTGCCAAATACAAATACAATTTTTCTCCTGTTATTGGTCTGGACAACAGTGGGGGTGCTCCCAAGTATTTCTTCAAGTCTTGAAAGGCTTTTTCACATTCCTCATTCCACTCAAAGGTTTTTCGAAGTGTTTTGAAGAATGGTATGCATTTATCAGTTGCACGAGATACAAATCTGTTGAGCGCTGCAACTCGTCCGGTAAGACTCTGCACTTCTTTCTTCGTCGTCGGGGAGCGCAGTCCTAGAAGAGCTTTGATCTTATCTGGATTTGCCTCAATACCTCGTTGATTGACGATGTATCCGAGGAACATTCCTTCTCGTACTCCAAAGATGCACTTCGTCGGGTTAAGCTTCATTTGGTATTTATCCAATTGATCAAAAGTTTGACTCAAGTCAACCAAATGATCAGCGGCTTTCTTGCTTTTAGTGAGCATGTCATCGACATAGACCTCCATGTTGCGGCTGATTTGTTCGGTAAAAACCTTGTTCATCAACCGCTGATATGTTGCACCTGCATTTTTTAAACCAAAAGGCATAACATTATAACAATAAGTTCCCCTAGGGGTAATAAAAGAAGTACTTTCCCTGTCTTCAGGTTTCATTTTGATCTGGTTGTAGCCAGAGTAAGCATCCATGAAGCTGAGTAGCTCGTGTCCCGAGGTAGCATCCACCAGTTGATCAATTCTGGGCAATGGAAAATGATCCTTGGGGCATGCTTTATTGAGATCGGTGAAATCGACACACATTCTCCATTTGTTGTTTTTCTTCTTTACCATTACCACATTTGCCAACCAATCTGGATATTTTACATCTTCAATGAATTGGGCTTTCTGGAGTTTCTCGACTTCCTCTTGTATGGCTTGATTCTTCTCGGGACTAAACACCCTTCTTCTCTGCTTTACAGGTTTAATCTCCTTATTCACATTGAGTTCATGACATAAGAAGTTTGGATCTATTCCTGGCATGTCTTCATGACTCCAAGCAAAAGTATTTTTCCTATTCTTCAAGAAAGTTATCAACTCCTCTTTTATTGACATATCCAACGATGAACCTATCTGGGTTATTCGTTCAGGATGCTCGTCGTCCAGAATAACATTTTCTGTAGATTCTACCACTTGCCCTTTCACAAGTTGGGACTCATCTCTAGGATCAAGAGTTTCAATTTCTGTACATTCATCCACTTGATAAGTAGTAGTCTTTTTCATCGATCCTTCTAGTTCTTCTTGCTCGGCCGACGAATAATAGCATTCCCGAGCTACTTTTTGATCACCTTTCACCACTCCAACTCCAAAATTTGTTGGGAATTTCAAACATTAATGTACTGTAGAAGGAACGGCTTCGAACTTCTTCAATCCAACTCTTCCCATGATGATATTGTAGGCCGATTGCACATTCTTATCCATCACAAAGAATCGTATTCTTTCTGTTCGACAAACAGGCCAGGTTCCAATGAATATATCCAACTTGATCGTCCCAAGTGGAAAAACTTTCTCGCCAGCAAAACCCAGAAGGGGTCTGTGATAAGGTTCTAATTGAGATAATTTCAAATTCAGGCTATCAAAGCATGAATAGTACATGATGTCTGCCGAACTACCATTGTCTACCAACACCCTTGAAATGATCACGTCCTTCATTCTCATTTTGATCACCAAAGGATCATCATGAGGGTAAAGAACACCTGCCAGGTCGTTTTTTGAAAAACCAATTACTAGCTTCTCTTTGTTTACCTTCCTCGGACGATCATCCTCGGCCAGGTTTATTCGCTGAATATATGAGCAAGCTTGAGCCTCTCCGAGATAAGCTTTTCTTTCTGCAGTAAGGTCTCCTCCTCCTGCATCTCCCCCTGTAATAACGTTACAATGAAATGATCCAAAACGTATGGAAAATACCTCTCGTTCAGGTTTTCTTGGCTTCTTGGGAAGATCGGGGTCATCATCTGGATCCTCTTCATGGGCCCTCCTCTTTTTCTCCTCTGCACGACGAGGAGATCTAGATCTCTCTCTAGTTCTATCATCATTCCTCCTTTCACTTCTGCGATCTACATACTTTGATAATTTTCCTCTTCGAATGAGTGTTTCAATCTCGTTCTGAAGGGCTATACAATTTTTGGTCATATGGCCATGATCTTTGTGAAACTCGCAATATTTGTTCTTATTCCTCATGTCTGGATCTGTCTTCAGTTTCTCTGGCCATTTGATTTCCTCGTTATTCCTGATCTCTTCTAAAACATGATTAATACCCATTTTCAATGGAGTATAATTATCATACTTCTTTAGGGCTTCCAACTTTATCCTGTTATTCCTGGAATGTTTGTCACCACCATTACCTTTCTGATCTTTCTTCTTAGAGTTGTCGATCTCCACTTTAACTTCTTTATCCATATTCTTCTTCGCAGTCATAGCCTCCTCGGCATTCATGATTTTGGCCGCCTTTGCCATCAATTCCGACATATTTTTAGGCGGATCTTTGGCCAGAGTATAGTATAGCTTGTTAGGCAGCAAACCACTCATCAAAGCAGTGATTGCTGTCTTTTCTTCATAATCTATGACTTCCAACTTCTCGTTATTGAAACGAGTTATGTAATCTCTAGTACTTTCTCCTGATTTTTGTCTAACACTTAGTAAGTGCGCTACTCGCTTTACTGGCTTTGCTCCAAAACAAAAATTGCCAATAAACAGCTCGGCTAACTGAACAAAAGTTGAAATCTTACTCCGAGGAAGATTATTGTACCATATCTGTGCAGATCCGGTAAGAGTTCCCGAGAATGCTCTACACCTCATCTCGTCGGGGACAGCATAGATATCTGCAGCAGCTTGGTACTGTTCTATATGAAGTACGGGATCCGTCTTTCCATCGTACTTGGGGGTCACTACAGGTGCTTTGAATTTCGACGGTGTAGGGAAATCCACAATGGCTTGCACAAAAGGTGTCCCTTGAACAAAAGTTCTCTGTAAGGGGTTCCTCGCCTTAGCCATTTCTCCCAGTCTATCCTCCAATCGTTGAATGGAACCTTTCCATGCTTCATTCCCTTCCTCGGGCCGCTTAGTCCGAGCAACTGATTGCTCTGACGTAGCTTCCTGAGATTTATCTCGACGAGTAATTGGTCGTGATTGTGCAGATCCTTCTCTCAAACCTGGTGGTGGTCGAAAACTTCCTGATGGAGCCCTAGGTGGACTCATGTTCCTCCTTGGTCCTAACCGACTGAAAGGAGACACCCTGCTTAATCTTTCTAAAGCGCTAGTTCTCTCCGGAGAAAGAGAGATATGTTGATCTGTATCCGTAGCCCGTATTGATGAAGTTCGCCCAGGTTGATAAGAAGAATCATTGGATTCCCCATTGCGATATGACCCAATACGTCTGGATCGTGATTGCCCATGATCAGTTCTTTGCCCTGAATGAGTAGGTACACCGCCTTGAAGAGTTTGAAGGAGTTGCCTCATAGATTCTTGCATGGCGGTTTGTCCCTGAGCCAGATTCGTCATAATTCCGGCCAGATCTGGAGATGCAGATGGATTTGGAAGATTTCCAGTATTTCCAGCATTTCGATTACTGGATTCTGGATTATCTGCCATTGGTGATAAATGATTTTTATGAAAAACGATAACAACAGTCGTTTCCCACAGACGGCGCCAATCTGTTGATGTAAAAAACTAGATCACTCTAATTCTTCAATCACAGATAAATAAATAAGACAAAGATTTTTAAAGTGGTTCGGCTAGGAATAAAGCCTACGTCCACTGTTATGTTATTGCTGAGTGTTTGTGGAATTCTTGATTACAAGTTCTCTCAAGAAATTCCGGTCCCTTTGAATGGGATTGATACAAGGTATTTATAGCCTCAAGGCTGTACATGAAAGGTCCAATACATTAAATGATATACATATGAATGGGTAATACATTTAATGCAGCGTGTGCGTCAAGAATCTAATGAATAGTTGAACAGTTGTCCGTCTGATAATTGATGACACGGCCGAGGTGCAGTTCGGACCGCCTTAGTTGCTCGTTGATCAAGAGTTCCTCGGAGTGCTTAGAGTATCTCGGGATGATAGAGTTCCTCGGATGGAGTTCCTCGGCATGATAGAGCTCCTCGGTGTATTCTCGTTGCTCGGTACCAACCATGGTTGTTCAGTAAATGATCTTCCTCGCTGTTATTGTGCCACGCAGATCGACACGTGTCTTCATACTATTCGTCCACATCAGCATATTAATTTTGGTATCAACAATGGCATTAGAGGGTGAAAACTCGAAACAGCCCCCGAACGTCCCCGTGGGTGGCACCAACACCTCCCACGGGACCAACGTAACTCGTAGGAACTGACCCCACAGCCGCGGGTGTCCCGGTTTGAGAGTACGACGGTAATTTGTTTATTTCCACACTTAGGTTTAAAAACATGGCGTTAGAGGGTGAGAACTCGAAACAGCCCCCGAACGGCCCCGTGGGTGACACCAACACCTCCCACGGGACCAACGTAACTCGTAGGAACTGACCCCGCAACCGCGGGTGTCCCGGTTTGAGAGTACGACGGTAATTTGCTTATTTCTACACTTAGGCTTAAAAACATGGGGTTAGAGGGTGAAAACTCGAAACAGCCACCGAACGGCCCCGTGGGTTGCACCAACACCTCCCACGGGACCAACGTAACTCGTAGGAACTGACCCCGCAGCCGCGGGTCTCCCGGTTTGAGAGTACGACGGTAGTTTGCTTATTTCCACACTTAGGCTTAAAAACATGGCGTTAGAGGGTGAGAACTCGAAACAGCCCCCGAACGGCCCCGTAGGTGGCACCAACGCCTCCCACGGGACCAACGTAACTCGTAGGAACTGACCCCGCAGCCGCGGGTGTCCCGGTTTGAGAGTACAACTGTAATTTGCTTATTTCCACACTTAGGCTTAAAAACATGGCGTTAGAGGGTGAGAACTCGAAACATCCCCCGAACGGCCCCGTGGGTGGCACCAACACCTCCCACGGGACCAACGTAACTCGTAGGAACTGACCCCGCAGCCGCGGGTCTCCCGGTTTGAGAGTACGACGATAATTTGCTTATTTCCACACTTAGGCTTAAAAACATGGCGTTAGAGGGTGACAACTCGAAACAGCCCCCGAACGGCCCCGTGGGTGGCACCAACACCTCCCACGGGACAAACATAACTCGTAGGAACTGACCCCGCAGCCGCGGGAGTCCCGGTTTGAGAGTACGACGGTAATTTGCTTATTTCCACACTTAGGCTTAAAAACTTGGCGTTAGAGGGTGAGAACTCGAAACAGCCCCCGAACGGCCCCGTGGGTGGCACCAACACCTCCCACGGGACCAACGTAACTCGTAGGAACTGACCCCGCAGCCGCGGGTCTCCCGGTTTGAGAGTACGACGGTAATTTGCTTATTTCCACACTTAGGCTTAAAAACATGGCGTTAGAGGGTGAAAACTCGAAACAGCCCCCGAACAGCCCCGTGGGTGGCACCAACACCTCCCACGGGACCAACGTAACTTGTAGGAACTGACCCCGCAGCCGCGGGTGTCCCGGTTTGAGAGTACGATGATAATTTGCTTATTTCCACACTTAGGCTTAAAAACATGGCGTTAGAGGGTGAGAACTCGAAACAGCCCCCGAACGGCCCCGTGGGTGGCACCAACACCTCCCACGGGACAAACGTAACTCGTAGGAACTGACCCCGCAGCCGCGGGTGTCCCGGTTTGAGAGTACGATGATATTTTGCTTATTTCCACACTTAGGCTTAAAAAGATGGCGTTAGAGGGTGAGAACTCGAAACAGCCCCCGAACGGCCCCGTGGGTGGCACCAACACCTCCCACGGGACCAACGTAACTATTAGGAACTGACCCCGCAGTCGCGGGTCTCCCGGTTTGAGAGTACGACAGTAATTTGCTTATTTCAACACTTAGGCTTAACATGGCGTTAGAGGGTGAAAACTCGAAACAGCCCCCGAACGGCCCCGTGGGTGGCACCAACACCTCCCACGGGACCAACGTAACTCGTAGGAACTGATCCTGCAGCCGCGGGTGTCCCGGTTTGAGAGTACGACGGTAATTTGCTTATTTCCACACTTTGGCTTAAAAACATGGCGTTAGAGGGTGAGAACTCGAAACAGCCCCCGAACGGCCCCGTGGGTGGCACCAACACCTCCCACGGGACCAGCGTAACTCGTAGGAACTGACCCCGCAGCCGCGGGTGTCCCGGTTTGAGAGTACGACGATAATTTGTTTATTTCCACACTTAGGCTAAAAAACATGGCGTTAGAGGGTGAGAACTCGAAACAGCCCCCGAACGGCCCCGTGGGTGACACCAACACCTCCCACGGGACCAACGTAACTCGTAGGAACTGACCCCGCAGCCGCGGGTGTCCCGGTTTGAGAGTACGACGGTAATTTTCTTATTTCTACACTTAGGCTTAACATGGCGTTAGAGGGTGAGAACTCGAACCAGCCCCCGAACGGCCCCGTGGGTGGCACCAACACCTCCCACGGGACCAACGTAACTCGTAGGAACTTACCCCGCAGCCGCGGGTCTCCCGGTTTGAGAGTACGACGATAATTTTCTTATTTCCACACTTAGGCTTAAAAACATGGCGTTAGAGGGTGAGAACTCGAAACAGCCCCCGAACGGCCCCGTGGGTGGCACCAACACCTCCCACGGGACAAACGTAACTCGTAGGAACTGACCCCGCAGCCGCGGGTCTCCCGGTTTGAGAGTACGACGGTAATTTGCTTATTTCCACACTTAGGCTTAAAAACATGGCGTTAGAGGGTGAAAACTCGAAACAGCCCCCGAACAGCCCCGTGGGTGGCACCAACACCTCTCACGGGACCAACGTAACTTGTAGGAACTGACCCCGCAGCTGCGGGTGTCCCGGTTTGAGAGTACGATGATAATTTGCTTATTTCCACACTTAGGCTTAAAAACATGGCGTTAGAGGGTGAGAACTCGAAACAGCCCCCGAACGGCCCCGTGGGTGGCACCAACACCTCCCACGGGACAAACGTAACTCGTAGGAACTGACCCCGCAGCCGCGGGTGTCCCGGTTTGAGAGTACGATGATAATTTGCTTATTTCCACACTTAGGCTTAAAAACATGGCGTTAGAGGGTGAGAACTCGAAACAGCCCCCGAACGGCCCCGTGGGTGGCACCAACACCTCCCACAGGACCAACGTAACTCGTAGGAACTTACCCCGCAGCCGCGGGTCTCCCGGTTTGAGAGTACGATGATATTTTGCTTATTTCCACACTTAGGCTTAAAAACATGGCGTTAGAGGGTGAGAACTCGAAACAGCCCCCGAACGGCCCCGTGGGTGGCACCAACACCTCCCACGGGACAAACGTAACTCGTAGGAACTGACCCCGCAGTCGCGGGTCTCCCGGTTTGAGAGTACGACGGTAATTTGCTTATTTCCACACTTAGGCTTAAAAACATGGCGTTAGAGGGTGAAAACTCGAAACAGCCCCCGAACAGCCCCGTGGGTGGCACCAACACCTCTCACGGGACCAACGTAACTTGTAGGAACTGACCCCGCAGCCGCGGGTGTCCCGGTTTGAGAGTACGATGATAATTTGCTTATTTCCACACTTTGGCTTAAAAACATGGCGTTAGAGGGTGAGAACTCGAAACAGCCCCCGAAGGCCCCGTGGGTGGCACCAACACCTCCCACGGGACAAACGTAACTCGTAGGAACTGACCGCGCAGCCGCGGGTGTCCCGGTTTGAGAGTACGACGGTAATTTGCTTATTTCCACACTTAGGCTTAAAAACATGGCGTTAGAGGGTGAGAACTCGAAACAGCCCCCGAACGGCCCCGTGGGTGGCACCAACACCTCCCACGGGACCAACTTAACTCGTAGGAACTGACCCCGCATCCGCGGGTCTCCCGGTTTGAGAGTACGACGATAATTTGCTTATTTCCACACTTAGGCTTAAAAACATGGTGTTAGAGGGTGAGAACTCGAAACAGCCCCCGAACGGCCCCGTGGGTGACACCAACACCTCCCACGGGACCAGCGTAACTCGTAGGAACTGACCCCGCAACCGCGGGTGTCCCGGTTTGAGAGTACGACGGTAATTTGCTTATTTCTACACTTAGGCTTAAAAACATGGGGTTAGAGGGTGAAAACTCGAAACAGCCACCGAACGGCCCCGTGCGTTGCACCAACACCTCCCACGGGACCAACGTAACTCGTAGGAACTGACCCCGCAGCCGCGGGTCTCCCGGTTTGAGAGTACGACGGTAGTTTGCTTATTTCCACACTTAGGCTTAAAAACATGGCGTTAGAGGGTGAGAACTCGAAACAGCCCCCGAACGGCCCCGTAGGTGGCACCAACGCCTCCCACGGGACCAACGTAACTCGTAGGAACTGACCCCGCAGCCGCGGGTGTCCCGGTTTGAGAGTACAACTGTAATTTGCTTATTTCCACACTTAGGCTTAAAAACATGGCGTTAGAGGGCGAGAACTCGAAACATCCCCCGAACGGCCCCGTGGGCGGCACCAACACCTCCCACGGGACCAACGTAACTCGTAGGAACTGACCCCGCAGCCGCGGGTCTCCCGGTTTGAGAGTACGACGATAATTTGCTTATTTCCACACTTAGGCTTAAAAACATGGCGTTAGAGGGTGACAACTCGAAACAGCCCCCGAACGGCCCCGTGGGTGGCACCAACACCTCCCACGGGACAAACATAACTCGTAGGAACTGACCCCGCAGCCGCGGGAGTCCCGGTTTGAGAGTACGACGGTAATTTGCTTATTTCCACACTTAGGCTTAAAAACTTGGCGTTAGAGGGTGAGAACTCGAAACAGCCCCCGAACGGCCCCGTGGGTGGCACCAACACCTCCCACGGGACCAACGTAACTCGTAGGAACTGACCCCGCAGCCGCGGGTCTCCCGGTTTGAGAGTACGACGGTAATTTGCTTATTTCCACACTTAGGCTTAAAAACATGGCGTTAGAGGGTGAAAACTCGAAACAGCCCCCGAACAGCCCCGTGGGTGGCACCAACACCTCCCACGGGACCAACGTAACTTGCAGGAACTGACCCCGCAGCCGCGGGTGTCCCGGTTTGAGAGTACGATGATAATTTGCTTATTTCCACACTTAGGCTGAAAAACATGGCGTTAGAGGGTGAGAACTCGAAACAGCCCCCGAACGGCCCCGTGGGTGGCACCAACACCTCCCACGGGACAAACGTAGCTCGTAGGAACTGACCCCGCAGCCGCGGGTGTCCCGGTTTGAGAGTACGATGATATTTTGCTTATTTCCACACTTAGGCTTAAAAAGATGGCGTTAGAGGGTGAGAACTCGAAACAGCCCCCGAACGGCCCCGTGGGTGGCACCAACACCTCCCACGGGACCAACGTAACTATTAGGAACTGACCCCGCAGTCGCGGGTCTCCCGGTTTGAGAGTACGACAGTAATTTGCTTATTTCAACACTTAGGCTTAACATGGCGTTAGAGGGTGAAAACTCGAAACAGCCCCCGAACGGCCCCGTGGGTGGCACCAACACCTCCCACGGGACCAACGTAACTCGTAGGAACTGATCCTGCAGCCGCGGGTGTCCCGGTTTGAGAGTACGACGGTAATTTGCTTATTTCCACACTTTGGCTTAAAAACATGGCGTTAGAGGGTGAGAACTCGAAACAGCCCCCGAACGGCCCCGTGGGTGGCACCAACACCTCCCACGGGACCAGCGTAACTCGTAGGAACTGACCCCGCAGCCGCGGGTGTCCCGGTTTGAGAGTACGACGATAATTTGTTTATTTCCACACTTAGGCTAAAAAACATGGCGTTAGAGGGTGAGAACTCGAAACAGCCCCCGAACGGCCCCGTGGGTGACACCAACACCTCCCACGGGACCAACGTAACTCGTAGGAACTGACCCCGCAGCCGCGGGTGTCCCGGTTTGAGAGTACGACGGTAATTTTCTTATTTCTACACTTAGGCTTAACATGGCGTTAGAGGGTGAGAACTCGAAACAGCCCCCGAACGGCCCCGTGGGTGGCACCAACACCTCCCACGGGACCAACGTAACTCGTAGGAACAGACCCCGCAGCCGCGGGTGTCCCGGTTTGAGAGTACGACAGTAATTTGCTTATTTCTACACTTAGGCTTTAAAACATGGCGTTAGAGGGTGAAAACTCGAAACAGTCCCCGAACGTCCCCGTGGGTGGCACCAACACCTCCCATGGGACCAACGTAACTCGTAGGAACTGACCCCACAGCCGCGGGTGTCCCGGTTTGAGAGTACGACGGTAATTTGCTTATTTCCACACTTAGGTTTAAAAACATGGCGTTAGAGGGTGAGAACTCGAAACAGCCCCCGAACGGCCCCGTGGGTGGCACCAACACCTCCCACGGGACCAACGTAACTCGTAGGAACTGACCCCGCAGCCGCGGGTGTCCCGATTTGAGTGTACGACGGTAATTTGCTTATTTCTACACTTAGGCTTACAAACATGGCGTTAGAGGGTGAAAACTCGAAACAGCCCCCGAACGGCCCCGTCGGTGGCACCAACACCTCCCACGGGACCAACGTAACTCGTAGGAACTTACCCCGCAGCCGCGGGTCTCCCGGTTTGAGAGTACGACGATAATTTTCTTATTTCCACACTTAGGCTTAAAAACATGGCGTTAGAGGGTGAGAACTCGAAACAGCCCCCGAACGGCCCCGTGGGTGGCACCAACACCTCCCACGGGACAAACGTAACTCGTAGGAACTGACCCCGCAGCCGCGGGTCTCCCGGTTTGAGAGTACGACGGTAGTTTGCTTATTTCCACACTTAGGCTTAAAAACATGGCGTTAGAGGGTGAGAACTCGAAACAGCCCCCGAACGGCCCCGTAGGTGGCACCAACGCCTCCCACGGGACCAACGTAACTCGTAGGAACTGACCCCGCAGCCGCGGGTGTCCCGGTTTGAGAGTACAACTGTAATTTGCTTATTTCCACACTTAGGCTTAAAAACATGGCGTTAGAGGGCGAGAACTCGAAACATCCCCCGAACGGCCCCGTGGGTGGCACCAACACCTCCCACGGGACCAACGTAACTCGTAGGAACTGACCCCGCAGCCGCGGGTCTCCCGGTTTGAGAGTACGACGATAATTTGCTTATTTCCACACTTAGGCTTAAAAACATGGCGTTAGAGGGTGACAACTCGAAACAGCCCCCGAACGGCCCCGTGGGTGGCACCAACACCTCCCACGGGACAAACATAACTCGTAGGAACTGACCCCGCAGCCGCGGGAGTCCCGGTTTGAGAGTACGACGGTAATTTGCTTATTTCCACACTTAGGCTTAAAAACTTGGCGTTAGAGGGTGAGAACTCGAAACAGCCCCCGAACGGCCCCGTGGGTGGCACCAACACCTCCCACGGGACCAACGTAACTCGTAGGAACAGACCCCGCAGCCGCGGGTGTCCCGGTTTGAGAGTACGACAGTAATTTGCTTATTTCTACACTTAGGCTTTAAAACATGGCGTTAGAGGGTGAAAACTCGAAACAGTCCCCGAACGTCCCCGTGGGTGGCACCAACACCTCCCATGGGACCAACGTAACTCGTAGGAACTGACCCCACAGCCGCGGGTGTCCCGGTTTGAGAGTACGACGGTAATTTGCTTATTTCCACACTTAGGTTTAAAAACATGGCGTTAGAGGGTGAGAACTCGAAACAGCCCCCGAACGGCCCCGTGGGTGGCACCAACACCTCCCACGGGACCAACGTAACTCGTAGGAACTGACCCCGCAGCCGCGGGTGTCCCGATTTGAGTGTACGACGGTAATTTGCTTATTTCTACACTTAGGCTTACAAACATGGCGTTAGAGGGTGAAAACTCGAAACAGCCCCCGAACGGCCCCGTCGGTGGTACCAACACCTCCCACGGGACCAACGTAACTCGTAGGAACTGACCCCGCAGCCGCGGGTCTCCCGGTTTGAAAGTACGACGGTAGTTTGCTTATTTCCACACTTAGGCTTAAAAACATGGCGTTAGTGGGTGAGAACTCGAAACAGCCCCCGAACGGCCCCGTGGGTGGCACCAACGCCTCCCACGGGACCAACGTAACTCACAGGAACTGACCCCGCAGTCGCGGGTGTCCCGATTTGAGAGTACGACGGTAATTTTCTTATTTCCACACTTAGGCTTAAAAACATGGCGTTAGAGGGTGAGAACTCGAAACAGCCCCCGAACGGCCCCGTGGGTGGCACCAACACCTCCGACAGGACCAACGTAACTCGTAGGAACTTACCCCGCAGCCGCGGGTCTCCCGGTTTGAGAGTACGACGATAATTTTCTTATTTCCACACTTAGGCTTAAAAACATGGCGTTAGAGGGTGAGAACTCGAAACAGCCCCCGAACGACCCCGTGGGTGGCACCAACACCTCCCACGGGACAAACGTAACTCGTAGGAACTGACCCCGCAGCCGCGGGTCTCCCGGTTTGAGAGTACGACGGTAATTTGCTTATTTCCACACTTAGGCTTAAAAACATGGCGTTAGAGGGTGAAAACTCGAAACAGCCCCCGAACAGCCCCGTGGGTGGCACCAACACCTCTCACGGGACCAACGTAACTTGTAGGAACTGACCCCGCAGCCGCGGGTGTCCCGGTTTGAGAGTACGATGATAATTTGCTTATTTACACACTTAGGCTTAAAAACATGGCGTTAGAGGGTGAGAACTCGAAATAGCCCCCGAACGGCCCCGTGGGTGGCACCAACACCTCCCACGGGACAAACGTAACTCGTAGGAACTGACCGCGCAGCCGCGGGTGTCCCGGTTTGAGAGTACGACGGTAATTTGCTTATTTCCACACTTAGGCTTAAAAACATGGCGTTAGAGGGTGAGAACTCGAAACAGCCCCCGAACGGCCCCGTGGGTGGCACCAACACCTCCCACGGGACCAACTTAACTCGTAGCAACTGACCCCGCATCCGCGGGTCTCCCGGTTTGAGAGTACGACGATAATTTGCTTATTTCCACACTTAGGCTTAAAAACATGGTGTTAGAGGGTGAGAACTCGAAACAGCCCCCGAACGGCCCCGTGGGTGACACCAACACCTCCCACGGGACAAACGTAACTCGTAGGAACTGACCCCGCAGCCGCGGGTGTCCCGGTTTGAGAGTACGATGATAATTTGCTTATTTCCACACTTAGGCTTAAAAAGATGGCGTTAGAGGGTGAGAACTCGAAACAGCCCCCGAACGGCCCCGTGGGTGGCACCAACACCTCCCACGGGACCAACGTAACTATTAGGAACTGACCCCGCAGTCGCGGGTCTCCCGGTTTGAGAGTACGACAGTAATTTGCTTATTTCCACACTTAGGCTTAACATGGCGTTAGAGCGTGAAAACTCGAAACAGCCCCCGAACGGCCCCGTGGGTGGCACCAACACCTCCCACGGGACCAACGTAACTCGTAGGAACGGATCCTGCAGCCGCGGGTGTCCCGGTTTGAGAGTACGACGGTAATTTGCTTATTTCCACACTTTGGCTTAAAAACATGGCATTAGAGGGTGAGAACTCGAAACAGCCCCCGAACGGCCCCGTGGGTGGCACCAACACCTCCCACGGGACCAGCGTAACTCGTAGGAACTGACCCCGCAGCCGCGGGTGTTCCGGTTTGAGAGTACGACGGTAATTTTCTTATTTCTACACTTAGTCTTAACATGGCGTTAGAGGGTGAAAACTCGAAACAGCCCCCGAACGGCCCTGTGGGTGGCACCAACACCTTCCACGGGACCAACGTAACTCGTAGGAACTGACCCCGCAGCCGCGGGTGTCCCGGTTTGAGAGTACGACGGTAATTTGCTTATTTCCACACTTAGGCTTAAAAACATGGCGTTAGAGGGTGAGAACTCGAAACAGCCCCCGAACGGCCCCGTGGGTGGCACCAACACCTCCCACGGGACCAACGTAACTCGTAGGAACGGATCCCGCATCCGCGGGTCTCCTGGTTTGAGAGTACGACGGTAATTTGCTTATTTCCACACTTAGGCTTAAAAACATGGCGTTAGAGGGTGAGAACTCGAAACAGCCCCCGAACGGCCCCGTGGGTGACACCAACACCTCCCACGGGACCAACGTAACTCGTAGGAACTGCCCCCGCAGCCGCGGATGTCCCGGTTTGAGAGTACGACGGTAATTTTCTTATTTCTACACTTAGGCTTAACATGGCGTTAGAGGGTGAAAACTCGAAACAGCCCCCGAACGGCCCCGTGGGTGGCACCAACACCTCCCACGGGACCAACGTAACTCGTAGGAACTGACCCCGCAGCCGCGGGTCTCCCGGTTTGAGAGTACGGCGATAATTTGCTTATTTCCACACTTAGGCTTAAAAACATGGCGTTAGAGGGTGAGAACTCGAAACAGCCCCCGAACGGCCCCGTGGGTGGCACCAACACCTCCCACGGGACCAACGTAACTCGTAGGAGCTGACCCCGCAGCCGCGGGTCTCCCGGTTTGAGAGTACGACGGTAATTTGCTTATTTCCACACTTAGGCTTAAAAACATGGCGTTAGTGGGTGAGAACTCGAAACAGCCCCCGAACGGCCCCGTGGGTGGCACCAACGCCTCCCACGGGACCAACGTAACTCACAGGAACTGACCCCGCAGCCGCGGGTGTCCCGATTTGAGAGTACGACGGTAATTTTTCTTATTTCACAACTTAGGCTTAAAAACATGGCGTTAGAGGGCGAGAACTCGAAACAGCCCCCGAACGGCCCCGTGGGTGGCACCAACACCTCCCACGGGACCAACGTAACTCGTAGGAACTTACCCCGCAGCCGCGGGTCTCCTGGTTTGAGAGTACGACGATAATTATCTTATTTCCACACTTAGGCTTAAAAACATGGCGTTAGAGGGTGAGAACTCGAAACAGCCCCCGAACGGCTCCGTGGGTGGCACCAACACCTCCCACGGGACAAACGTAACTCGTAGGAACTGACCCCGCAACCGCGGGTCTCCCGGTTTGAGAGTACGACGGTAATTTGCTTATTTCCACTTTTAGGCTTAAAAACATGGCGTTAGAGGGTGAGAACTCGAAACAGCCCCCGAACAGCCCCGTGGGTGGCACCAACACCTCCCACGGGACAAACGTAACTCGTAGGAACTGACCCCGCAGCCGCGGGTCTCCCGGTTTGAGAGTACGAAGGTAATTTGCTTATTTCCACACTTAGGCTTAAAAACATGGCGTTAGAGGGTAAAAACTCGAAACAGCCCCCGAACGGCCCCGTGGGTGGCACCAACACCTCCCACGGGACCAACGTAACTCGTAGGAACTGACCCCGCAGCCGCGGGTGTCCCGGTTTGAGAGTACGACGATAATTTGCTTATTTCCACACTTAGGCTTAAAAACATGGCGTTAGAGGGTGAGAACTCGAAACAGCCCCCGAACGGCCCCGTGAGTGGCACCAACACCTCCCACGGGACAAACGTAACTCGTAGGAACTGGCCCCGCAGCCGCGGGTCTCCCGATTTGAGAGTACGACGGTAATTTGCTTATTTCCACACTTAGGCTTAAAAACATGGCGTTAGAGGGTGAAAACTCGAAACAGCCCCCAAACGGCCCCGTGGGTGGCACCAACACCTCCCACGGGACAAACGTAACTCGTAGGAACTGACCCCGCAGCCGCGGGTCTCCCGGTTTGAGAGTACGATGATAATTTGCTTATTTCCACACTTAAGCTTAAAAACATGGCGTTAGAGGGTGAGAACTCGAAACTGGCCCTGAACGGCCCCTTGGTTGGCAACAACACCTCCCACGGGACCAACGTAACTCGTAGGAACTGACCCCGCAGTCGCGGGTCTCCCGGTTTGAGAGTACGACGGTAATTTGCTTATTTCCACGCTTAGGCTTAACATGGCGTTAGAGGGTGAAAACTCGAAACAGCCCCCGAACGGCCCCGTGGGTGGCACCAACACCTCCCATGGGACAAACGTAACTCGTAGGAACTGACCCCGCAGCCGCGGGTCTCCCGGTTTGAGAGTACGATGATAATTTGCTTATTTCCACACTAAGGCTTAAAAACATGGCGTTAGAGGGTGAGAACTCGAAACAGCCCCCGAACGGCCCCGTGAGTGGCACCAACACCTCCCACGGGACAAACGTAACTCGTAGGAACTGGCCCCGCAGCCGCGGGTCTCCCGATTTGAGAGTACGACGGTAATTTGCTTATTTCCACACTTAGGCTTAAAAACATGGCGTTAGAGGGTGAAAACTCGAAACAGCCCCCAAACGGCCCCGTGGGTGGCACCAACACCTCCCACGGGACAAACGTAACTCGTAGGAACTGACCCCGCAGCCGCGGGTCTCCCGGTTTGAGAGTACGATGATAATTTGCTTATTTCCACACTTAAGCTTAAAAACATGGCGTTAGAGGGTGAGAACTCGAAACTGGCCCCGAACGGCCCCTTGGTTGGCAACAACACCTCCCACGGGACCAACGTAACTCGTAGGAACTGACCCCGCAGTCGCGGGTCTCCCGGTTTGAGAGTACGACGGTAATTTGCTTATTTCCACGCTTAGGCTTAACATGGCGTTAGAGGGTGAAAACTCGAAACAGCCCCCGAACGGCCCCGTGGGTGGCACCAACACCTCCCACGGGACCAACGTAACTCGTAGGAACTGACCCCTCAGTCGCGGGTCTCCCGGTTTGAGAGTACGACGGTAATTTGCTTATTTCCACACTTAGGCTTAACATGGCGTTAGAGGGTGAAAACTTGAAACAGCCCCCGAATGGCCCCGTGGGTGGCACCAACACCTCCCACGGGACCAACGTAACTCGTAGGAACTGACCCCGCAGCCGCGGGTGTCCCGGTTTGAGAGTACGATGATAATTTGCTTATTTCCACACTTTTGCTTAAAAACATGGCGTTAGAGGGTGAGAACTCGAAACAGCCCCCGAACGGCCCCGTGGGTGGCACCAACACCTCCCACGGGACCAACGTAACTCGTAGGAACTGACCCCGCAGCCGCGGGTGTCCCGGTTTGAGAGTACGACGGTAATTTGCTTATTTCTACACTTAGGCTTAACATGGCGTTAGAGGGTGAAAACTCGAAACATCCACCGAACGGCCCGGTGGGTGGCACCAACACCTCCCACGGGACCAACGTAACTCGTAGGAAAACACCCCGCAGCCGCGGGTCTCCCGGTTTGAGAGTACGACGGTAATTTGCTTATTTCCACACTTAGGCTTAAAAACATGGCGTTAGAGGGTGAGAACTCGAAACAGCCCCCGAACGGCCCCGTGGGTGGCACCAACACCTCCCACGGGACCAACGAAACTCGTAGGAACTGACCCCGCAGACGCGGGTCTCCCGGTTTGAGAGTACGACGATAATTTGCTTATTTCCACACTTAGGCTTAAAAACATGGCGTTAGAGGGTGAAAACTCGAAACAGCCCCCGAACGGCCCCGTGGGTGGCACCAACACCTCCCACGGGACAAACGTCACTCGTAGGTACTGACCCCGCAGCCGCGGGTCTCCCGGTTAGAGAGTACGATAGTAATTTGCTTATTTCTACACTTAGGCTTAACATGGCGTTAGAAGGTGAAAACTCGAAACACCCCCCGAACGGCACCGTGGGTGGCACCAACACCTCCCACGGGACCAACGTAACTCGTAGGAACTGACCCCACAGCCGCGGGTGTCCCGGTTTGAGAGTACGACGGTAATTTGCTTATTTCCACACTTAGGTTTAAAAACATGGCGTTAGAGGGTAAGAACTCGAAACAGCCCCCGAACGGCCCCGTGGGTGACACCAACACCTCCCACGGGACCAACGTCTCTCGTAGGAACAGACCCCGCAGCCGCGGGTGTCCCGGTTTGAGAGTACGACGGTAATTTGCTTATTTCTACACTTAGGCTTAAAAACATGGGGTTAGAGGGTGAAAACTCGAAACAGCCACCGAACGGCCCCGTGGGTTGTACCAACACCTCCCACGGGACGAACGTAACTCGTAGGAACTGACCCCGCAGCCGCGGGTCTCCCGGTTTGAGAGTACGACGGTAGTTTGCTTATTTCCACACTTGGGCTTAAAAACATGACGTTAGAGGGTGAGAACTCGAAACAGCCCCCGAACGGCCCCGTGGGTGGCACCAACGCCTCCCACGGGACAAACGTAACCCGTAGGAACTGACCCCGCAGCCGCGGGTGTCCCGGTTTGAGAGTACGACTGTAATTTGCTTATTTCCACACTTAGGCTTAAAAACATGGCGTTAGAGGGTGAGAACTCGAAACATCCCCCGAACGGCCCCGTGGGTGGCACCAACACCTCCCACGGGACCAACTTAACTCGTAGGAACTGACCCCGCAGCCGCGGGTCTCCCGGTTTGAGAGTACGACGATAATTTGCTTATTTCCACACTTAGGCTTAAAAACATGGCGTTAGAGGGTGAGAACTCGAAACAGCCCCCGAACGGCCCCGTGGGTGGCACCAACACCTCCCACGGGACAAACATAACTCATAGGAACTGACCCCGCAGCCGCGGGAGTCCCGGTTTGAGAGTACGACGGTAATTTGCTTATTTCCACACTTAGGCTTAAAAACATTGCGTTAGAGGGTGAGAACTCGAAACAGCCCCCGAACGGCCCTGTGGGTGGCACCAACACCTCCCACGGGACAAACGTAACTCGTAGGAACTGACCCCGCAGCCGCGGGTCTCCCGGTTTGAGAGTACGACGGTAATTTGCTTATTTCCACACTTAGGCTTAAAAACGTGGCGTTAGAGGGTGAAAACTCGAAACAGCCCCCGAACAGCCCCGTGGGTGGCACCAACACCTCCCACGGGACCAACGTAACTCGTAGGAACTGACCCCGCAGCCGCGGGTGTCCCGGTTTGAGAGTACGATGATACTTTGCTCATTTCCACACTTAGGCTTAAAAACATGGCGTTAGAGGGTGAGAACTCGAAACAGCCCCCGAACGGCCCCGTGGGTGGCACCAACACCTCCCACGGGACAAACATAACTCGTAGGAACTGACCCCGCAGCCGCGGGAGTCCCGGTTTGAGAGTACGACGGTAATTTGCTTATTTCCACACTTAGGCTTAAAAACATTGCGTTAAAGGGTGAGAACTCGAAACAGCCCCCGAACGGCCCCGTGGGTGGCACCAACACCTCCCACGGGACCAACGTAACTATTAGGAACTGACCCCGCAGTCGCGGGTCTCCCGGTTTGAGAGTACGACAGTAATTTGCTTATTTCAACTATTAGGCTTAACATGGTGTTAGAGGGTGAAAACTCGAAACAGCCCCCGAACGGCCCCGTGGGTGGCACCAACACCTCCCATGGGACCAACGTAACTCGTAGGAACTGATCCTGCAGCCGCGGGTGTCCCGGTTTGAGAGTACGACGGTAATTTGCTTATTTCCACACTTTGGCTTAAAAACATGGCGTTAGAGGGTGAGAACTCGAAACAGCCCCCGAACGGCCCCGTGGGTGGCACCAACACCTCCCACGGGACCAGCGTAACTCGTAGGAACTGACCCCGCAGCCGCGGGTGTCCCGGTTTGAGAGTACGACGATAATTTGTTTATTTCCACACTTAGGCTAAAAAACATGGCGTTAGAGGGTGAGAACTCGAAACAGCCCCCGAACGGCCCCGTGGGTGACACCAACAGCTCCCACGGGACCAACGTAACTCGTAGGAACTGACCCCGCAGCCGCGGGTGTCCCGGTTTGAGAGTACGACGGTAATTTTCTTATTTCTACACTTAGGCTTAACATGGCGTTAGAGGGTGAGAACTCGAAACAGCCCCCGAACGGCCCCGTGGGTGGCCCCAACACCTCCCACGGGACCAACGTAACTCGTAGGAACTGACCCCGCAGCCGCGGGTGTCCCGGTTTGAGAGTACGACAGTAATTTGCTTATTTCTACACTTAGGCTTAACATGGCGTTAGAGGGTGAAAACTCGAAACAGCCCCCGAACGTCCCCGTGGGTGGCACCAACACCTCCCACGGGACCAACGTAACTCGTAGGAACTGACCCCACATCCGCGGGTGTCCCGGTTTGAGAGTACGACGGTAATTTGCTTATTTCCACACTTAGGTTTAAAAACATGGCGTTAGAGGGTGAGAACTCGAAACAGCCCCCGAACGGCCCCGTGGGTGGCACCAACACCTCCCACGGGACCAACGTAACTCGTAGGAACTGACCCCGCAGCCGCGGGTGTCCCGATTTGAGTGTACGACGGTAATTTGCTTATTTCTACACTTAGGCTTACAAACATGGCGTTAGAGGGTGAAAACTGGAAACAGCCCCCGAACGGCCCCGTCGGTGGCACCAACACCTCCCACGGGACCAACGTAACTCGTAGGAACTGACCCCGCAGCCGCGGGTCTCCCGGTTTGAGAGTACGACGGTAGTTTGCTTATTTCCACACTTAGGCTTAAAAACATGGCGTTAGTGGGTGAGAACTCGAAACAGCCCCCGAACGGCCCCGTGGGTGGCACCAACGCCTCCCACGGGACCAACGTAACTCACAGGAACTGACCCCGCAGTCGCGGGTGTCCCGATTTGAGAGTACGACGGTAATTTTCTTATTTCCACACTTAGGCTTAAAAACATGGCGTTAGAGGGTGAGAACTCGAAACAGCCCCCGAACGGCCCCGTGGGTGGCACCAACACCTCCCACAGGACCAACGTAACGCGTAGGAACTTACCCCGCAGCCGCGGGTCTCCCGGTTTGAGAGTACGACGATAATTTTCTTATTTCCACACTTAGGCTTAAAAACATGGCGTTAGAGGGTGAGAACTCGAAACAGCCCCCGAACGGCCCCGTGGGTGGCACCAACACCTCCCACGGGACAAACGTAACTCGTAGGAACTGACCCCGCAGCCGCGGGTCTCCCGGTTTGAGAGTACGACGGTAATTTGCTTATTTCCACACTTAGGCTTAAAAACATGGCGTTAGAGGGTGAAAACTCGAAACAGCCCCCGAACAGCCCCGTGGGTGGCACCAACACCTCTCACGGGACCAACGTAACTTGTAGGAACTGACCCCGCAGCCGCGGGTGTCCCGGTTTGAGAGTACGATGATAATTTGCTTATTTCCACACTTAGGCTTAAAAACATGGCGTTAGAGGGTGAGAACTCGAAACAGCCCCCGAACGGCCCCGTGGGTGGCACCAACACCTCCCACGGGACAAACGTAACTCGTAGGAACTGACCGCGCAGCCGCGGGTGTCCCGGTTTGAGAGTACGACGGTAATTTGATTATTTCCACACTTAGGCTTAAAAACATGGCGTTAGAGGGTGAGAACTCGAAACAGCCCCCGAACGGCCCCGTGGGTGGCACCAACACCTCCCACGGGACCAACTTAACTCGTAGGAACTGACCCCGCATCCGCGGGTCTCCCGGTTTGAGAGTACGACGATAATTTGCTTATTTCACACTTAGGCTTAAAAACATGGTGTTAGAGGGTGAGAACTCGAAACAGCCCCCGAACGGCCCCGTGGGTGACACCAACACCTCCCACGGGACAAACGTAACTCGTAGGAACTGACCCCGCAGCCGCGGGTGTCCCGGTTTGAGAGTACGATGATAATTTGCTTATTTCCACACTTAGGCTTAAAAAGATGGCGTTAGAGGGTGAGAACTCGAAACAGCCCCCGAACGGCCCCGTGGGTGGCACCAACACCTCCCACGGGACCAACGTAACTATTAGGAACTGACCCCGCAGTCGCGGGTCTCCCGGTTTGAGAGTACGACAGTAATTTGCTTATTTCCACACTTAGGCTTAACATGGCGTTAGAGCGTGAAAACTCGAAACAGCCCCCGAACGGCCCCGTGGGTGGCACCAACACCTCCCACGGGACCAACGTAACTCGTAGGAACTGATCCTGCAGCCGCGGGTGTCCCGGTTTGAGAGTACGACGGTAATTTGCTTATTTCCACACTTTGGCTTAAAAACATGGCGTTAGAGGGTGAGAACTCGAAACAGCCCCCGAACGGCCCCGTGGGTGGCACCAACACCTCCCACGGGACCAGCGTAACTCGTAGGAACTGACCCCGCAGCCGCGGGTGTTCCGGTTTGAGAGTACGACGGTAATTTTCTTATTTCTACACTTAGTCTTAACATGGCGTTAGAGGGTGAAAACTCGAAACAGCCCCCGAACGGCCCTGTGGGTGGCACCAACACCTTCCACGGGACCAACGTAACTCGTAGGAACTGACCCCGCAGCCGCGGGTGTCCCGGTTTGAGAGTACGACGGTAATTTGCTTATTTCCACACTTAGGCTTAAAAACATGGCGTTAGAGGGTGAGAACTCGAAACAGCCCCCGAACGGCCCCGTGGGTGGCACCAACACCTCCCACGGGACCAACGTAACTCGTAGGAACTGATCCCGCATCCGCGGGTCTCCTGGTTTGAGAGTACGACGGTAATTTGCTTATTTCCACACTTAGGCTTAAAAACATGGCGTTAGAGGGTGAGAACTCGAAACAGCCCCCGAACGGCCCCGTGGGTGACACCAACACCTCCCACGGGACCAACGTAACTCGTAGGAACTGCCCCCGCAGCCGCGGATGTCCCGGTTTGAGAGTACGACGGTAATTTTCTTATTTCTACACTTAGGCTTAACACGGCGTTAGAGGGTGAAAACTCGAAACAGCCCCCGAACGGCCCCGTGGGTGGCACCAACACCTCCCACGGGACCAACGTAACTCGTAGGAACTGACTCCGCAGCCGCGGGTCTCCCGGTTTGAGAGTACGACGATAATTTGTTTATTTCCACACTTAGGCTTAAAAACATGGCGTTAGAGGGTGAGAACTCGAAACAGCCCCCGAACGGCCCCGTGGGTGGCACCAACACCTCCCACGGGACCAACGTAACTCGTAGGAGCTGACCCCGCAGCCGCGGGTCTCCCGGTTTGAGAGTACGACGGTAATTTGCTTATTTCCACACTTAGGCTTAAAAACATGGCGTTAGTGGGTGAGAACTCGAAACAGCCCCCGAACGGCCCCGTGAGTGGCACCAACACCTCCCACGGGACAAACGTAACTCGTAGGAACTGGCCCCGCAGCCGCGGGTCTCCCGATTTGAGAGTACGACGGTAATTTGCTTATTTCCACACTTAGGCTTAAAAACATGGCGTTAGAGGGTGAAAACTCGAAACAGCCCCCAAACGGCCCCGTGGGTGGCACCAACACCTCCCACGGGACAAACGTAACTCGTAGGAACTGACCCCGCAGCCGCGGGTCTCCCGGTTTGAGAGTACGATGATAATTTGCTTATTTCCACACTTAAGCTTAAAAACATGGCGTTAGAGGGTGAGAACTCGAAACTGGCCCCGAACGGCCCCTTGGTTGGCAACAACACCTCCCACGGGACCAACGTAACTCGTAGGAACTGACCCCGCAGTCGCGGGTCTCCCGGTTTGAGAGTACGACGGTAATTTGCTTATTTCCACGCTTAGGCTTAACATGGCGTTAGAGGGTGAAAACTCGAAACAGCCCCCGAACGGCACCGTGGGTGGCACCAACACCTCCCACGGGACAAACGTAACTCGTAGGAACTGACCCCGCAGCCGCGGGTGTCCCGGTTTGAGAGTACGATGATAATTTGCTTATTTCCACACTAAGGCTTAAAAACATGGCGTTAGAGGGTGAGAACTCGAAACAGCCCCCGAACGGCCCCGTGGGTGGCACCAACACCTCCCACGGGACCAACGTAACTCGTAGGAACTGACCCCTCAGTCGCGGGTCTCCCGGTTTGAGAGTACGACGGTAATTTGCTTATTTCCACACTTAGGCTTAACATGGCGTTAGAGGGTGAAAACTTGAAAGAGCCCCCGAATGGCCCCGTGGGTGGCACCAACACCTCCCACGGGACCAACGTAACTCGTAGGAACTGACCCCGCAGCCGCGGGTGTCCCGGTTTGAGAGTACGACGATAATTTGCTTATTTCCACACTTTTGCTTAAAAAACATGGCGTTAGACGGTGAGAACTCGAAACAGCCCCCGAACGGCCCCGTGGGTGGCACCAACACCTCCCACGGGACCAACGTAACTCGTAGGAACTGACCCCGCAGCCGCGGGTGTCCCGGTTTGAGAGTACGACGGTAATTTGCTTATTTCTACACTTAGGCTTAACATGGCGTTAGAGGGTGAAAACTCGAAACAGCCACCGAACGGCCCGGTGGGTGGCACCAACACCTCCCACGGGACCAACGTAACTCGTAGGAAAACACCCCGCAGCCGCGGGTCTCCCGGTTTGAGAGTACGACGGTAATTTGCTTATTTCCACACTTAGGCTTAAAAACATGGCGTTAGAGGGTGAGAACTCGAAACAGCCCCCGAACGGCCCCGTGGGTGGCACCAACACCTCCCACGGGACCAACGAAACTCGTAGGAACTGACCCCGCAGACGCGGGTCTCCCGGTTTGAGAGTACGACGATAATTTGCTTATTTCCACACTTAGGCTTAAAAACATGGCGTTAGAGGATGAGAACTCGAAACAGCCCCCGAACGGCCCCGTGGGTGGCACCAACACCTCCCACGGGACCAACGTAACTCGTAGGAACTGACCCCGCAGCCGCGGGTCTCCCGGTTTGAGAGTACGACGATAATTTACTTATTTCCACACTTAGGCTTAAAAACATGGCGTTAGAGGGTGAGAACTCGAAACAACCCCCGAACGGCCCCGTGGGTGGCACCAACACCTCCCACGGGACCAACGTAACTCGTAGGAACTGACCCCGCAGCCGTGGGTGTCCCGGTTTGAGAGTACGACGATAATTTGCTTATTTCCACACTTTTGCTTAAAAACATGGCGTTAGAGGGTGAGAACTCGAAACAGCCCCCGAACGGCCCCGTGGGTGGCACCAACACCTCCCACGGGACCAACGTAACTCGTAGGAACTGACCCCGCAGCCGCGGGTGTCCCGGTTTGAGAGTACGACGGTAATTTGCTTATTTCTACACTTAGGCTTAACATGGCGTTAGAGGGTGAAAACTCGAAACAGCCACCGAACGGCCCTGTAGGTGGCACCAACACCTCCCACGGGACCAACGTAACTCGTAGGAACTGACCCCGCAGCCGCGGGTCTCCCGGTTTGAGAGTACGACGGTAATTTGCTTATTTCCACACTTAGGCTTAAAAACATGGCGTTAGAGGGTGAGAACTCGAAACAGCCCCCGAACGGCCCCGTGGGTGGCACCAACACCTCCCACGGGACCAACGAAACTCGTAGGAACTGACCCCGCAGACGCGGGTCTCCCGGTTTGAGAGTACGACGATAATTTATTTATTTCCACACTTAGGCTTAAAAACATGGCGTTAGAGGGTGAGAACTCGAAACAGCCCCCGAACGGCCCCGTGGGTGGCACCAACACCTCCCACGGGACAAACGTAACTCGTAGGAACTGACCCCGCTGCCGCGGGTCTCCCGGTTTGAGAGTACGATGATACTTTGCTCATTTCCACACTTAGGCTTAAAAACATGGCGTTAGAGGGTGAAAACTCGAAACAGCCCCCGAACGGCCCCGTGGGTGGCACCAACACCTCCCACGGGACAAACGTCACTCGTAGGTACTGACCCCGCAGCCGCGGGTCTCCCGGTTAGAGAGTACGATAGTAATTTGCTTATTTCTACACTTAGGCTTAACATGGCGTTAGAGGGTGAAAACTCGAAACACCCCCCGAACGGCACCGTGGGTGGCACCAACACCTCCCACGGGACCAACGTAACTCGTAGGAACTGACCGCGCAGCCGCGGGTGTCCCGGTTTGAGAGTACGACGGTAATTTGCTTATTTCCACACTTAGGTTTAAAAACATGGCGTTAGAGGGTAAGAACTCGAAACAGCCCCCGAACGGCCCCGTGGGTGACACCAACACCTCCCACGGGACCAACGTCTCTCGTAGGAACAGACCCCGCAGCCGCGGGTGTCCCGGTTTGAGAGTACGACGGTAATTTGCTTATTTCTACACTTAGGCTTAAAAACATGGGGTTAGAGGGTGAAAACTCGAAACAGCCACCGAACGGCCCCGTGGGTTGTACCAACACCTCCCACGGGACGAACGTAACTCGTAGGAACTGACCCCGCAGCCGCGGGTCTCCCGGTTTGAGAGTACGACGGTAGTTTGCTTATTTCCACACTTAGGCTTAAAAACATGACGTTAGAGGGTGAGAACTCGAAACAACCCCCGAACGGCCCCGTGGGTGGCACCAACGCCTCCCACGGGACCAACGTAACCCGTAGGAACTGACCCCGCAGCCGCGGGTGTCCCGGTTTGAGAGTACGACTGTAATTTGCTTATTTCCACACTTAGGCTTAAAAACATGGCGTTAGAGGGTGAGAACTCGAAACATCCCCCGAACGGCCCCGTGGGTGGCACCAACACCTCCCACGGGACCAACGTAACTCGTAGGAACTGACCCCGCAGCCGCGGGTCTCCCGGTTTGAGAGTACGACGGTAATTTGCTTATTTCCACACTTAGGCTTAAAAACATGGCGTTAGAGGGTGAGAACTCGAAACAGCCCCCGAACGGCCCCGTGGGTGGCACCAACACCTCCCACGGGACAAACATAACTCGTAGGAACTGACCCCGCAGCCGCGGGAGTCCCGGTTTGAGAGTACGACGGTAATTTGCTTATTTCCACACTTAGGCTTAAAAACATTGCGTTAGAGGGTGAGAACTCGAAACAGCCCCCGAACGGCCCCGTGGGTGGCACCAACACCTCCCACGGGACAAACGTAACTCGTAGGAACTGACCCCGCAGCCGCGGGTCTCCCGGTTTGAGAGTACGACGGTAATTTGCTTATTTCCACACTTAGGCTTAAAAACGTGGCGTTAGAGGGTGAAAACTCGAAACAGCCCCCGAACAGCCCCGTGGGTGGCACCAACACCTCCCACGGGACCAACGTAACTCGTAGGAACTGACCCCGCAGCCGCGGGTGTTCCGGTTTGAGAGTACGATGATACTTTGCTCATTTCCACACTTAGGCTTAAAAACATGGCGTTAGAGGGTGAGAACTCGAAACAGCCCCCGAACGGCCCCGTGGGTGGCACCAACACCTCCCACGGGACAAACGTAACTCGTAGGAACTGACCCCGCAGCCGCGGGTCTCCCGGTTTGAGAGTACGATGATAATTTGCTTATTTCCACACTTAGGCTTAAAAAGATGGCGTTAGAGGGTGAGAACTCGAAACAGCCCCCGAACGGCCCCGTGGGTGGCACCAACACCTCCCACGGGACCAACGTAACTATTAGGAACTGACCCCGCAGCCGCGGGTCTCCCGGTTTGAGAGTACGACGGTAATTTGCTTATTTCTACACTTAGTCTTAACATGGCGTTAGAGGGTGAAACCTCGAAACAGCCCCCGAACGGCCCTGTGGGTGTTACCAAACCTTCCACGGGACCAACGTAACTCGTAGGTACTGACCCCGCAGCCGCGGGTGTCCCGGTTTGAGAGTACGACGGTAATTTGCTTATTTCCACACTTAGGCTTAAAAACATGGCGTTAGAGGGTGAGAACTCGAAACAGCCACCGAACGGCCCCGTGGGTGGCACCAACACCTCCCACGGGACCAACGTAACTCGTAGGAACTGACCCCGCAGCCGCGGATCTCCCGGTTTGAGAGTACGACGATAATTTGCTTATTTCCACACTTAGGCTTAAAAACATAGCGTTAGAGGGTGAGAACTCGAAACAGCCCCCGAACGGCCCCGTGGGTGACACCAACACCTCCCACGGGACCAACGTAACTCGTAGGAACTGACCCCGCAGCCGCGGGTGTCCCGGTTTGAGAGTACGACGGTAATTTTCTTATTTCTACAGTTAGGCTTAACATGGCGTTAGAGGGTGAAAACTCGAAACAGCCCCCGAACGGCCCCGTGGGTGGCACCAACACCTCCCACGGGACCAACGTAACTCGTAGGAACTGACCCCGCAGCCGCGGGTCTCCCGGTTTGAGAGTACGACGATAATTTGCTTATTTCCACACTTAGGCTTAAAAACATGGCGTTAGAGGGTGAGAACTCGAAACAGCCCCCGAACGGCCCCGTGGGTGGCACCAACACCTCCCACAGGACCAACGTAACTCGTAGGAACTTACCCCGCAGCCGCGGGTCTCCCGGTTTGAGAGTACGACGATAATTTTCTTATTTCCACACTTAGGCTTAAAAACATGGCGTTAGAGGGTGAGAACTCGAAACAGCCCCCGAACGGCCCCGTGGGTGGCACCAACACCTCCCACGGGACAAACGTAACTCGTAGGAACTGACCCCGCAGCCGCGGGTCTCCCGGTTTGAGAGTACGACGGTAATTTGCTTATTTCCACACTTAGGCTTAAAAACATGGCGTTAGATGGTGAAAACTCGAAACAGCCCCCGAACAGCCCCGTGGGTGGCACCAACACCTCTCACGGGACCAACGTAACTTGTAGGAACTGACCCCGCAGCCGCGGGTGTCCCGGTTTGAGAGTACGATGATAATTTGCTTATTTCCACACTTAGGCTTAAAAACATGGCGTTAGAGGGTGAGAACTCGAAACATCCCCCGAACGGCCCCGTGGGTGGCACCAACACCTCCCACGGGACAAACGTAACTCGTAGGAACTGACCGCGCAGCCGCGGGTGTCCCGGTTTGAGAGTACGACGGTAATTTGCTTATTTCCACACTTTTGCTTAAAAAACATGGCGTTAGAGGGTGAGAACTCGAAACAGCCCCCGAACGGCCCCGTGGGTGGCACCAACACCTCCCACGGGACCAACGTAACTCGTAGGAACTGACCCCGCAGCCGCGGGTGTCCCGGTTTGAGAGTACGACGGTAATTTGCTTATTTCTACACTTAGGCTTAACATGGCGTTAGAGGGTGAAAACTCGAAACAGCCACCGAACGGCCCG
The DNA here is from genome assembly GCA_949130495.1 of Sambucus nigra. NCBI lineage: Eukaryota > Viridiplantae > Streptophyta > Magnoliopsida > Dipsacales > Adoxaceae > Sambucus > Sambucus nigra. The sequence goes on from OX422208.1 coordinate 345,490,540, forward strand.
GTGGGTGGCACCAACACCTCCCACGGGACCAACGTAACTCGTAGGAAAACACCCCGCAGCCGCGGGTCTCCCGGTTTGAGAGTACGACGGTAATTTGCTTATTTCCACACTTAGGCTTAAAAACATGGCGTTAGAGGGTGAGAACTCGAAACAGCCCCCGAACGGCCCCGTGGGTGGCACCAACACCTCCCACGGGACCAACGAAACTCGTAGGAACTGACCCCGCAGACGCGGGTCTCCCGGTTTGAGAGTACGACGATAATTTGCTTATTTCCACACTTAGGCTTAAAAACATGGCGTTAGAGGGTGAGAACTCGAAACAGCCCCCGAACGGCCCCGTGGGTGGCACCAACACCTCCCACGGGACCAACGTAACTCGTAGGAACTGACCCCGCAGCCGCGGGTCTCCCGGTTTGAGAGTACGACGATAATTTACTTATTTCCACACTTAGGCTTAAAAACATGGCGTTAGAGGGTGAGAACTCGAAACAACCCCCGAACGGCCCCGTGGGTGGCACCAACACCTCCCACGGGACCAACGTAACTCGTAGGAACTGACCCCGCAGCCGTGGGTGTCCCGGTTTGAGAGTACGACGATAATTTGCTTATTTCCACACTTTTGCTTAAAAACATGGCGTTAGAGGGTGAGAACTCGAAACAGCCCCCGAACGGCCCCGTGGGTGGCACCAACACCTCCCACGGGACCAACGTAACTCGTAGGAACTGACCCCGCAGCCGCGGGTGTCCCGGTTTGAGAGTACGACGGTAATTTGCTTATTTCTACACTTAGGCTTAACATGGCGTTAGAGGGTGAAAACTCGAAACAGCCACCGAACGGCCCGGTGGGTGGCACCAACACCTCCCACGGGACCAACGTAACTCGTAGGAAAACACCCCGCAGCCGCGGGTCTCCCGGTTTGAGAGTACGACGGTAATTTGCTTATTTCCACACTTAGGCTTAAAAACATGGCGTTAGAGGGTGAGAACTCGAAACAGCCCCCGAACGGCCCCGTGGGTGGCACCAACACCTCCCACGGGACCAACGAAACTCGTAGGAACTGACCCCGCAGACGCGGGTCTCCCGGTTTGAGAGTACGACGATAATTTATTTATTTCCACACTTAGGCTTAAAAACATGGCGTTAGAGGGTGAGAACTCGAAACAGCCCCCGAACGGCCCCGTGGGTGGCACCAACACCTCCCACGGGACAAACGTAACTCGTAGGAACTGACCCCGCTGCCGCGGGTCTCCCGGTTTGAGAGTACGGTGATACTTTGCTCATTTCCACACTTAGGCTTAAAAACATGGCGTTAGAGGGTGAAAACTCGAAACAGCCCCCGAACGGCCCCGTGGGTGGCACCAACACCTCCCACGGGACAAACGTCACTCGTAGGTACTGACCCCGCAGCCGCGGGTCTCCCGGTTAGAGAGTACGATAGTAATTTGCTTATTTCTACACTTAGGCTTAACATGGCGTTAGAGGGTGAAAACTCGAAACACCCCCCGAACGGCACCGTGGGTGGCACCAACACCTCCCACGGGACCAACGTAACTCGTAGGAACTGACCCCACAGCCGCGGGTGTCCCGGTTTGAGAGTACGACGGTAATTTGCTTATTTCCACACTTAGGTTTAAAAACATGGCGTTAGAGGGTAAGAACTCGAAACAGCCCCCGAACGGCCCCGTGGGTGACACCAACACCTCCCACGGGACCAACGTCTCTCGTAGGAACAGACCCCGCAGCCGCGGGTGTCCCGGTTTGAGAGTACGACGGTAATTTGCTTATTTCTACACTTAGGCTTAAAAACATGGGGTTAGAGGGTGAAAACTCGAAACAGCCACCGAACGGCCCCGTGGGTTGTACCAACACCTCCCACGGGACGAACGTAACTCGTAGGAACTGACCCAGCAGCCGCGGGTCTCCCGGTTTGAGAGTACGACGGTAGTTTGCTTATTTCCACACTTAGGCTTAAAAACATGACGTTAGAGGGTGAGAACTCGAAACAGCCCCCGAACGGCCCCGTGGGTGGCACCAACGCCTCCCACGGGACCAACGTAACCCGTAGGAACTGACCCCGCAGCCGCGGGTGTCCCGGTTTGAGAGTACGACTGTAATTTGCTTATTTCCACACTTAGGCTTAAAAACATGGCGTTAGAGGGTGAGAACTCGAAACATCCCCCGAACGGCCCCGTGGGTGGCACCAACACCTCCCACGGGACCAACGTAACTCGTAGGAACTGACCCCGCAGCCGCGGGTCTCCCGGTTTGAGAGTACGACCATAATTTGCTTATTTCCACACTTAGGCTTAAAAACATGGCGTTAGAGGGTGAGAACTCGAAACAGCCCCCGAACGGCCCCGTGGGTGGCACCAACACCTCCCACGGGACAAACATAACTCGTAGGAACTGACCCCGCAGCCGCGGGAGTCCCGGTTTGAGAGTACGACGGTAATTTGCTTATTTCCACACTTAGGCTTAAAAACATTGCGTTAGAGGGTGAGAACTCGAAACAGCCCCCGAACGGCCCCGTGGGTGGCACCAACACCTCCCACGGGACAAACGTAACTCGTAGGAACTGACCCCGCAGCCGCGGGTCTCCCGGTTTGAGAGTACGACGGTAATTTGCTTATTTCCACACTTAGGCTTAAAAACGTGGCGTTAGAGGGTGAAAACTCGAAACAGCCCCCGAACAGCCCCGTGGGTGGCACCAACACCTCCCACGGGACCAACGTAACTCGTAGGAACTGACCCCGCAGCCGCGGGTGTTCCGGTTTGAGAGTTCGATGATACTTTGCTCATTTCCACACTTAGGCTTAAAAACATGGCGTTAGAGGGTGAGAACTCGAAACAGCCCCCGAACGGCCCCGTGGGTGGCACCAACACCTCCCACGGGACAAACGTAACTCGTAGGAACTGACCCCGCAGCCGCGGGTCTCCCGGTTTGAGAGTACGATGATAATTTGCTTATTTCCACACTTAGGCTTAAAAAGATGGCGTTAGAGGGTGAGAACTCGAAACAGCCCCCGAACGGCCCCGTGGGTGGCACCAACACCTCCCACGGGACCAACGTAACTATTAGGAACTGACCCCGCAGCCGCGGGTCTCCCGGTTTGAGAGTACGACGGTAATTTGCTTATTTCTACACTTAGTCTTAACATGGCGTTAGAGGGTGAAACCTCGAAACAGCCCCCGAACGGCCCTGTGGGTGTTACCAAACCTTCCACGGGACCAACGTAACTCGTAGGTACTGACCCCGCAGCCGCGGGTGTCCCGGTTTGAGAGTACGACGGTAATTTGCTTATTTCCACACTTAGGATTAAAAACATGGCGTTAGAGGGTGAGAACTCGAAACAGCCACCGAACGGCCCCGTGGGTGGCACCAACACCTCCCACGGGACCAACGTAACTCGTAGGAACTGACCCCGCAGCCGCGGATCTCCCGGTTTGAGAGTACGACGATAATTTGCTTATTTCCACACTTAGGCTTAAAAACATAGCGTTAGAGGGTGAGAACTCGAAACAGCCCCCGAACGGCCCCGTGGGTGACACCAACACCTCCCACGGGACCAACGTAACTCGTAGGAACTGACCCCGCAGCCGCGGGTGTCCCGGTTTGAGAGTACGACGGTAATTTTCTTATTTCTACAGTTAGGCTTAAAAACATGGCGTTAGAGGGTGAAAACTCGAAACAGCCCCCGAACGGCCCCGTGGGTGGCACCAACTCCTCCCACGGGACCAACGTAACTCGTAGGAACTGACCCCGCAGCCGCGGGTCTCCCGGTTTGAGAGTACGACGATAATTTGCTTATTTCCACACTTAGGCTTAAAAACATGGCGTTAGAGGGTGAGAACTCGAAACAGCCCCCGAACGGCCCCGTGGGTGGCACCAACACCTCCCACAGGACCAACGTAACTCGTAGGAACTTACCCCGCAGCCGCGGGTCTCCCGGTTTGAGAGTACGACGATAATTTTCTTATTTCCACACTTAGGCTTAAAAACATGGCGTTAGAGGGTGAGAACTCGAAACAGCCCCCGAACGGCCCCGTGGGTGGCACCAACACCTCCCACGGGACAAACGTAACTCGTAGGAACTGACCCCGCAGCCGCGGGTCTCCCGGTTTGAGAGTACGACGGTAATTTGCTTATTTCCACACTTAGGCTTAAAAACATGGCGTTAGAGGGTGAAAACTCGAAACAGCCCCCGAACAGCCCCGTGGGTGGCACCAACACCTCTCACGGGACCAACGTAACTTGTAGGAACTGACCCCGCAGCCGCGGGTGTCCCGGTTTGAGAGTACGATGATAATTTGCTTATTTCCACACTTAGGCTTAAAAACATGGCGTTAGAGGGTGAGAACTCGAAACAGCCCCCGAACGGCCCCGTGGGTGGCACCAACACCTCCCACGGGACAAACGTAACTCGTAGGAACTGACCGCGCAGCCGCGGGTGTCCCGGTTTGAGAGTACGACGGTAATTTGCTTATTTCCACACTTAGGCTTAAAAACATGGCGTTAGAGGGTGAGAACTCGAAACAGCCCTCGAACGGCCCCGTGGGTGGCACCAACACCTCCCACGGGACCAACTTAACTCGTAGGAACTGACCCCGCATCCGCGGGTCTCCCGGTTTGAGAGTACGACGATAATTTGCTTATTTCCACACTTAGGCTTAAAAACATGGTGTTAGAGGGTGAGAACTCGAAACAGCCCCCGAACGGCCCCGTGGGTGACACCAACACCTCCCACGGGACCAGCGTAACTCGTAGGAACTGACCCCGCCACCGCGGGTGTCCCGGTTTGAGAGTACGACGGTAATTTGCTTATTTCTACACTTAGGCTTAAAAACATGGGGTTAGAGGGTGAAAACTCGAAACAGCCACCGAACGGCCCCGTGGGTTGCACCAACACCTCCCACGGGACCAACGTAACTCGTAGGAACTGTCCCCGCAGCCGCGGGTCTCCCGGTTTGAGAGTACGACGGTAGTTTGCTTATTTCCACACTTAGGCTTAAAAACATGGCGTTAGAGGGTGAGAACTCGAAACAGCCCCCGAACGGCCCCGTAGGTGGCACCAACGCCTCCCACGGGACCAACGTAACTCGTAGGAACTGACCCCGCCGCCGCGGGTGTCCCGGTTTGAGAGTACAACTGTAATTTGCTTATTTCCACACTTAGGCTTAAAAACATGGCGTTAGAGGGTGAGAACTCGAAACATCCCCCGAACGGCCCCGTGGGTGGCACCAACACCTCCCACGGGACCAACGTAACTCGTAGGAACTGACCCCGCAGCCGCGGGTCTCCCGGTTTGAGAGTACGACGATAATTTGCTTATTTCCACACTTAGGGTTAAAAACATGGCGTTAGAGGGTGACAACACGAAACAGCCCCCGAACGGCCCCGTGGGTGGCACCAACACCTCCCACGGGACAAACATAACTCGTAGGAACTGACCCCGCAGCCGCGGGAGTCCCGGTTTGAGAGTACGACGGTAATTTGCTTATTTCCACACTTAGGCTTAAAAACTTGGCGTTAGAGGGTGAGAACTCGAAACAGCACCCGAACGGCCCCGTGGGTGGCACCAACACCTCCCACGGGACCAACGTAAGTCGTAGGAACTGACCCCGCAGCCGCGGGTCTCCCGGTTTGAGAGTACGACGGTAATTTGCTTATTTCCACACTTAGGCTTAAAAACATGGCGTTAGAGGGTGAAAACTCGAAATAGCCCCCGAACAGCCCCGTGGGTGGCACCAACACCTCCCACTTGACCAACGTAACTCACAGGAACTGACCCCGCAGCCGCGGGTGTCCCGGTTTGAGAGTACGATGATAATTTGCTTATTTCCACACTTAGGCTTAAAAACATGGCGTTAGAGGGTGAGAACTCGAAACAGCCCCCGAACGGCCCCGTGGGTGGCACCAACACCTCCCACAGGACCAACGTAACTCGTAGGAACTTACCCCGCAGCCGCGGGTCTCCCGGTTTGAGAGTACGATGATATTTTGCTTATTTCCACACTTAGGCTTAAAAACATGGCGTTAGAGGGTGAGAACTCGAAACAGCCCCCGAACGGCCCCGTGGGTGGCACCAACACCTCCCACGGGACAAACGTAACTCGTAGGAACTGACCCCGCAGTCGCGGGTCTCCCGGTTTGAGAGTACGACGGTAATTTGCTTATTTCCACACTTAGGCTTAAAAACATGGCGTTAGAGGGTGAAAACTCGAAACAGCCCCCGAACAGCCCCGTGGGTGGCACCAACACCTCTCACGGGACCAACGTAACTTGTAGGAACTGACCCCGCAGCCGCGGGTGTCCCGGTTTGAGAGTACGATGATAATTTGCTTATTTCCACACTTTGGCTTAAAAACATGGCGTTAGAGGGTGAGAACTCGAAACAGCCCCCGAAGGCCCCGTGGGTGGCACCAACACCTCCCACGGGACAAACGTAACTCGTAGGAACTGACCGCGCAGCCGCGGGTGTCCCGGTTTGAGAGTACGACGGTAATTTGCTTATTTCCACACTTAGGCTTAAAAACATGGCGTTAGAGGGTGAAAACTCGAAACAGCCCCCGAACGGCCCCGTGGGTGGCACCAACACCTCCCACGGGACCAACTTAACTCGTAGGAACTGACCCCGCATCCGCGGGTCTCCCGGTTTGAGAGTACGACGATAATTTGCTTATTTACACACTTAGGCTTAAAAACATGGTGTTAGAGGGTGAGAACTCGAAACAGCCCCCGAACGGCCCCGTGGGTGACACCAACACCTCCCACGGGACCAGCGTAACTCGTAGGAACTGACCCCGCAACCGCGGGTGTCCCGGTTTGAGAGTACGACGGTAATTTGCTTATTTCTACACTTAGGCTTAAAAACATGGGGTTAGAGGGTGAAAACTCGAAACAGCCACCGAACGGCCCCGTGCGTTGCACCAACACCTCCCACGGGACCAACGTAACTCGTAGGAACTGACCCCGCAGCCGCGGGTCTCCCGGTTTGAGAGTACGACGGTAGTTTGCTTATTTCCACACTTAGGCTTAAAAACATGGCGTTAGAGGGTGAGAACTCGAAACAGCCCCCGAACGGCCCCGTAGGTGGCACCAACGCCTCCCACGGGACCAACGTAACTCGTAGGAACTGACCCCGCAGCCGCGGGTGTCCCGGTTTGAGAGTACAACTGTAATTTGCTTATTTCCACACTTAGGCTTAAAAACATGGCGTTAGAGGGTGAGAACTCGAAACATCCCCCGAACGGCCCCGTGGGTGGCACCAACACCTCCCACGGGACCAACGTAACTCGTAGGAACTGACCCCGCAGCCGCGGGTCTCCCGGTTTGAGAGTACGACGATAATTTGCTTATTTCCACACTTGGGCTTAAAAACATGGCGTTAGAGGGTGACAACTCGAAACAGCCCCCGAACGGCCCCGTGGGTGGCACCAACACCTCCCACGGGACAAACATAACTCGTAGGAACTGACCCCGCAGCCGCGGGAGTCCCGGTTTGAGAGTACGACGGTAATTTGCTTATTTCCACACTTAGGCTTAAAAACTTGGCGTTAGAGGGTGAGAACTCGAAACAGCCCCCGAACGGCCCCGTGGGTGGCACCAACACCTCCCACGGGACCAACGTAACTCGTAGGAACTGACCCCGCAGCCGCGGGTCTCCCGGTTTGAGAGTACGACGGTAATTTGCTTATTTCCACACTTAGGCTTAAAAACATGGCGTTAGAGGGTGAAAACTCGAAACAGCCCCCGAACAGCCCCGTGGGTGGCACCAACACCTCCCACGGGACCAACGTAACTTGCAGGAACTGACCCCGCAGCCGCGGGTGTCCCGGTTTGAGAGTACGATGATAATTTGCTTATTTCCACACTTAGGCTTAAAAAGATGGCGTTAGAGGGTGAGAACTCGAAACAGCCCCCGAACGGTCCCGTGGGTGGCACCAACACCTCCCACGGGACCAACGTAACTATTAGGAACTGACCCCGCAGTCGCGGGTCTCCCGGTTTGAGAGTACGACAGTAATTTGCTTATTTCAACACTTAGGCTTAACATGGCGTTAGAGGGTGAAAACTCGAAACAGCCCCCGAACGGCCCCGTGGGTGGCACCAACACCTCCCACGGGACAAACGTAACTCGTAGGAACTGACCCCGCAGCCGCGGGTGTCCCGGTTTGAGAGTACGATGATATTTTGCTTATTTCCACACTTAGGCTTAAAAAGATGGCGTTAGAGGGTGAGAACTCGAAACAGCCCCCGAACGGTCCCGTGGGTGGCACCAACACCTCCCACGGGACCAACGTAACTATTAGGAACTGACCCCGCAGTCGCGGGTCTCCCGGTTTGAGAGTACGACAGTAATTTGCTTATTTCAACACTTAGGCTTAACATGGCGTTAGAGGGTGAAAACTCGAAACAGCCCCCGAACGGCCCCGTGGGTGGCACCAACACCTCCCACGGGACCAACGTAACTCGTAGGAACTGATCCTGCAGCCGCGGGTGTCCCGGTTTGAGAGTACGACGGTAATTTGCTTATTTCCACACTTTGGCTTAAAAACATGGCGTTAGAGGGTGAGAACTCGAAACAGCCCCCGAACGGCCCTGTGGGTGGCACCAACACCTCCCACGGGACCAGCGTAACTCGTAGGAACTGACCCCGCAGCCGCGGGTGTCCCGGTTTGAGAGTACGACGATAATTTGTTTATTTCCACACTTAGGCTAAAAAACATGGCGTTAGAGGGTGAGAACTCGAAACAGCCCCCGAACGGCCCCGTGGGTGACACCAACACCTCCCACGGGACCAACGTAACTCGTAGGAACTGACCCCGCAGCCGCGGGTGTCCCGGTTTGAGAGTACGACGGTAATTTTCTTATTTCTACACTTAGGCTTAACATGGCGTTAGAGGGTGAGAACTCGAAACAGCCCCCGAACGGCCGCGTGGGTGGCACCAACACCTCCCACGGGACCAACGTAACTCGTAGGAACTGACCCCGCAGCCGCGGGTGTCCCGGTTTGAGAGTACGACAGTAATTTGCTTATTTCTACACTTAGGCTTAACATGGCGTTAGAGGGTGAAAACTCGAAACTGTCCCCGAACGTCCCCGTGGGTGGCACCAACACCTCCCACGGGACCAACGTAACTCGTAGGAACTGACCCCACAGCCGCGGGTGTCCCGGTTTGAGAGTACGACGGTAATTTGCTTATTTCCACACTTAGGTTTAAAAACATGGCGTTAGAGGGTGAGAACTCGAAACAGCCCCCGAACGGCCCCGTGGGTGGCACCAACACCTCCCACGGGACCAACGTAACTCGTAGGAACTGACCCCGCAGCCGCGGGTGTCCCGATTTGAGTGTACGACGGTAATTTGCTTATTTCTACACTTAGGCTTACAAACATGGCGTTAGAGGGTGAAAACTCGAAACAGCCCCCGAACGGCCCCGTCGGTGGCACCAACACCTCCCACGGGACCAACGTAACTCGTAGGAACTGACCCCGCAGCCGCGGGTCTCCCGGTTTGAAAGTACGACGGTAGTTTGCTTATTTCCACACTTAGGCTTAAAAACATGGCGTTAGTGGGTGAGAACTCGAAACAGCCCCCGAACGGCCCCGTGGGTGGCACCAACGCCTCCCACGGGACCAACGTAACTCACAGGAACTGACCCCGCAGTCGCGGGTGTCCCGATTTGAGAGTACGACGGTAATTTTCTTATTTCCACACTTAGGCTTAAAAACATGGCGTTAGAGGGTGAGAACTCGAAACAGCCCCCGAACGGCCCCGTGGGTGGCACCAACACCTCCCACAGGACCAACGTAACTCGTAGGAACTTACCCCGCAGCCGCGGGTCTCCCGGTTTGAGAGTACGACGATAATTTTCTTATTTCCACACTTAGGCTTAAAAACATGGCGTTAGAGGGTGAGAACTCGAAACAGCCCGCGAACGGCCCCGTGGGTGGCACCAACACCTCCCATGGGACAAACGTAACTCGTAGGAACTGACCCCGCAGCCGCGGGTCTCCCGGTTTGAGAGTACGACGGTAATTTGCTTATTTCCACACTTAGGCTTAAAAACATGGCGTTAGAGGGTGAAAACTCGAAACAGCCCCCGAACAGCCCCGTGGGTGGCACCAACGCCTCTCACGGGACCAACGTAACTTGTAGGAACTGACCCCGCAGCCGCGGGTGTCCCGGTTTGAGAGTACGATGATAATTTGCTTATTTACACACTTAGGCTTAAAAACATGGCGTTAGAGGGTGAGAACTCGAAATAGCCCCCGAACGGCCCCGTGGGTGGCACCAACACCTCCCACAGGACCAACGTAACTCGTAGGAACTTACCCCGCAGCCGCGGGTCTCCCGGTTTGAGAGTACGACGATAATTTTCTTATTTCCACACTTAGGCTTAAAAACATGGCGTTAGAGGGTGAGAACTCGAAACAGCCCCCGAACGGCCCCGTGGGTGGCACCAACACCTCCCACGGGACAAACGTAACTCGTAGGAACTGACCCCGCAGCCGCGGGTCTCCCGGTTTGAGAGTACGACGGTAATTTGCTTATTTCCACACTTAGGCTTAAAAACATGGCGTTAGATGGTGAAAACTCGAAACAGCCCCCGAACAGCCCCGTGGGTGGCACCAACACCTCTCACGGGACCAACGTAACTTGTAGGAACTGACCCCGCAGCCGCGGGTGTCCCGGTTTGAGAGTACGATGATAATTTGCTTATTTCCACACTTAGGCTTAAAAACATGGCGTTAGAGGGTGAGAACTCGAAACATCCCCCGAACGGCCCCGTGGGTGGCACCAACACCTCCCACAGGACCAACGTAACTCGTAGGAACTTACCCCGCAGCCGCGGGTCTCCCGGTTTGAGAGTACGACGATAATTTTCTTATTTCCACACTTAGGCTTAAAAACATGGCGTTAGAGGGTGAGAACTCGAAACAGCCCCCGAACGGCCCCGTGGGTGGCACCAACACCTCCCACGGGACAAACGTAACTCGTAGGAACTGACCCCGCAGCCGCGGGTCTCCCGGTTTGAGAGTACGACGGTAATTTGCTTATTTCCACACTTAGGCTTAAAAACATGGCGTTAGATGGTGAAAACTCGAAACAGCCCCCGAACAGCCCCGTGGGTGGCACCAACACCTCTCACGGGACCAACGTAACTTGTAGGAACTGACCCCGCAGCCGCGGGTGTCCCGGTTTGAGAGTACGATGATAATTTGCTTATTTCCACACTTAGGCTTAAAAACATGGCGTTAGAGGGTGAGAACTCGAAACATCCCCCGAACGGCCCCGTGGGTGGCACCAACACCTCCCACGGGACAAACGTAACTCGTAGGAACTAACCGCGCAGCCGCGGGTGTCCCGGTTTGAGAGTACGACGGTAATTTGCTTATTTCCACACTTTTGCTTAAAAAACATGGCGTTAGAGGGTGAGAACTCGAAACAGCCCCCGAACGGCCCCGTGGGTGGCACCAACACCTCCCACGGGACCAACGTAACTCGTAGGAACTGACCCCGCAGCCGCGGGTGTCCCGGTTTGAGAGTACGACGGTAATTTGCTTATTTCTACACTTAGGCTTAACATGGCGTTAGAGGGTGAAAACTCGAAACAGCCACCGAACGGCCCGGTGGGTGGCACCAACACCTCCCACGGGACCAACGTAACTCGTAGGAAAACACCCCGCAGCCGCGGGTCTCCCGGTTTGAGAGTACGACGGTAATTTGCTTATTTCCACACTTAGGCTTAAAAACATGGCGTTAGAGGGTGAGAACTCGAAACAGCCCCCGAACGGCCCCGTGGGTGGCACCAACACCTCCCACGGGACCAACGAAACTCGTAGGAACTGACCCCGCAGACGCGGGTCTCCCGGTTTGAGAGTACGACGATAATTTGCTTATTTCCACACTTAGGCTTAAAAACATGGCGTTAGAGGGTGAGAACTCGAAACAGCCCCCGAACGGCCCCGTGGGTGGCACCAACACCTCCCACGGGACCAACGTAACTCGTAGGAACTGACCCCGCAGCCGCGGGTCTCCCGGTTTGAGAGTACGACGATAATTTACTTATTTCCACACTTAGGCTTAAAAACATGGCGTTAGAGGGTGAGAACTCGAAACAACCCCCGAACGGCCCCGTGGGTGGCACCAACACCTCCCACGGGACCAACGTAACTCGTAGGAACTGACCCCGCAGCCGTGGGTGTCCCGGTTTGAGAGTACGACGATAATTTGCTTATTTCCACACTTTTGCTTAAAAACATGGCGTTAGAGGGTGAGAACTCGAAACAGCCCCCGAACGGCCCCGTGGGTGGCACCAACACCTCCCACGGGACCAACGTAACTCGTAGGAACTGACCCCGCAGCCGCGGGTGTCCCGGTTTGAGAGTACGACGGTAATTTGCTTATTTCTACACTTAGGCTTAACATGGCGTTAGAGGGTGAAAACTCGAAACAGCCACCGAACGGCCCGGTGGGTGGCACCAACACCTCCCACGGGACCAACGTAACTCGTAGGAACTGACCCCGCAGCCGCGGGTCTCCCGGTTTGAGAGTACGACGGTAATTTGCTTATTTCCACACTTAGGCTTAAAAACATGGCGTTAGAGGGTGAGAACTCGAAACAACCCCCGAACGGCCCCGTGGGTGGCACCAACACCTCCCACGGGACCAACGTAACTCGTAGGAACTGACCCCGCAGCCGTGGGTGTCCCGGTTTGAGAGTACGACGATAATTTGCTTATTTCCACACTTTTGCTTAAAAACATGGCGTTAGAGGGTGAGAACTCGAAACAGCCCCCGAACGGTCCCGTGGGTGGCACCAACACCTCCCACGGGACCAACGTAACTATTAGGAACTGACCCCGCAGTCGCGGGTCTCCCGGTTTGAGAGTACGACAGTAATTTGCTTATTTCAACACTTAGGCTTAACATGGCGTTAGAGGGTGAAAACTCGAAACAGCCCCCGAACGGCCCCGTGGGTGGCACCAACACCTCCCACGGGACAAACGTAACTCGTAGGAACTGACCCCGCAGCCGCGGGTGTCCCGGTTTGAGAGTACGATGATATTTTGCTTATTTCCACACTTAGGCTTAAAAAGATGGCGTTAGAGGGTGAGAACTCGAAACAGCCCCCGAACGGTCCCGTGGGTGGCACCAACACCTCCCACGGGACCAACGTAACTATTAGGAACTGACCCCGCAGTCGCGGGTCTCCCGGTTTGAGAGTACGACAGTAATTTGCTTATTTCAACACTTAGGCTTAACATGGCGTTAGAGGGTGAAAACTCGAAACAGCCCCCGAACGGCCCCGTGGGTGGCACCAACACCTCCCACGGGACCAACGTAACTCGTAGGAACTGATCCTGCAGCCGCGGGTGTCCCGGTTTGAGAGTACGACGGTAATTTGCTTATTTCCACACTTTGGCTTAAAAACATGGCGTTAGAGGGTGAGAACTCGAAACAGCCCCCGAACGGCCCTGTGGGTGGCACCAACACCTCCCACGGGACCAGCGTAACTCGTAGGAACTGACCCCGCAGCCGCGGGTGTCCCGGTTTGAGAGTACGACGATAATTTGTTTATTTCCACACTTAGGCTAAAAAACATGGCGTTAGAGGGTGAGAACTCGAAACAGCCCCCGAACGGCCCCGTGGGTGACACCAACACCTCCCACGGGACCAACGTAACTCGTAGGAACTGACCCCGCAGCCGCGGGTGTCCCGGTTTGAGAGTACGACGGTAATTTTCTTATTTCTACACTTAGGCTTAACATGGCGTTAGAGGGTGAGAACTCGAAACAGCCCCCGAACGGCCGCGTGGGTGGCACCAACACCTCCCACGGGACCAACGTAACTCGTAGGAACTGACCCCGCAGCCGCGGGTGTCCCGGTTTGAGAGTACGACAGTAATTTGCTTATTTCTACACTTAGGCTTAACATGGCGTTAGAGGGTGAAAACTCGAAACTGTCCCCGAACGTCCCCGTGGGTGGCACCAACACCTCCCACGGGACCAACGTAACTCGTAGGAACTGACCCCACAGCCGCGGGTGTCCCGGTTTGAGAGTACGACGGTAATTTGCTTATTTCCACACTTAGGTTTAAAAACATGGCGTTAGAGGGTGAGAACTCGAAACAGCCCCCGAACGGCCCCGTGGGTGGCACCAACACCTCCCACGGGACCAACGTAACTCGTAGGAACTGACCCCGCAGCCGCGGGTGTCCCGATTTGAGTGTACGACGGTAATTTGCTTATTTCTACACTTAGGCTTACAAACATGGCGTTAGAGGGTGAAAACTCGAAACAGCCCCCGAACGGCCCCGTCGGTGGCACCAACACCTCCCACGGGACCAACGTAACTCGTAGGAACTGACCCCGCAGCCGCGGGTCTCCCGGTTTGAAAGTACGACGGTAGTTTGCTTATTTCCACACTTAGGCTTAAAAACATGGCGTTAGTGGGTGAGAACTCGAAACAGCCCCCGAACGGCCCCGTGGGTGGCACCAACGCCTCCCACGGGACCAACGTAACTCACAGGAACTGACCCCGCAGTCGCGGGTGTCCCGATTTGAGAGTACGACGGTAATTTTCTTATTTCCACACTTAGGCTTAAAAACATGGCGTTAGAGGGTGAGAACTCGAAACAGCCCCCGAACGGCCCCGTGGGTGGCACCAACACCTCCCACAGGACCAACGTAACTCGTAGGAACTTACCCCGCAGCCGCGGGTCTCCCGGTTTGAGAGTACGACGATAATTTTCTTATTTCCACACTTAGGCTTAAAAACATGGCGTTAGAGGGTGAGAACTCGAAACAGCCCGCGAACGGCCCCGTGGGTGGCACCAACACCTCCCATGGGACAAACGTAACTCGTAGGAACTGACCCCGCAGCCGCGGGTCTCCCGGTTTGAGAGTACGACGGTAATTTGCTTATTTCCACACTTAGGCTTAAAAACATGGCGTTAGAGGGTGAAAACTCGAAACAGCCCCCGAACAGCCCCGTGGGTGGCACCAACGCCTCTCACGGGACCAACGTAACTTGTAGGAACTGACCCCGCAGCCGCGGGTGTCCCGGTTTGAGAGTACGATGATAATTTGCTTATTTACACACTTAGGCTTAAAAACATGGCGTTAGAGGGTGAGAACTCGAAATAGCCCCCGAACGGCCCCGTGGGTGGCACCAACACCTCCCACAGGACCAACGTAACTCGTAGGAACTTACCCCGCAGCCGCGGGTCTCCCGGTTTGAGAGTACGACGATAATTTTCTTATTTCCACACTTAGGCTTAAAAACATGGCGTTAGAGGGTGAGAACTCGAAACAGCCCCCGAACGGCCCCGTGGGTGGCACCAACACCTCCCACGGGACAAACGTAACTCGTAGGAACTGACCCCGCAGCCGCGGGTCTCCCGGTTTGAGAGTACGACGGTAATTTGCTTATTTCCACACTTAGGCTTAAAAACATGGCGTTAGATGGTGAAAACTCGAAACAGCCCCCGAACAGCCCCGTGGGTGGCACCAACACCTCTCACGGGACCAACGTAACTTGTAGGAACTGACCCCGCAGCCGCGGGTGTCCCGGTTTGAGAGTACGATGATAATTTGCTTATTTCCACACTTAGGCTTAAAAACATGGCGTTAGAGGGTGAGAACTCGAAACATCCCCCGAACGGCCCCGTGGGTGGCACCAACACCTCCCACAGGACCAACGTAACTCGTAGGAACTTACCCCGCAGCCGCGGGTCTCCCGGTTTGAGAGTACGACGATAATTTTCTTATTTCCACACTTAGGCTTAAAAACATGGCGTTAGAGGGTGAGAACTCGAAACAGCCCCCGAACGGCCCCGTGGGTGGCACCAACACCTCCCACGGGACAAACGTAACTCGTAGGAACTGACCCCGCAGCCGCGGGTCTCCCGGTTTGAGAGTACGACGGTAATTTGCTTATTTCCACACTTAGGCTTAAAAACATGGCGTTAGATGGTGAAAACTCGAAACAGCCCCCGAACAGCCCCGTGGGTGGCACCAACACCTCTCACGGGACCAACGTAACTTGTAGGAACTGACCCCGCAGCCGCGGGTGTCCCGGTTTGAGAGTACGATGATAATTTGCTTATTTCCACACTTAGGCTTAAAAACATGGCGTTAGAGGGTGAGAACTCGAAACATCCCCCGAACGGCCCCGTGGGTGGCACCAACACCTCCCACGGGACAAACGTAACTCGTAGGAACTGACCGCGCAGCCGCGGGTGTCCCGGTTTGAGAGTACGACGGTAATTTGCTTATTTCCACACTTTTGCTTAAAAAACATGGCGTTAGAGGGTGAGAACTCGAAACAGCCCCCGAACGGCCCCGTGGGTGGCACCAACACCTCCCACGGGACCAACGTAACTCGTAGGAACTGACCCCGCAGCCGCGGGTGTCCCGGTTTGAGAGTACGACGGTAATTTGCTTATTTCTACACTTAGGCTTAACATGGCGTTAGAGGGTGAAAACTCGAAACAGCCACCGAACGGCCCGGTGGGTGGCACCAACACCTCCCACGGGACCAACGTAACTCGTAGGAAAACACCCCGCAGCCGCGGGTCTCCCGGTTTGAGAGTACGACGGTAATTTGCTTATTTCCACACTTAGGCTTAAAAACATGGCGTTAGAGGGTGAGAACTCGAAACAGCCCCCGAACGTCCCCGTGGGTGGCACCAACACCTCCCACGGGACCAACGAAACTCGTAGGAACTGACCCCGCAGACGCGGGTCTCCCGGTTTGAGAGTACGACGATAATTTGCTTATTTCCACACTTAGGCTTAAAAACATGGCGTTAGAGGGTGAGAACTCGAAACAGCCCCCGAACGGCCCCGTGGGTGGCACCAACACCTCCCACGGGACCAACGTAACTCGTAGGAACTGACCCCGCAGCCGCGGGTCTCCCGGTTTGAGAGTACGACGATAATTTACTTATTTCCACACTTAGGCTTAAAAACATGGCGTTACAGGGTGAGAACTCGAAACAACCCCCGAACGGCCCCGTGGGTGGCACCAACACCTCCCACGGGACCAACGTAACTCGTAGGAACTGACCCCGCAGCCGTGGGTGTCCCGGTTTGAGAGTACGACGATAATTTGCTTATTTCCACACTTTTGCTTAAAAACATGGCGTTAGAGGGTGAGAACTCGAAACAGCCCCCGAACGGCCCCGTGGGTGGCACCAACACCTCCCACGGGACCAACGTAACTCGTAGGAACTGACCCCGCAGCCGCGGGTGTCCCGGTTTGAGAGTACGACGGTAATTTGCTTATTTCTACACTTAGGCTTAACATGGCGTTAGAGGGTGAAAACTCGAAACAGCCACCGAACGGCCCGGTGGGTGGCACCAACACCTCCCACGGGACCAACGTAACTCGTAGGAACTGACCCCGCAGCCGCGGGTCTCCCGGTTTGAGAGTACGACGGTAATTTGCTTATTTCCACACTTAGGCTTAAAAACATGGCGTTAGAGGGTGAGAACTCGAAACAGCCCCCGAACGGCCCCGTGGGTGGCACCAACACCTCCCACGGGACCAACGAAACTCGTAGGAACTGACCCCGGAGACGCGGGTCTCCCGGTTTGAGAGTACGACGATAATTTATTTATTTCCACACTTAGGCTTAAAAACATGGCGTTAGAGGGTGAGAACTCGAAACAGCCCCCGAACGGCCCCGTGGGTGGCACCAACACCTCCCACGGGACAAACGTAACTCGTAGGAACTGACCCCGCTGCCGCGGGTCTCCCGGTTTGAGAGTACGATGATACTTTGCTCATTTCCACACTTAGGCTTAAAAACATGGCGTTAGAGGGTGAAAACTCGAAACAGCCCCCGAACGGCCCCGTGGGTGGCACCAACACCTCCCACGGGACAAACGTCACTCGTAGGTACTGACCCCGCAGCCGCGGGTCTCCCGGTTAGAGAGTACGATAGTAATTTGCTTATTTCTACACTTAGGCTTAACATGGCGTTAGAGGGTGAAAACTCGAAACACCCCCCGAACGGCACCGTGGGTGGCACCAACACCTCCCACGGGACCAACGTAACTCGTAGGAACTGACCCCACAGCCGCGGGTGTCCCGGTTTGAGAGTACGACGGTAATTTGCTTATTTCCACACTTAGGTTTAAAAACATGGCGTTAGAGGGTAAGAACTCGAAACAGCCCCCGAACGGCCCCGTGGGTGACACCAACACCTCCCACGGGACCAACGTCTCTCGTAGGAACAGACCCCGCAGCCGCGGGTGTCCCGGTTTGAGAGTACGACGGTAATTTGCTTATTTCTACACTTAGGCTTAAAAACATGGGGTTAGAGGGTGAAAACTCGAAACAGCCACCGAACGGCCCCGTGGGTTGTACCAACACCTCCCACGGGACGAACGTAACTCGTAGGAACTGACCCAGCAGCCGCGGGTCTCCCGGTTTGAGAGTACGACGGTAGTTTGCTTATTTCCACACTTAGGCTTAAAAACATGACGTTAGAGGGTGAGAACTCGAAACAGCCCCCGAACGGCCCCGTGGGTGGCACCAACGCCTCCCACGGGACCAACGTAACCCGTAGGAACTGACCCCGCAGCCGCGGGTGTCCCGGTTTGAGAGTACGACTGTAATTTGCTTATTTCCACACTTAGGCTTAAAAACATGGCGTTAGAGGGTGAGAACTCGAAACATCCCCCGAACGGCCCCGTGGGTGGCACCAACACCTCCCACGGGACCAACGTAACTCGTAGGAACTGACCCCGCAGCCGCGGGTCTCCCGGTTTGAGAGTACGACCATAATTTGCTTATTTCCACACTTAGGCTTAAAAACATGGCGTTAGAGGGTGAGAACTCGAAACAGCCCCCGAACGGCCCCGTGGGTGGCACCAACACCTCCCACGGGACAAACATAACTCGTAGGAACTGACCCCGCAGCCGCGGGAGTCCCGGTTTGAGAGTACGACGGTAATTTGCTTATTTCCACACTTAGGCTTAAAAACATTGCGTTAGAGGGTGAGAACTCGAAACAGCCCCCGAACGGCCCCGTGGGTGGCACCAACACCTCCCACGGGACAAACGTAACTCGTAGGAACTGACCCCGCAGCCGCGGGTCTCCCGGTTTGAGAGTACGACGGTAATTTGCTTATTTCCACACTTAGGCTTAAAAACGTGGCGTTAGAGGGTGAAAACTCGAAACAGCCCCCGAACAGCCCCGTGGGTGGCACCAACACCTCCCACGGGACCAACGTAACTCGTAGGAACTGACCCCGCAGCCGCGGGTGTTCCGGTTTGAGAGTTCGATGATACTTTGCTCATTTCCACACTTAGGCTTAAAAACATGGCGTTAGAGGGTGAGAACTCGAAACAGCCCCCGAACGGCCCCGTGGGTGGCACCAACACCTCCCACGGGACAAACGTAACTCGTAGGAACTGACCCCGCAGCCGCGGGTCTCCCGGTTTGAGAGTACGATGATAATTTGCTTATTTCCACACTTAGGCTTAAAAAGATGGCGTTAGAGGGTGAGAACTCGAAACAGCCCCCGAACGGCCCCGTGGGTGGCACCAACACCTCCCACGGGACCAACGTAACTATTAGGAACTGACCCCGCAGCCGCGGGTCTCCCGGTTTGAGAGTACGACGGTAATTTGCTTATTTCTACACTTAGTCTTAACATGGCGTTAGAGGGTGAAACCTCGAAACAGCCCCCGAACGGCCCTGTGGGTGTTACCAAACCTTCCACGGGACCAACGTAACTCGTAGGTACTGACCCCGCAGCCGCGGGTGTCCCGGTTTGAGAGTACGACGGTAATTTGCTT
Organism: Sambucus nigra; assembly: GCA_949130495.1. NCBI lineage: Eukaryota > Viridiplantae > Streptophyta > Magnoliopsida > Dipsacales > Adoxaceae > Sambucus > Sambucus nigra. Next base: position 345,510,361 of record OX422208.1, read on the forward strand.
ATTTCCACACTTAGGCTTAAAAACATGGCGTTAGAGGGTGAGAACTCGAAACAGCCACCGAACGGCCCCGTGGGTGGCACCAACACCTCCCACGGGACCAACGTAACTCGTAGGAACTGACCCCGCAGCCGCGGATCTCCCGGTTTGAGAGTACGACGATAATTTGCTTATTTCCACACTTAGGCTTAAAAACATAGCGTTAGAGGGTGAGAACTCGAAACAGCCCCCGAACGGCCCCGTGGGTGACACCAACACCTCCCACGGGACCAACGTAACTCGTAGGAACTGACCCCGCAGCCGCGGGTGTCCCGGTTTGAGAGTACGACGGTAATTTTCTTATTTCTACAGTTAGGCTTAACATGGCGTTAGAGGGTGAAAACTCGAAACAGCCCCCGAACGGCCCCGTGGGTGGCACCAACTCCTCCCACGGGACCAACGTAACTCGTAGGAACTGACCCCGCAGCCGCGGGTCTCCCGGTTTGAGAGTACGACGATAATTTGCTTATTTCCACACTTAGGCTTAAAAACATGGCGTTAGAGGGTGAGAACTCGAAACAGCCCCCGAACGGCCCCGTGGGTGGCACCAACACCTCCCACAGGACCAACGTAACTCGTAGGAACTTACCCCGCAGCCGCGGGTCTCCCGGTTTGAGAGTACGACGATAATTTTCTTATTTCCACACTTAGGCTTAAAAACATGGCGTTAGAGGGTGAGAACTCGAAACAGCCCCCGAACGGCCCCGTGGGTGGCACCAACACCTCCCACGGGACAAACGTAACTCGTAGGAACTGACCCCGCAGCCGCGGGTCTCCCGGTTTGAGAGTACGACGGTAATTTGCTTATTTCCACACTTAGGCTTAAAAACATGGCGTTAGAGGGTGAAAACTCGAAACAGCCCCCGAACAGCCCCGTGGGTGGCACCAACACCTCTCACGGGACCAACGTAACTTGTAGGAACTGACCCCGCAGCCGCGGGTCTCCCGGTTTGAGAGTACGATGATAATTTGCTTATTTCCACACTTAGGCTTAAAAACATGGCGTTAGAGGGTGAGAACTCGAAACAGCCCCCGAACGGCCCCGTGGGTGGCACCAACACCTCCCACGGGACAAACGTAACTCGTAGGACTTGACCGCGCAGCCGCGGGTGTCCCGGTTTGAGAGTACGACGGTAATTTGCTTATTTCCACACTTAGGCTTAAAAACATGGCGTTAGAGGGTGAGAACTCGAAACAGCCCCCGAACGGCCCCGTGGGTGGCACCAACACCTCCCACGGGACCAACTAAACTCGTAGGAACTGACCCCGCATCCGCGGGTCTCCCGGTTTGAGAGTACGACGATAATTTGCTTATTTCCACACTTAGGCTTAAAAACATGGTGTTAGAGGGTGAGAACTCGAAACAGCCCCCGAACGGCCCCGTGGGTGACACCAACACCTCCCACGGGACCAGCGTAACTCGTAGGAACTGACCCCGCCACCGCGGGTGTCCCGGTTTGAGAGTACGACGGTAATTTGCTTATTTCTACACTTAGGCTTAAAAACATGGGGTTAGAGGGTGAAAACTCGAAACAGCCACCGAACGGCCCCGTGGGTTGCACCAACACCTCCCACGGGACCAACGTAACTCGTAGGAACTGACCCCGCAGCCGCGGGTGTCCCGATTTGAGAGTACAACTGTAATTTGCTTATTTCCACACTTAGGCTTAAAAACATGGCGTTAGAGGGTGAGAACTCGAAACATCCCCCGAACGGCCCCGTGGGTGGCACCAACACCTCCCACGGGACCAACGTAACTCGTAGGAACTGACCCCGCAGCCGCGGGTCTCCCGGTTTGAGAGTACGACGATAATTTGCTTATTTCCACACTTAGGGTTAAAAACATGGCGTTAGAGGGTGACAACACGAAACAGCCCCCGAACGGCCCCGTGGGTGGCACCAACACCTCCCACGGGACAAACATAACTCGTAGGAACTGACCCCGCAGCCGCGGGAGTCCCGGTTTGAGAGTACGACGGTAATTTGCTTATTTCCACACTTAGGCTTAAAAACTTGGCGTTAGAGGGTGAGAACTCGAAACAGCACCCGAACGGCCCCGTGGGTGGCACCAACACCTCCCACGGGACCAACGTAAGTCGTAGGAACTGACCCCGCAGCCGCGGGTCTCCCGGTTTGAGAGTACGACGGTAATTTGCTTATTTCCACACTTAGGCTTAAAAACATGGCGTTAGAGGGTGAAAACTCGAAATAGCCCCCGAACAGCCCCGTGGGTGGCACCAACACCTCCCACGTGACCAACGTAACTCACAGGAACTGACCCCGCAGCCGCGGGTGTCCCGGTTTGAGAGTACGATGATAATTTGCTTATTTCCACACTTAGGCTTAAAAACATGGCGTTAGAGGGTGAGAACTCGAAACAGCCCCCGAACGGCCCCGTGGGTGGCACCAACACCTCCCACAGGACCAACTTAACTCGTAGGAACTTACCCCGCAGCCGCGGGTCTCCCGGTTTGAGAGTACGATGATATTTTGCTTATTTCCACACTTAGGCTTAAAAAGATGGCGTTAGAGGGTGAGAACTCGAAACAGCCCCCGAACGGCCCCGTGGGTGGCACCAACACCTCCCACGGGACAAACGTAACTCGTAGGAACTGACCCCGCAGTCGCGGGTCTCCCGGTTTGAGAGTACGACGGTAATTTGCTTATTTCCACACTTAGGCTTAAAAACATGGCGTTAGAGGGTGAAAACTCGAAACAGCCCCCGAACAGCCCCGTGGGTGGCACCAACACCTCTCACGGGACCAACGTAACTTGTAGGAACTGACCCCGCAGCCGCGGGTGTCCCGGTTTGAGAGTACGATGATAATTTGCTTATTTCCACACTTTGGCTTAAAAACATGGCGTTAGAGGGTGAGAACTCGAAACAGCCCCCGAAGGCCCCGTGGGTGGCACCAACACCTCCCACGGGACAAACGTAACTCGTAGGAACTGACCGCGCAGCCGCGGGTGTCCCGGTTTGAGAGTACGACGGTAATTTGCTTATTTCCACACTTAGGCTTAAAAACATGGCGTTAGAGGGTGAGAACTCGAAACAGCCCCCGAACGGCCCCGTGGGTGGCACCAACACCTCCCACGGGACCAACTTAACTCGTAGGAACTGACCCCGCATCCGCGGGTCTCCCGGTTTGAGAGTACGACGATAATTTGCTTATTTACACACTTAGGCTTAAAAACATGGTGTTAGAGGGTGAGAACTCGAAACAGCCCCCGAACGGCCCCGTGGGTGACACCAACACCTCCCACGGGACCAGCGTAACTCGTAGGAACTGACCCCGCAACCGCGGGTGTCCCGGTTTGAGAGTACGACGGTAATTTGCTTATTTCTACACTTAGGCTTAAAAACATGGGGTTAGAGGGTGAAAACTCGAAACAGCCACCGAACGGCCCCGTGCGTTGCACCAACACCTCCCACGGGACGAACGTAACTCGTAGGAACTGACCCCGCAGCCGCGGGTCTCCCGGTTTGAGAGTACGACGGTAGTTTGCTTATTTCCACACTTAGGCTTAAAAACATGGCGTTAGAGGGTGAGAACTCGAAACAGCCCCCGAACGGCCCCGTAGGTGGCACCAACGCCTCCCACGGGACCAACGTAACTCGTAGGAACTGACCCCGCAGCCGCGGGTGTCCCGGTTTGAGAGTACAACTGTAATTTGCTTATTTCCACACTTAGGCTTAAAAACATGGCGTTAGAGGGTGAGAACTCGAAACATCCCCCGAACGGCCCCGTGGGTGGCACCAACACCTCCCACGGGACCAACGTAACTCGTAGGAACTGACCCCGCAGCCGCGGGTCTCCCGGTTTGAGAGTACGACGATAATTTGCTTATTTCCACACTTAGGCTTAAAAACATGGCGTTAGAGGGTGACAACTCGAAACAGCCCCCGAACGGCCCCGTGGGTGGCACCAACACCTCCCACGGGACAAACATAACTCGTAGGAACTGACCCCGCAGCCGCGGGAGTCCCGGTTTGAGAGTACGACGGTAATTTGCTTATTTCCACACTTAGGCTTAAAAACTTGGCGTTAGAGGGTGAGAACTCGAAACAGCCCCCGAACGGCCCCGTGGGTGGCACCAACACCTCCCACGGGACCAACGTAACTCGTAGGAACTGACCCCGCAGCCGCGGGTCTCCCGGTTTGAGAGTACGACGGTAATTTGCTTATTTCCACACTTAGGCTTAAAAACATGGCGTTAGAGGGTGAAAACTCGAAACAGCCCCCGAACAGCCCCGTGGGTGGCACCAACACCTCCCACGGGACCAACGTAACTTGCAGGAACTGACCCCGCAGCCGCGGGTGTCCCGGTTTGAGAGTACGATGATAATTTGCTTATTTCCACACTTAGGCTTAAAAACATGGCGTTAGAGGGTGAGAACTCGAAACAGCCCCCGACGGCCCCGTGGGTGGCACCAACACCTCCCACGGGACAAACGTAACTCGTAGGAACTGACCCCGCAGCCGCGGGTGTCCCGGTTTGAGAGTACGATGATATTTTGCTTATTTCCACACTTAGGCTTAAAAAGATGGCGTTAGAGGGTGAGAACTCGAAACAGCCCCCGAACGGCCCCGTGGGTGGCACCAACACCTCCCACGGGACCAACGTAACTATTAGGAACTGACCCCGCAGTCGCGGGTCTCCCGGTTTGAGAGTACGACAGTAATTTGCTTATTTCAACACTTAGGCTTAACATGGCGTTAGAGGGTGAAAACTCGAAACAGCCCCCGAACGGCCCCGTGGGTGGCACCAACACCTCCCACGGGACCAACGTAACTCGTAGGAACTGATCCTGCAGCCGCGGGTGTCCCGGTTTGAGAGTACGACGGTAATTTGATTATTTCCACACTTTGGCTTAAAAACATGGCGTTAGAGGGTGAGAACTCGAAACAGCCCCCGAACGGCCCTGTGGGTGGCACCAACACCTCCCACGGGACCAGCGTAACTCGTAGGAACTGACCCCGCAGCCGCGGGTGTCCCGGTTTGAGAGTACGACGATAATTTGTTTATTTCCACACTTAGGCTAAAAAACATGGCGTTAGAGGGTGAGAACTCGAAACAGCCCCCGAACGGCCCCGTGGGTGACACCAACACCTCCCACGGGACCAACGTAACTCGTAGGAACTGACCCCGCAGCCGCGGGTGTCCCGGTTTGAGAGTACGACGGTAATTTTCTTATTTCTACACTTAGGCTTAACATGGCGTTAGAGGGTGAGAACTCGAAACAGCCCCCGAACGGCCCCGTGGGTGGCACCAACACCTCCCACGGGACCAACGTAACTCGTAGGAACTGACCCCGCAGCCGCGGGTGTCCCGGTTTGAGAGTACCACAGTAATTTGCTTATTTCTACACTTAGGCTTAACATGGCGTTAGAGGGTGAAAACTCGAAACTGTCCCCGAACGTCCCCGTGGGTGGCACCAACACCTCCCACGGGACCAACGTAACTCGTAGGAACTGACCCCACAGCCGCGGGTGTCCCGGTTTGAGAGTACGACGGTAATTTGCTTATTTCCACACTTAGGTTTAAAAACATGGCGTTAGAGGGTGAGAACTCGAAACAGCCCCCGAACGGCCCCGTGGGTGGCACCAACACCTCCCACGGGACCAACGTAACTCGTAGGAACTGACCCCGCAGCCGCGGGTGTCCCGATTTGAGTGTACGACGGTAATTTGCTTATTTCTACACTTAGGCTTACAAACATGGCGTTAGAGGGTGAAAACTCGAAACAGCCCCCGAACGGCCCCGTCGGTGGCACCAACACCTCCCACGGGACCAACGTAACTCGTAGGAACTGACCCCGCAGCCGCGGGTCTCCCGGTTTGAAAGTACGACGGTAGTTTGCTTATTTCCACACTTAGGCTTAAAAACATGGCGTTAGTGGGTGAGAACTCGAAACAGCCCCCGAACGGCCCCGTGGGTGGCACCAACGCCTCCCACGGGACCAACGTAACTCACAGGAACTGACCCCGCAGTGGCGGGTGTCCCGATTTGAGAGTACGACGGTAATTTTCTTATTTCCACACTTAGGCTTAAAAACATGGCGTTAGAGGGTGAGAACTCGAAACAGCCCCCGAACGGCCCCGTGGGTGGCACCAACACCTCCCACAGGACCAACGTAACTCGTAGGAACTTACCCCGCAGCCGCGGGTCTCCCGGTTTGAGAGTACGACGATAATTTTCTTATTTCCACACTTAGGCTTAAAAACATGGCGTTAGAGGGTGAGAACTCGAAACAGCCCGCGAACGGCCCCGTGGGTGGCACCAACACCTCCCACGGGACAAACGTAACTCGTAGGAACTGACCCCGCAGCCGCGGGTCTCCCGGTTTGAGAGTACGACGGTAATTTGCTTATTTCCACACTTAGGCTTAAAAACATGGCGTTAGAGGGTGAAAACTCGAAACAGCCCCCGAACAGCCCCGTGGGTGGCACCAACGCCTCTCACGGGACCAACGTAACTTGTAGGAACTGACCCCGCAGCCGCGGGTGTCCCGGTTTGAGAGTACGATGATAATTTGCTTATTTACACACTTAGGCTTAAAAACATGGCGTTAGAGGGTGAGAACTCGAAATAGCCCCCGAACGGCCCCGTGGGTGGCACCAACACCTCCCACGGGACAAACGTAACTCGTAGGAACTGACCGCGCAGCCGCGGGTGTCCCGGTTTGAGAGTACGACGGTAATTTGCTTATTTCCACACTTAGGCTTAAAAACATGGCGTTAGAGGGTGAGAACTCGAAACAGCCCCCGAACGGCCCCGTGGGTGGCACCAACACCTCCCACGGGACCAACTTAACTCGTAGCAACTGACCCCGCATCCGCGGGTCTCCCGGTTTGAGAGTACGACGATAATTTGCTTATTTCCACACTTAGGCTTAAAAACATGGTGTTAGAGGGTGAGAACTCGAAACAGCCCCCGAACGGCCCCGTGGGTGACACCAACACCTCCCACGGGACAAACGTAACTCGTAGGAACTGACCCCGCAGCCGCGGGTGTCCCGGTTTGAGAGTACGATGATAATTTGCTTATTTCCACACTTAGGCTTAAAAAGATGGCGTTAGAGGGTGAGAACTCGAAACAGCCCCCGAACGGCCCCGTGGGTGGCACCAACACCTCCCACGGGACCAACGTAACTATTAGGAACTGACCCCGCAGTCGCGGGTCTCCCGGTTTGAGAGTACGACAGTAATTTGCTTATATCCACACTTAGGCTTAACATGGCGTTAGAGCGTGAAAACTCGAAACAGCCCCCGAACGGCCCCGTGGGTGGCACCAACACCTCCCACGGGACCAACGTAACTCGTAGGAACTGATCCTGCAGCCGCGGGTGTCCCGGTTTGAGAGTACGACGGTAATTTGCTTATTTCCACACTTTGGCTTAAAAACATGGCGTTAGAGGGTGAGAACTCGAAACAGCCCCCGAACGGCCCCGTGGGTGGCACCAACACCTCCCACGGGACCAGCGTAACTCGTAGGAACTGACCCCGCAGCCGCGGGTGTTCCGGTTTGAGAGTACGACGGTAATTTTCTTATTTCTACACTTAGTCTTAACATGGCGTTAGAGGGTGAAAACTCGAAACAGCCCCCGAACGGCCCTGTGGGTGGCACCAACACCTTCCACGGGACCAACGTAACTCGTAGGAACTGACCCCGCAGCCGCGGGTGTCCCGGTTTGAGAGTACGACGGTAATTTGCTTATTTCCACACTTAGGCTTAAAAACATGGCGTTAGAGGGTGAGAACTCGAAACAGCCCCCGAACGGCCCCGTGGGTGGCACCAACACCTCCCACGGGACCAACGTAACTCGTAGGAACGGATCCCGCATCCGCGGGTCTCCTGGTTTGAGAGTACGACGGTAATTTGCTTATTTCCACACTTAGGCTTAAAAACATGGCGTTAGAGGGTGAGAACTCGAAACAGCCCCCGAACGGCCCCGTGGGTGACACCAACACCTCCCACGGGACCAACGTAACTCGTAGGAACTGCCCCCGCAGCCGCGGATGTCCCGGTTTGAGAGTACGACGGTAATTTTCTTATTTCTACACTTAGGCTTAACATGGCGTTAGAGGGTGAAAACTCGAAACAGCCCCCGAACGGCCCCGTGGGTGGCACCAACACCTCCCACGGGACCAACGTAACTCGTAGGAACTGACCCCGCAGCCGCGGGTCTCCCGGTTTGAGAGTACGGCGATAATTTGCTTATTTCCACACTTAGGCTTAAAAACATGGCGTTAGAGGGTGAGAACTCGAAACAGCCCCCGAACGGCCCCGTGGGTGGCACCAACACCTCCCACGGGACCAACGTAACTCGTAGGAGCTGACCCCGCAGCCGCGGGTCTCCCGGTTTGAGAGTACGACGGTAATTTGCTTATTTCCACACTTAGGCTTAAAAACATGGCGTTAGTGGGTGAGAACTCGAAACAGCCCCCGAACGGCCCCGTGGGTGGCACCAACGCCTCCCACGGGACCAACGTAACTCACAGGAACTGACCCCGCAGCCGCGGGTGTCCCGATTTGAGAGTACGACGGTAATTTTTCTTATTTCCACACTTAGGCTTAAAAACATGGCGTTAGAGGGCGAGAACTCGAAACAGCCCCCGAACGGCCCCGTGGGTGGCACCAACACCTCCCACGGGACCAACGTAACTCGTAGGAACTTACCCCGCAGCCGCGGGTCTCCTGGTTTGAGAGTACGACGATAATTATCTTATTTCCACACTTAGGCTTAAAAACATGGCGTTAGAGGGTGAGAACTCGAAACAGCCCCCGAACGAATCCGTGGGTGGCACCAACACCTCCCACGGGACAAACGTAACTCGTAGGAACTGACCCCGCAACCGCGGGTCTCCCGGTTTGAGAGTACGACGGTAATTTGCTTATTTCCACTTTTAGGCTTAAAAACATGGCGTTAGAGGGTGAGAACTCGAAACAGCCCCCGAACAGCCCCGTGGGTGGCACCAACACCTCCCACGGGACAAACGTAACTCGTAGGAACTGACCCCGCAGCCGCGGGTCTCCCGGTTTGAGAGTACGAAGGTAATTTGCTTATTTCCACACTTAGGCTTAAAAACATGGCGTTAGAGGGTAAAAACTCGAAACAGCCCCCGAACGGCCCCGTGGGTGGCACCAACACCTCCCACGGGACCAACGTAACTCGTAGGAACTGACCCCGCAGCCGCGGGTGTCCCGGTTTGAGAGTACGACGATAATTTGCTTATTTCCACACTTAGGCTTAAAAACATGGCGTTAGAGGGTGAGAACTCGAAACAGCCCCCGAACGGCCCCGTGAGTGGCACCAACACCTCCCACGGGACAAACGTAACTCGTAGGAACTGGCCCCGCAGCCGCGGGTCTCCCGATTTGAGAGTACGACGGTAATTTGCTTATTTCCACACTTAGGCTTAAAAACATGGCGTTAGAGGGTGAAAACTCGAAACAGCCCCCAAACGGCCCCGTGGGTGGCACCAACACCTCCCACGGGACAAACGTAACTCGTAGGAACTGACCCCGCAGCCGCGGGTCTCCCGGTTTGAGAGTACGATGATAATTTGCTTATTTCCACACTTAAGCTTAAAAACATGGCGTTAGAGGGTGAGAACTCGAAACTGGCCCTGAACGGCCCCTTGGTTGGCAACAACACCTCCCACGGGACCAACGTAACTCGTAGGAACTGACCCCGCAGTCGCGGGTCTCCCGGTTTGAGAGTACGACGGTAATTTGCTTATTTCCACGCTTAGGCTTAACATGGCGTTAGAGGGTGAAAACTCGAAACAGCCCCCGAACGGCCCCGTGGGTGGCACCAACACCTCCCATGGGACAAACGTAACTCGTAGGAACTGACCCCGCAGCCGCGGGTCTCCCGGTTTGAGAGTACGATGATAATTTGCTTATTTCCACACTAAGGCTTAAAAACATGGCGTTAGAGGGTGAGAACTCGAAACAGCCCCCGAACGGCCCCGTGAGTGGCACCAACACCTCCCACGGGACAAACGTAACTCGTAGGAACTGGCCCCGCAGCCGCGGGTCTCCCGATTTGAGAGTACGACGGTAATTTGCTTATTTCCACACTTAGGCTTAAAAACATGGCGTTAGAGGGTGAAAACTCGAAACAGCCCCCAAACGGCCCCGTGGGTGGCACCAACACCTCCCACGGGACAAACGTAACTCGTAGGAACTGACCCCGCAGCCGCGGGTCTCCCGGTTTGAGAGTACGATGATAATTTGCTTATTTCCACACTTAAGCTTAAAAACATGGCGTTAGAGGGTGAGAACTCGAAACTGGCCCCGAACGGCCCCTTGGTTGGCAACAACACCTCCCACGGGACCAACGTAACTCGTAGGAACTGACCCCGCAGTCGCGGGTCTCCCGGTTTGAGAGTACGACGGTAATTTGCTTATTTCCACGCTTAGGCTTAACATGGCGTTAGAGGGTGAAAACTCGAAACAGCCCCCGAACGGCCCCGTGGGTGGCACCAACACCTCCCACGGGACCAACGTAACTCGTAGGAACTGACCCCTCAGTCGCGGGTCTCCCGGTTTGAGAGTACGACGGTAATTTGCTTATTTCCACACTTAGGCTTAACATGGCGTTAGAGGGTGAAAACTTGAAACAGCCCCCGAATGGCCCCGTGGGTGGCACCAACACCTCCCACGGGACCAACGTAACTCGTAGGAACTGACCCCGCAGCCGCGGGTGTCCCGGTTTGAGAGTACGACGATAATTTGCTTATTTCCACACTTTTGCTTAAAAACATGGCGTTAGAGGGTGAGAACTCGAAACAGCCCCCGAACGGCCCCGTGGGTGGCACCAACACCTCCCACGGGACCAACGTAACTCGTAGGAACTGACCCCGCAGCCGCGGGTGTCCCGGTTTGAGAGTACGACGGTAATTTGCTTATTTCTACACTTAGGCTTAACATGGCGTTAGAGGGTGAAAACTCGAAACATCCACCGAACGGCCCGGTGGGTGGCACCAACACCTCCCACGGGACCAACGTAACTCGTAGGAAAACACCCCGCAGCCGCGGGTCTCCCGGTTTGAGAGTACGACGGTAATTTGCTTATTTCCACACTTAGGCTTAAAAACATGGCGTTAGAGGGTGAGAACTCGAAACAGCCCCCGAACGGCCCCGTGGGTGGCACCAACACCTCCCACGGGACCAACGAAACTCGTAGGAACTGACCCCGCAGACGCGGGTCTCCCGGTTTGAGAGTACGACGATAATTTGCTTATTTCCACACTTAGGCTTAAAAACATGGCGTTAGAGGGTGAAAACTCGAAACAGCCCCCGAACGGCCCCGTGGGTGGCACCAACACCTCCCACGGGACAAACGTCACTCGTAGGTACTGACCCCGCAGCCGCGGGTCTCCCGGTTAGAGAGTACGATAGTAATTTGCTTATTTCTACACTTAGGCTTAACATGGCGTTAGAAGGTGAAAACTCGAAACACCCCCCGAACGGCACCGTGGGTGGCACCAACACCTCCCACGGGACCAACGTAACTCGTAGGAACTGACCCCACAGCCGCGGGTGTCCCGGTTTGAGAGTACGACGGTAATTTGCTTATTTCCACACTTAGGTTTAAAAACATGGCGTTAGAGTGTAAGAACTCGAAACAGCCCCCGAACGGCCCCGTGGGTGACACCAACACCTCCCACGGGACCAACGTCTCTCGTAGGAACAGACCCCGCAGCCGCGGGTGTCCCGGTTTGAGAGTACGACGGTAGTTTGCTTATTTCTACACTTAGGCTTAAAAACATGGGGTTAGAGGGTGAAAACTCGAAACAGCCACCGAACGGCCCCGTGGGTTGTACCAACACCTCCCACGGGACGAACGTAACTCGTAGGAACTGACCCCGCAGCCGCGGGTCTCCCGGTTTGAGAGTACGACGGTAGTTTGCTTATTTCCACACTTGGGCTTAAAAACATGACGTTAGAGGGTGAGAACTCGAAACAGCCACCGAACGGCCCCGTGGGTGGCACCAACGCCTCCCACGGGACCAACGTAACCCGTAGGAACTGACCCCGCAGCCGCGGGTGTCCCGGTTTGAGAGTACGACTGTAATTTGCTTATTTCCACACTTAGGCTTAAAAACATGGCGTTAGAGGGTGAGAACTCGAAACATCCCCCGAACGGCCCCGTGGGTGGCACCAACACCTCCCACGGGACCAACGTAACTCGTAGGAACTGACCCCGCAGCCGCGGGTCTCCCGGTTTGAGAGTACGACGATAATTTGCTTATTTCCACACTTAGGCTTAAAAACATGGCGTTAGAGGGTGAGAACTCGAAACAACCCCCGAACGGCCCCGTGGGTGGCACCAACACCTCCCACGGGACAAACATAACTCGTAGGAACTGACCCCGCAGCCGCGGGAGTCCCGGTTTGAGAGTACGACGGTAATTTGCTTATTTCCACACTTAGGCTTAAAAACATTGCGTTAGAGGGTGAGAACTCGAAACAGCCCCCGAACGGCCCTGTGGGTGGCACCAACACCTCCCACGGGACAAACGTAACTCGTAGGAACTGACCCCGCAGCCGCGGGTCTCCCGGTTTGAGAGTACGACGGTAATTTGCTTATTTCCACACTTAGGCTTAAAAACGTGGCGTTAGAGGGTGAAAACTCGAAACAGCCCCCGAACAGCCCCGTGGGTGGCACCAACACCTCCCACGGGACCAACGTAACTCGTAGGAAACTGACCCCGCAGCCGCGGGTGTCCCGGTTTGAGAGTACGATGATACTTTGCTCATTTCCACACTTAGGCTTAAAAACATGGCGTTAGAGGGTGAGAACTCGAAACAGCCCCCGAACGGCCCCGTGGGTGGCACCAACACCTCCCACGGGACAAACATAACTCGTAGGAACTGACCCCGCAGCCGCGGGAGTCCCGGTTTGAGAGTACGACGGTAATTTGCTTATTTCCACACTTAGGCTTAAAAACATTGCGTTAAAGGGTGAGAACTCGAAACAGCCCCCGAACGGCCCCGTGGGTGGCACCAACACCTCCCACGGGACCAACGTAACTATTAGGAACTGACCCCGCAGTCGCGGGTCTCCCGGTTTGAGAGTACGACAGTAATTTGCTTATTTCAACAATTAGGCTTAACATGGCGTTAGAGGGTGAAAACTCGAAACAGCCCCCGAACGGCCCCGTGGGTGGCACCAACACCTCCCATGGGACCAACGTAACTCGTAGGAACTGATCCTGCAGCCGCGGGAGTCCCGGTTTGAGAGTACGACGGTAATTTGCTTATTTCCACACTTTGGCTTAAAAACATGGCGTTAGAGGGTGAGAACTCGAAACAGCCCCCGAACGGCCCCGTGGGTGGTACCAACACCTCCCACGGGACCAGCGTAATTCGTAGGAACTGACCCCGCAGCCGCGGGTGTCCCGGTTTGAGAGTACGACGGTAATTTGCTTATTTCCACACTTTGGCTTAAAAACATGGCGTTAGAGGGTGAGAACTCGAAACAGCCCCCGAACGGCCCCGTGGGTGGCACCAACACCTCCCACGGGACCAGCGTAACTCGTAGGAACTGACCCCGCAGCCGCGGGTGTCCCGGTTTGAGAGTACGACGATAATTTGTTTATTTCCACACTTAGGCTAAAAAACATGGCGTTAGAGGGTGAGAACTCGAAACAGCCCCCGAACGGCCCCGTGGGTGACACCAACAGCTCCCACGGGACCAACGTAACTCGTAGGAACTGACCCCGCAGCCGCGGGTGTCCCGGTTTGAGAGTACGACGGTAATTTTCTTATTTCTACACTTAGGCTTAACATGGCGTTAGAGGGTGAGAACTCGAAACAGCCCCCGAACGGCCCCGTGGGTGGCCCCAACACCTCCCACGGGACCAACGTAACTCGTAGGAACTGACCCCGCAGCCGCGGGTGTCCCGGTTTGAGAGTACGACAGTAATTTGCTTATTTCTACACTTAGGCTTAACATGGCGTTAGAGGGTGAAAACTCGAAACAGCCCCCGAACGTCCCCGTTGGTGGCACCAACACCTCCCACGGGACCAACGTAACTCGTAGGAACTGACCCCACATCCGCGGGTGTCCCGGTTTGAGAGTACGACGGTAATTTGCTTATTTCCACACTTAGGTTTAAAAACATGGCGTTAGAGGGTGAGAACTCGAAACAGCCCCCGAACGGCCCCGTGGGTGGCACCAACACCTCCCACGGGACCAACGTAACTCGTAGGAACTGACGCCGCAGCCGCGGGTGTCCCGATTTGAGTGTACGACGGTAATTTGCTTATTTCCACACTTAGGCTTAACATGGCGTTAGAGCGTGAAAACTCGAAACAGCCCCCGAACGGCCCCGTGGGTGGCACCAACACCTCCCACGGGACCAACGTAACTCGTAGGAACTGATCCTGCAGCCGCGGGTGTCCCGGTTTGAGAGTACGACGGTAATTTGCTTATTTCCACACTTTGGCTTAAAAACATGGCGTTAGAGGGTGAGAACTCGAAACAGCCCCCGAACGGCCCCGTGGGTGGCACCAACACCTCCCACGGGACCAGCGTAACTCGTAGGAACTGACCCCGCAGCCGCGGGTGTTCCGGTTTGAGAGTACGACGGTAATTTTCTTATTTCTACACTTAGTCTTAACATGGCGTTAGAGGGTGAAAACTCGAAACAGCCCCCGAACGGCCCTGTGGGTGGCACCAACACCTTCCACGGGACCAACGTAACTCGTAGGAACTGACCCCGCAGCCGCGGGTGTCCCGGTTTGAGAGTACGACGGTAATTTGCTTATTTCCACACTTAGGCTTAAAAACATGGCGTTAGAGGGTGAGAACTCGAAACAGCCCCCGAACGGCCCCGTGGGTGGCACCAACACCTCCCACGGGACCAACGTAACTCGTAGGAACGGATCCCGCATCCGCGGGTCTCCTGGTTTGAGAGTACGACGGTAATTTGCTTATTTCCACACTTAGGCTTAAAAACATGGCGTTAGAGGGTGAGAACTCGAAACAGCCCCCGAACGGCCCCGTGGGTGACACCAACACCTCCCACGGGACCAACGTAACTCGTAGGAACTGCCCCCGCAGCCGCGGATGTCCCGGTTTGAGAGTACGACGGTAATTTTCTTATTTCTACACTTAGGCTTAACATGGCGTTAGAGGGTGAAAACTCGAAACAGCCCCCGAACGGCCCCGTGGGTGGCACCAACACCTCCCACGGGACCAACGTAACTCGTAGGAACTGACCCCGCAGCCGCGGGTCTCCCGGTTTGAGAGTACGGCGATAATTTGCTTATTTCCACACTTAGGCTTAAAAACATGGCGTTAGAGGGTGAGAACTCGAAACAGCCCCCGAACGGCCCCGTGGGTGGCACCAACACCTCCCACGGGACCAACGTAACTCGTAGGAGCTGACCCCGCAGCCGCGGGTCTCCCGGTTTGAGAGTACGACGGTAATTTGCTTATTTCCACACTTAGGCTTAAAAACATGGCGTTAGTGGGTGAGAACTCGAAACAGCCCCCGAACGGCCCCGTGGGTGGCACCAACGCCTCCCACGGGACCAACGTAACTCACAGGAACTGACCCCGCAGCCGCGGGTGTCCCGATTTGAGAGTACGACGGTAATTTTTCTTATTTCCACACTTAGGCTTAAAAACATGGCGTTAGAGGGCGAGAACTCGAAACAGCCCCCGAACGGCCCCGTGGGTGGCACCAACACCTCCCACGGGACCAACGTAACTCGTAGGAACTTACCCCGCAGCCGCGGGTCTCCTGGTTTGAGAGTACGACGATAATTATCTTATTTCCACACTTAGGCTTAAAAACATGGCGTTAGAGGGTGAGAACTCGAAACAGCCCCCGAACGGCTCCGTGGGTGGCACCAACACCTCCCACGGGACAAACGTAACTCGTAGGAACTGACCCCGCAACCGCGGGTCTCCCGGTTTGAGAGTACGACGGTAATTTGCTTATTTCCACTTTTAGGCTTAAAAACATGGCGTTAGAGGGTGAGAACTCGAAACAGCCCCCGAACAGCCCCGTGGGTGGCACCAACACCTCCCACGGGACAAACGTAACTCGTAGGAACTGACCCCGCAGCCGCGGGTCTCCCGGTTTGAGAGTACGAAGGTAATTTGCTTATTTCCACACTTAGGCTTAAAAACATGGCGTTAGAGGGTAAAAACTCGAAACAGCCCCCGAACGGCCCCGTGGGTGGCACCAACACCTCCCACGGGACCAACGTAACTCGTAGGAACTGACCCCGCAGCCGCGGGTGTCCCGGTTTGAGAGTACGACGATAATTTGCTTATTTCCACACTTAGGCTTAAAAACATGGCGTTAGAGGGTGAGAACTCGAAACAGCCCCCGAACGGCCCCGTGAGTGGCACCAACACCTCCCACGGGACAAACGTAACTCGTAGGAACTGGCCCCGCAGCCGCGGGTCTCCCGATTTGAGAGTACGACGGTAATTTGCTTATTTCCACACTTAGGCTTAAAAACATGGCGTTAGAGGGTGAAAACTCGAAACAGCCCCCAAACGGCCCCGTGGGTGGCACCAACACCTCCCACGGGACAAACGTAACTCGTAGGAACTGACCCCGCAGCCGCGGGTCTCCCGGTTTGAGAGTACGATGATAATTTGCTTATTTCCACACTTAAGCTTAAAAACATGGCGTTAGAGGGTGAGAACTCGAAACTGGCCCTGAACGGCCCCTTGGTTGGCAACAACACCTCCCACGGGACCAACGTAACTCGTAGGAACTGACCCCGCAGTCGCGGGTCTCCCGGTTTGAGAGTACGACGGTAATTTGCTTATTTCCACGCTTAGGCTTAACATGGCGTTAGAGGGTGAAAACTCGAAACAGCCCCCGAACGGCCCCGTGGGTGGCACCAACACCTCCCATGGGACAAACGTAACTCGTAGGAACTGACCCCGCAGCCGCGGGTCTCCCGGTTTGAGAGTACGATGATAATTTGCTTATTTCCACACTAAGGCTTAAAAACATGGCGTTAGAGGGTGAGAACTCGAAACAGCCCCCGAACGGCCCCGTGAGTGGCACCAACACCTCCCACGGGACAAACGTAACTCGTAGGAACTGGCCCCGCAGCCGCGGGTCTCCCGATTTGAGAGTACGACGGTAATTTGCTTATTTCCACACTTAGGCTTAAAAACATGGCGTTAGAGGGTGAAAACTCGAAACAGCCCCCAAACGGCCCCGTGGGTGGCACCAACACCTCCCACGGGACAAACGTAACTCGTAGGAACTGACCCCGCAGCCGCGGGTCTCCCGGTTTGAGAGTACGATGATAATTTGCTTATTTCCACACTTAAGCTTAAAAACATGGCGTTAGAGGGTGAGAACTCGAAACTGGCCCCGAACGGCCCCTTGGTTGGCAACAACACCTCCCACGGGACCAACGTAACTCGTAGGAACTGACCCCGCAGTCGCGGGTCTCCCGGTTTGAGAGTACGACGGTAATTTGCTTATTTCCACGCTTAGGCTTAACATGGCGTTAGATGGTGAAAACTCGAAACAGCCCCCGAACGGCCCCGTGGGTGGCACCAACACCTCCCACGGGACCAACGTAACTCGTAGGAACTGACCCCTCAGTCGCGGGTCTCCCGGTTTGAGAGTACGACGGTAATTTGCTTATTTCCACACTTAGGCTTAACATGGCGTTAGAGGGTGAAAACTTGAAACAGCCCCCGAATGGCCCCGTGGGTGGCACCAACACCTCCCACGGGACCAACGTAACTCGTAGGAACTGACCCCGCAGCCGCGGGTGTCCCGGTTTGAGAGTACGACGATAATTTGCTTATTTCCACACTTTTGCTTAAAAACATGGCGTTAGAGGGTGAGAACTCGAAACAGCCCCCGAACGGCCCCGTGGGTGGCACCAACACCTCCCACGGGACCAACGTAACTCGTAGGAACTGACCCCGCAGCCGCGGGTGTCCCGGTTTGAGAGTACGACGGTAATTTGCTTATTTCTACACTTAGGCTTAACATGGCGTTAGAGGGTGAAAACTCGAAACATCCACCGAACGGCCCGGTGGGTGGCACCAACACCTCCCACGGGACCAACGTAACTCGTAGGAAAACACCCCGCAGCCGCGGGTCTCCCGGTTTGAGAGTACGACGGTAATTTGCTTATTTCCACACTTAGGCTTAAAAACATGGCGTTAGAGGGTGAGAACTCGAAACAGCCCCCGAACGGCCCCGTGGGTGGCACCAACACCTCCCACGGGACCAACGAAACTCGTAGGAACTGACCCCGCAGACGCGGGTCTCCCGGTTTGAGAGTACGACGATAATTTGCTTATTTCCACACTTAGGCTTAAAAACATGGCGTTAGAGGGTGAAAACTCGAAACAGCCCCCGAACGGCCCCGTGGGTGGCACCAACACCTCCCACGGGACAAACGTCACTCGTAGGTACTGACCCCGCAGCCGCGGGTCTCCCGGTTAGAGAGTACGATAGTAATTTGCTTATTTCTACACTTAGGCTTAACATGGCGTTAGAAGGTGAAAACTCGAAACACCCCCCGAACGGCACCGTGGGTGGCACCAACACCTCCCACGGGACCAACGTAACTCGTAGGAACTGACCCCACAGCCGCGGGTGTCCCGGTTTGAGAGTACGACGGTAATTTGCTTATTTCCACACTTAGGTTTAAAAACATGGCGTTAGAGTGTAAGAACTCGAAACAGCCCCCGAACGGCCCCGTGGGTGACACCAACACCTCCCACGGGACCAACGTCTCTCGTAGGAACAGACCCCGCAGCCGCGGGTGTCCCGGTTTGAGAGTACGACGGTAATTTGCTTATTTCTACACTTAGGCTTAAAAACATGGGGTTAGAGGGTGAAAACTCGAAACAGCCACCGAACGGCCCCGTGGGTTGTACCAACACCTCCCACGGGACGAACGTAACTCGTAGGAACTGACCCCGCAGCCGCGGGTCTCCCGGTTTGAGAGTACGACGGTAGTTTGCTTATTTCCACACTTGGGCTTAAAAACATGACGTTAGAGGGTGAGAACTCGAAACAGCCCCCGAACGGCCCCGTGGGTGGCACCAACGCCTCCCACGGGACCAACGTAACCCGTAGGAACTGACCCCGCAGCCGCGGGTGTCCCGGTTTGAGAGTACGACTGTAATTTGCTTATTTCCACACTTAGGCTTAAAAACATGGCGTTAGAGGGTGAGAACTCGAAACATCCCCCGAACGGCCCCGTGGGTGGCACCAACACCTCCCACGGGACCAACGTAACTCGTAGGAACTGACCCCGCAGCCGCGGGTCTCCCGGTTTGAGAGTACGACGATAATTTGCTTATTTCCACACTTAGGCTTAAAAACATGGCGTTAGAGGGTGAGAACTCGAAACAACCCCCGAACGGCCCCGTGGGTGGCACCAACACCTCCCACGGGACAAACATAACTCGTAGGAACTGACCCCGCAGCCGCGGGAGTCCCGGTTTGAGAGTACGACGGTAATTTGCTTATTTCCACACTTAGGCTTAAAAACATTGCGTTAGAGGGTGAGAACTCGAAACAGCCCCCGAACGGCCCTGTGGGTGGCACCAACACCTCCCACGGGACAAACGTAACTCGTAGGAACTGACCCCGCAGCCGCGGGTCTCCCGGTTTGAGAGTACGACGGTAATTTGCTTATTTCCACACTTAGGCTTAAAAACGTGGCGTTAGAGGGTGAAAACTCGAAACAGCCCCCGAACAGCCCCGTGGGTGGCACCAACACCTCCCACGGGACCAACGTAACTCGTAGGAAACTGACCCCGCAGCCGCGGGTGTCCCGGTTTGAGAGTACGATGATACTTTGCTCATTTCCACACTTAGGCTTAAAAACATGGCGTTAGAGGGTGAGAACTCGAAACAGCCCCCGAACGGCCCCGTGGGTGGCACCAACACCTCCCACGGGACAAACATAACTCGTAGGAACTGACCCCGCAGCCGCGGGAGTCCCGGTTTGAGAGTACGACGGTAATTTGCTTATTTCCACACTTAGGCTTAAAAACATTGCGTTAAAGGGTGAGAACTCGAAACAGCCCCCGAACGGCCCCGTGGGTGGCACCAACACCTCCCACGGGACCAACGTAACTATTAGGAACTGACCCCGCAGTCGCGGGTCTCCCGGTTTGAGAGTACGACAGTAATTTGCTTATTTCAACAATTAGGCTTAACATGGCGTTAGAGGGTGAAAACTCGAAACAGCCCCCGAACGGCCCCGTGGGTGGCACCAACACCTCCCATGGGACCAACGTAACTCGTAGGAACTGATCCTGCAGCCGCGGGTGTCCCGGTTTGAGAGTACGACGGTAATTTGCTTATTTCCACACTTTGGCTTAAAAACATGGCGTTAGAGGGTGAGAACTCGAAACAGCCCCCGAACGGCCCCGTGGGTGGTACCAACACCTCCCACGGGACCAGCGTAATTCGTAGGAACTGACCCCGCAGCCGCGGGTGTCCCGGTTTGAGAGTACGACGGTAATTTGCTTATTTCCACACTTTGGCTTAAAAACATGGCGTTAGAGGGTGAGAACTCGAAACAGCCCCCGAACGGCCCCGTGGGTGGCACCAACACCTCCCACGGGACCAGCGTAACTCGTAGGAACTGACCCCGCAGCCGCGGGTGTCCCGGTTTGAGAGTACGACGATAATTTGTTTATTTCCACACTTAGGCTAAAAAACATGGCGTTAGAGGGTGAGAACTCGAAACAGCCCCCGAACGGCCCCGTGGGTGACACCAACAGCTCACACGGGACCAACGTAACTCGTAGGAACTGACCCCGCAGCCGCGGGTGTCCCGGTTTGAGAGTACGACGGTAATTTTCTTATTTCTACACTTAGGCTTAACATGGCGTTAGAGGGTGAGAACTCGAAACAGCCCCCGAACGGCCCCGTGGGTGGCACCAACACCTCCCACGGGACCAACGTAACTCGTAGGAACTGACCCCGCAGCCGCGGGTGTCCCGGTTTGAGAGTACGACAGTAATTTGCTTATTTCTACACTTAGGCTTAACATGGCGTTAGAGGGTGAAAACTCGAAACAGCCCCCGAACGTCCCCGTTGGTGGCACCAACACCTCCCACGGGACCAACGTAACTCGTAGGAACTGACCCCACATCCGCGGGTGTCCCGGTTTGAGAGTACGACGGTAATTTGCTTATTTCCACACTTAGGTTTAAAAACATGGCGTTAGAGGGTGAGAACTCGAAACAGCCCCCGAACGGCCCCGTGGGTGGCACCAACACCTCCCACGGGACCAACGTAACTCGTAGGAACTGACGCCGCAGCCGCGGGTGTCCCGATTTGAGTGTACGACGGTAATTTGCTTATTTCTACACTTAGGCTTACAAACATGGCGTTAGAGGGTGAAAACTGGAAACAGCCCCCGAACGGCCCCGTCGGTGGCACCAACACCTCCCACGGGACCAACGTAACTCGTAGGAACTGACCCCGCAGCCGCGGGTCTCCCGGTTTGAGAGTACGACGGTAGTTTGCTTATTTCCACACTTAGGCTTAAAAACATGGCGTTAGTGGGTGAGAACTCGAAACAGCCCCCGAACGGCCCCGTGGGTGGCACCAACGCCTCCCACGGGACCAACGTAACTCACAGGAACTGACCCCGCAGTCGCGGGTGTCCCGATTTGAGAGTACGACGGTAATTTTCTTATTTCCACACTTAGGCTTAAAAACATGGCGTTAGAGGGTGAGAACTCGAAACAGCCCCCGAACGGCCCCGTGGGTGGCACCAACACCTCCCACAGGACCAACGTAACTCGTAGGAACTTACCCCGCAGCCGCGGGTCTCCCGGTTTGAGAGTACGACGATAATTTTCTTATTTCCACACTTAGGCTTAAAAACATGGCGTTAGAGGGTGAGAACTCGAAACAGCCCCCGAACGGCCCCGTGGGTGGCACCAACACCTCCCACGGGACAAACGTAACTCGTAGGAACTGACCCCGCAGCCGCGGGTCTCCCGGTTTGAGAGTACGACGGTAATTTGCTTATTTCCACACTTAGGCTTAAAAACATGGCGTTAGAGGGTGAAAACTCGAAACAGCCCCCGAACAGCCCCGTGGGTGGCACCAACACCTCTCACGGGACCAACGTAACTTGTAGGAACTGACCCCGCAGCCGCGGGTGTCCCGGTTTGAGAGTACGATGATAATTTGCTTATTTCCACACTTAGGCTTAAAAACATGGCGTTAGAGGGTGAGAACTCGAAACAGCCCCCGAACGGCCCCGTGGGTGGCACCAACACCTCCCACGGGACAAACGTAACTCGTAGGAACTGACCGCGCAGCCGCGGGTGTCCCGGTTTGAGAGTACGACGGTAATTTGATTATTTCCACACTTAGGCTTAAAAACATGGCGTTAGAGGGTGAGAACTCGAAACAGCCCCCGAACGGCCCCGTGGGTGGCACCAACACCTCCCACGGGACCAACTTAACTCGTAGGAACTGACCCCGCATCCGCGGGTCTCCCGGTTTGAGAGTACGACGATAATTTGCTTATTTCACACTTAGGCTTAAAAACATGGTGTTAGAGGGTGAGAACTCGAAACAGCCCCCGAACGGCCCCGTGGGTGACACCAACACCTCCCACGGGACAAACGTAACTCGTAGGAACTGACCCCGCAGCCGCGGGTGTCCCGGTTTGAGAGTACGATGATAATTTGCTTATTTCCACACTTAGGCTTAAAAAGATGGCGTTAGAGGGTGAGAACTCGAAACAGCCCCCGAACGGCCCCGTGGGTGGCACCAACACCTCCCACGGGACCAACGTAACTATTAGGAACTGACCCCGCAGTCGCGGGTCTCCCGGTTTGAGAGTACGACAGTAATTTGCTTATTTCCACACTTAGGCTTAACATGGCGTTAGAGCGTGAAAACTCGAAACAGCCCCCGAACGGCCCCGTGGGTGGCACCAACACCTCCCACGGGACCAACGTAACTCGTAGGAACTGATCCTGCAACCGCGGGTGTCCCGGTTTGAGAGTACGACGGTAATTTGCTTATTTCCACACTTTGGCTTAAAAACATGGCGTTAGAGGGTGTGAACTCGAAACAGCCCCCGAACGGCCCCGTGGGTGGCACCAACACCTCCCACGGGACCAGCGTAACTCGTAGGAACTGACCCCGCAGCCGCGGGTGTTCCGGTTTGAGAGTACGACGGTAATTTTCTTATTTCTACACTTAGTCTTAACATGGCGTTAGAGGGTGAAAACTCGAAACAGCCCCCGAACGGCCCGGTGGGTGGCACCAACACCTTCCACGGGACCAACGTAACTCGTAGGAACTGACCCCGCAGCCGCGGGTGTCCCGGTTTGAGAGTACGACGGTAATTTGCTTATTTCCACACTTAGGCTTAAAAACATGGCGTTAGAGGGTGAGAACTCGAAACAGCCCCCCAACGGCCCCGTGGGTGGCACCAACACCTCCCACGGGACCAACGTAACTCGTAGGAACTGATCCCGCATCCGCGGGTCTCCTGGTTTGAGAGTACGACGGTAATTTGCTTATTTCCACACTTAGGCTTAAAAACATGGCGTTAGAGGGTGAGAACTCGAAACAGCCCCCGAACGGCC
The DNA here is from genome assembly GCA_949130495.1 of Sambucus nigra. Taxonomy (NCBI): domain Eukaryota; kingdom Viridiplantae; phylum Streptophyta; class Magnoliopsida; order Dipsacales; family Adoxaceae; genus Sambucus; species Sambucus nigra. The sequence goes on from OX422208.1 coordinate 345,534,005, forward strand.
CCGTGGGTGACACCAACACCTCCCACGGGACCAACGTAACTCGTAGGAACTGCCCCCGCAGCCGCGGATGTCCCGGTTTGAGAGTACGACGGTAATTTTCTTATTTCTACACTTAGGCTTAACATGGCGTTAGAGGTTGAAAACTCGAAACAGCCCCCGAACGGCCCCGTGGGTGGCACCAACACCTCCCACGGGACCAACGTAACTCGTAGGAACTGACTCCGCAGCCGCGGGTCTCCCGGTTTGAGAGTACGACGATAATTTGCTTATTTCCACACTTAGGCTTAAAAACATGGCGTTAGAGGGTGAGAACTCGAAACAGCCCCCGAACGGCCCCGTGGGTGGCACCAACACCTCCCACGGGACCAACGTAACTCGTAGGAGCTGACCCCGCAGCCGCGGGTCTCCCGGTTTGAGAGTACGACGGTAATTTGCTTATTTCCACACTTAGGCTTAAAAACATGGCGTTAGAGGGTGAAAACTCGAAACAGCCCCCAAACGGCCCCGTGGGTGGCACCAACACCTCCCACGGGACAAACGTAACTCGTAGGAACTGACCCCGCAGCCGCGGGTCTCCCGGTTTGAGAGTACGATGATAATTTGCTTATTTCCACACTTAAGCTTAAAAACATGGCGTTAGAGGGTGAGAACTCGAAACTGGCCCCGAACGGCCCCTTGGTTGGCAACAACACCTCCCACGGGACCAACGTAACTCGTAGGAACTGACCCCGCAGTCGCGGGTCTCCCGGTTTGAGAGTACGAAGGTAATTTGCTTATTTCCACGCTTAGGCTTAACATGGCGTTAGAGGGTGAAAACTCGAAACAGCCCCCGAACGGCCCCGTGGGTGGCACCAACACCTCCCACGGGACAAACGTAACTCGTAGGAACTGACCCCGCAGCCGCGGGTCTCCCGGTTTGAGAGTACGATGATAATTTGCTTATTTCCACACTAAGGCTTAAAAACATGGCGTTAGAGGGTGAGAACTCGAAACAGCCCCCGAACGGCCCCGTGGGTGGCACCAACACCTCCCACGGGACCAACGTAACTCGTAGGAACTGACCCCTCAGTCGCGGGTCTCCCGGTTTGAGAGTACGACGGTAATTTTCTTATTTCTACACTTAGTCTTAACATGGCGTTAGAGGGTGAAAACTCGAAACAGCCCCCGAACGGCCCCGTGGGTGGCACCAACACCTCCCACGGGACCAGCGTAACTCGTAGGAACTGACCCCGCAGCCGCGGGTGTCCCGGTTTGAGAGTACGACGATAATTTGTTTATTTCCACACTTAGGCTAAAAAACATGGCGTTAGAGGGTGAGAACTCGAAACAGCCCCCGAACGGCCCCGTGGGTGACACCAACACCTCCCACGGGACCAACGTAACTCGTAGGAACTGACCCCGCAGCCGCGGGTGTCCCGGTTTGAGAGTACGACGATAATTTGTTTATTTCCACACTTAGGCTAAAAAACATGGCGTTAGAGGGTGAGAACTCGAAACAGCCCCCGAACGGCCCCGTGGGTGACACCAACACCTCCCACGGGACCAACGTAACTCGTAGGAACTGACCCCGCAGCCGCGGGTGTCCCGGTTTGAGAGTACGACGGTAATTTTCTTATTTCTACACTTAGGCTTAACATGGCGTTAGAGGGTGAAAACTTGAAAGAGCCCCCGAATGGCCCCGTGGGTGGCACCAACACCTCCCACGGGACCAACGTAACTCGTAGGAACTGACCCCGCAGCCGCGGGTGTCCCGGTTTGAGAGTACGACGATAATTTGCTTATTTCCACACTTTTGCTTAAAAAACATGGCGTTAGAGGGTGAGAACTCGAAACAGCCCCCGAACGGCCCCGTGGGTGGCACCAACACCTCCCACGGGACCAACGTAACTCGTAGGAACTGACCCCGCAGCCGCGGGTGTCCCGGTTTGAGAGTACGACGGTAATTTGCTTATTTCTACACTTAGGCTTAACATGGCGTTAGAGGGTGAAAACTCGAAACAGCCACCGAACGGCCCGGTGGGTGGCACCAACACCTCCCACGGGACCAACGTAACTCGTAGGAAAACACACCGCAGCCGCGGGTCTCCCGGTTTGAGAGTACGACGGTAATTTGCTTATTTCCACACTTAGGCTTAAAAACATGGCGTTAGAGGGTGAGAACTCGAAACAGCCCCCGAACGGCCCCGTGGGTGGCACCAACACCTCCCACGGGACCAACGAAACTCGTAGGAACTGACCCCGCAGACGCGGGTCTCCCGGTTTGAGAGTACGACGATAATTTGCTTATTTTCACACTTAGGCTTAAAAACATGGCGTTAGAGGGTGAGAACTCGAAACAGCCCCCGAACGGCCCCGTGGGTGGCACCAACACCTCCCACGGGACCAACGTAACTCGTAGGAACTGACCCCGCAGCCGCGGGTCTCCCGGTTTGAGAGTACGACGATAATTTACTTATTTCCACACTTAGGCTTAAAAACATGGCGTTAGAGGGTGAGAACTCGAAACAACCCCCGAACGGCCCCGTGGGTGGCACCAACACCTCCCACGGGACCAACGTAACTCGTAGGAACTGACCCCGCAGCCGTGGGTGTCCCGGTTTGAGAGTACGACGATAATTTGCTTATTTCCACACTTTTGCTTAAAAACATGGCGTTAGAGGGTGAGAACTCGAAACAGCCCCCGAACGGCCCCGTGGGTGGCACCAACACCTCCCACGGGACCAACGTAACTCGTAGGAACTGACCCCGCAGCCGCGGGTGTCCCGGTTTGAGAGTACGACGGTAATTTGCTTATTTCTACACTTAGGCTTAACATGGCGTTAGAGGGTGAAAACTCGAAACAGCCACCGAACGGCCCGGTGGGTGGCACCAACACCTCCCACGGGACCAACGTAACTCGTAGGAAAACACCCCGCAGCCGCGGGTCTCCCGGTTTGAGAGTACGACGGTAATTTGCTTATTTCCACACTTAGGCTTAAAAACATGGCGTTAGAGGGTGAGAACTCGAAACAGCCCCCGAACGGCCCCGTGGGTGGCACCAACACCTCCCACGGGACCAACGAAACTCGTAGGAACTGACCCCGCAGACGCGGGTCTCCCGGTTTGAGAGTACGACGATAATTTATTTATTTCCACACTTAGGCTTAAAAACATGGCGTTAGAGGGTGAGAACTCGAAACAGCCCCCGAACGGCCCCGTGGGTGGCACCAACACCTCCCACGGGACAAACGTAACTCGTAGGAACTGACCCCGCTGCCGCGGGTCTCCCGGTTTGAGAGTACGATGATACTTTGCTCATTTCCACACTTAGGCTTAAAAACATGGCGTTAGAGGGTGAAAACTCGAAACAGCCCCCGAACGGCCCCGTGGGTGGCACCAACACCTCCCACGGGACAAACGTCACTCGTAGGTACTGACCCCGCAGCCGCGGGTCTCCCGGTTAGAGAGTACGATAGTAATTTGCTTATTTCTACACTTAGGCTTAACATGGCGTTAGAGGGTGAAAACTCGAAACACCCCCCGAACGGCACCGTGGGTGGCACCAACACCTCCCACGGGACCAACGTAACTCGTAGGAAAACACACCGCAGCCGCGGGTCTCCCGGTTTGAGAGTACGACGGTAATTTGCTTATTTCCACACTTAGGCTTAAAAACATGGCGTTAGAGGGTGAGAACTCGAAACAGCCCCCGAACGGCCCCGTGGGTGGCACCAACACCTCCCACGGGACCAACGAAACTCGTAGGAACTGACCCCGCAGACGCGGGTCTCCCGGTTTGAGAGTACGACGATAATTTGCTTATTTCCACACTTAGGCTTAAAAACATGGCGTTAGAGGGTGAGAACTCGAAACAGCCCCCGAACGGCCCCGTGGGTGGCACCAACACCTCCCACGGGACCAACGTAACTCGTAGGAACTGACCCCGCAGCCGCGGGTCTCCCGGTTTGAGAGTACGACGATAATTTACTTATTTCCACACTTAGGCTTAAAAACATGGCGTTAGAGGGTGAGAACTCGAAACAACCCCCGAACGGCCCCGTGGGTGGCACCAACACCTCCCACGGGACCAACGTAACTCGTAGGAACTGACCCCGCAGCCGTGGGTGTCCCGGTTTGAGAGTACGACGATAATTTGCTTATTTCCACACTTTTGCTTAAAAACATGGCGTTAGAGGGTGAGAACTCGAAACAGCCCCCGAACGGCCCCGTGGGTGGCACCAACACCTCCCACGGGACCAACGTAACTCGTAGGAACTGACCCCACAGCCGCGGGTGTCCCGGTTTGAGAGTACGACGGTAATTTGCTTATTTCCACACTTAGGTTTAAAAACATGGCGTTAGAGGGTAAGAACTCGAAACAGCCCCCGAACGGCCCCGTGGGTGACACCAACACCTCCCACGGGACCAACGTCTCTCGTAGGAACAGACCCCGCAGCCGCGGGTGTCCCGGTTTGAGAGTACGACGGTAATTTGCTTATTTCTACACTTAGGCTTAAAAACATGGGGTTAGAGGGTGAAAACTCGAAACAGCCACCGAACGGCCCCGTGGGTTGTACCAACACCTCCCACGGGACGAACGTAACTCGTAGGAACTAACCCCGCAGCCGCGTGTCTCCCGGTTTGAGAGTACGACGGTAGTTTGCTTATTTCCACACTTAGGCTTAAAAACATGACGTTAGAGGGTGAGAACTCGAAACAGCCCCCGAACGGCCCCGTGGGTGGCACCAACGCCTCCCACGGGACCAACGTAACCCGTAGGAACTGACCCCGCAGCCGCGGGTGTCCCGGTTTGAGAGTACGACTGTAATTTGCTTATTTCCACTTTTAGGCTTAAAAACATGGCGTTAGAGGGTGAGAACTCGAAACATCCCCCGAACGGCCCCGTGGGTGGCACCAACACCTCCCACGGGACCAACGTAACTCGTAGGAACTGACCCCGCAGCCGCGGGTCTCCCGGTTTGAGAGTACGACCATAATTTGCTTATTTCCACACTTAGGCTTAAAAACATGGCGTTAGAGGGTGAGAACTCGAAACAGCCCCCGAACGGCCCCGTGGGTGGCACCAACACCTCCCACGGGACAAACATAACTCGTAGGAACTGACCCCGCAGCCGCGGGAGTCCCGGTTTGTGAGTACGACGGTAATTTGCTTATTTCCACACTTAGGCTTAAAAACATTGCGTTAGAGGGTGAGAACTCGAAACAGCCCCCGAACGGCCCCGTGGGTGGCACCAACACCTCCCACGGGACAAACGTAACTCGTAGGAACTGACCCCGCAGCCGCGGGTCTCCCGGTTTGAGAGTACGACGGTAATTTGCTTATTTCCACACTTAGGCTTAAAAACGTGGCGTTAGAGGGTGAAAACTCGAAACATCCCCCGAACAGCCCCGTGGGTGGCACCAACACCTCCCACGGGACCAACGTAACTCGTAGGAACTGACCCCGCAGCCGCGGGTGTTCCGGTTTGAGAGTACGATGATACTTTGCTCATTTCCACACTTAGGCTTAAAAACATGGCGTTAGAGGGTGAGAACTCGAAACAGCACCCGAACGGCCCCGTGGGTGGCACCAACACCTCCCACGGGACAAACGTAACTCGTAGGAACTGACCCCGCAGCCGCGGGTCTCCCGGTTTGAGAGTACGATGATAATTTGCTTATTTCCACACTTAGGCTTAAAAAGATGGCGTTAGAGGGTGAGAACTCGAAACAGCCCCCGAACGGCCCCGTGGGTGGCACCAACACCTCCCACGGGACCAACGTAACTATTAGGAACTGACCCCGCAGCCGCGGGTCTCCCGGTTTGAGAGTACGACGGTAATTTGCTTATTTCTACACTTAGTCTTAACATGGCGTTAGAGGGTGAAACCTCGAAACAGCCCCCGAACGGCCCTGTGGGTGTTACCAAACCTTCCACGGGACCAACGTAACTCGTAGGTACTGACCCCGCAGCCGCGGGTGTCCCGGTTTGAGAGTACGACGGTAATTTGCTTATTTCCACACTTAGGCTTAAAAACATGGCGTTAGAGGGTGAGAACTCGAAACAGCCACCGAACGGCCCCGTGGGTGGCACCAACACCTCCCACGGGACCAACGTAACTCGTAGGAACTGACCCCGCAGCCGCGGATCTCCCGGTTTGAGAGTACGACGATAATTTGCTTATTTCCACACTTAGGCTTAAAAACATAGCGTTAGAGGGTGAGAACTCGAAACAGCCCCCGAACGGCCCCGTGGGTGACACCAACACCTCCCACGGGACCAACGTAACTCGTAGGAACTGACCCCGCAGCCGCGGGTGTCCCGGTTTGAGAGTACGACGGTAATTTTCTTATTTCTACAGTTAGGCTTAACATGGCGTTAGAGGGTGAAAACTCGAAACAGCCCCCGAACGGCCCCGTGGGTAGCACCAACACCTCCCACGGGACCAACGTAACTCGTAGGAACTGACCCCGCAGCCGCGGGTCTCCCGGTTTGAGAGTACGACGATAATTTGCTTATTTCCACACTTAGGCTTAAAAACATGGCGTTAGAGGGTGAGAACTCGAAACAGCCCCCGAACGGCCCCGTGGGTGGCACCAACACCTCCCACGGGACCAACGTAACTCGTAGGAACTGACCCCGCAGCCGCGGGTCTCCCGGTTTGAGAGTACGACGGTAATTTGCTTATTTCCACACTTAGGCTTAAAAACATGGCGTTAGAGGGTGAAAACTCGAAACAGCCCCCGAACAGCCCCGTGGGTGGCACCAACACCTCTCACGGGACCAACGTAACTTGTAGGAACTGACCCCGCAGCCGCGGGTGTCCCGGTTTGAGAGTACGATGATAATTTGCTTATTTCCACACTTAGGCTTAAAAACATGGCGTTAGAGGGTGAGAACTCGAAACAGCCCCCGAACGGCCCCGTGGGTGGCACCAACACCTCCCACGGAACAACGTAACTCGTAGGAACTGACCCCGCAGCCGCGGGTGTCCCGGTTTGAGAGTACGACGGTAATTTGCTTATTTCTACACTTAGGCTTAACATGGCGTTAGAGGGTGAAAACTCGAAACAGCCACCGAACGGCCCGGTGGGTGGCACCAACACCTCCCACGGGACCAACGTAACTCGTAGGAAAACACCCCGCAGCCGCGGGTCTCCCGGTTTGAGAGTACGACGGTAATTTGCTTATTTCCACACTTAGGCTTAAAAACATGGCGTTAGAGGGTGAGAACTCGAAACAGCCCCCGAACGGCCCCGTGGGTGGCACCAACACCTCCCACGGGACCAACGAAACTCGTAGGAACTGACCCCGCAGACGCGGGTCTCCCGGTTTGAGAGTACGACGATAATTTATTTATTTCCACACTTAGGCTTAAAAACATGGCGTTAGAGGGTGAGAACTCGAAACAGCCCCCGAACGGCCCCGTGGGTGGCACCAACACCTCCCACGGGACAAACGTAACTCGTAGGAACTGACCCCGCTGCCACGGGTCTCCCGGTTTGAGAGTACGATGATACTTTGCTCATTTCCACACTTAGGCTTAAAAACATGGCGTTAGAGGGTGAAAACTCGAAACAGCCCCCGAACGGCCCCGTGGGTGGCACCAACACCTCCCACGGGACAAACGTCACTCGTAGGTACTGACCCCGCAGCCGCGGGTCTCCCGGTTAGAGAGTACGATAGTAATTTGCTTATTTCTACACTTAGGCTTAACATGGCGTTAGAGGGTGAAAACTCGAAACACCCCCCGAACGGCACCGTGGGTGGCACCAACACCTCCCACGGGACCAACGTAACTCGTAGGAACTGACCCCACAGCCGCGGGTGTCCCGGTTTGAGAGTACGACGGTAATTTGCTTATTTCCACACTTAGGTTTAAAAACATGGCGTTAGAGGGTAAGAACTCGAAACAGCCCCCGAACGGCCCCGTGGGTGACACCAACACCTCCCACGGGACCAACGTCTCTCGTAGGAACAGACCCCGCAGCCGCGGGTGTCCCGGTTTGAGAGTACGACGGTAATTTGCTTATTTCTACACTTAGGCTTAAAAACATGGGGTTAGAGGGTGAAAACTCGAAACAGCCACCGAACGGCCCCGTGGGTTGTACCAACACCTCCCACGGGACGAACGTAACTCGTAGGAACTGACCCCGCAGCCGCGGGTCTCCCGGTTTGAGAGTACGACGGTAGTTTGCTTATTTCCACACTTAGGCTTAAAAACATGACGTTAGAGGGTGAGAACTCGAAACAGCCCCCGAACGGCCCCGTGGGTGGCACCAATGCCTCCCACGGGACCAACGTAACCCGTAGGAACTGACCCCGCAGCCGCGGGTGTCCCGGTTTGAGAGTACGACTGTAATTTGCTTATTTCCACACTTAGGCTTAAAAACATGGCGTTAGAGGGTGAGAACTCGAAACATCCCCCGAACGGCCCCGTGGGTGGCACCAACACCTCCCACGGGACCAACGTAACTCGTAGGAACTGACCCCGCAGCCGCGGGTCTCCCGGTTTGAGAGTACGACGGTAATTTGCTTATTTCTACACTTAGGCTTAACATGGCGTTAGAGGGTGAAAACTCGAAACAGCCACCGAACGGCCCCGTGGGTGGCACCAACACCTCCCACGGGACCAACGTAACTCGTAGGAACTGACCCCACAGCCGCGGGTGTCCCGGTTTGAGAGTACGACGGTAATTTGCTTATTTCCACACTTAGGTTTAAAAACATGGCGTTAGAGGGTAAGAACTCGAAACAGCCACCGAACGGCCCCGTGGGTGGCACCAACACCTCCCACGGGACCAACGTAACTCGTAGGAACTGACCCCGCAGCCGCGGGTGTCCCGGTTTGAGAGTACAACTGTAATTTGCTTATTTCCACACTTAGGCTTAAAAACATGGCGTTAGAGGGTGAGAACTCGAAACATCCCCCGAACGGCCCCGTGGGTGGCACCAACACCTCCCACGGGACCAACGTAACTTGTAGGAACTGACCCCGCAGCCGCGGGTGTCCCGGTTTGAGAGTACGATGATAATTTGCTTATTTCCACACTTAGGCTTAAAAACATGGCGTTAGAGGGTGAGAACTCGAAACAGCCCCCGAACGGCCCCGTGGGTGGCACCAACACCTCCCACGGGACAAACGTAACTCGTAGGAACTGACCCCGCAGCCGCGGGTGTCCCGGTTTGAGAGTACGATGATATTTTGCTTATTTCCACACTTAGGCTTAAAAAGATGGCGTTAGAGGGTGAGAACTCGAAACAGCCCCCGAACGGCCCCGTGGGTGGCACCAACACCTCCCACGGGACCAACGTAACTATTAGGAACTGACCCCGCAGTCGCGGGTCTCCCGGTTTGAGAGTACGACAGTAATTTGCTTATTTCAACACTTAGGCTTAACATGGCGTTAGAGGGTGAAAACTCGAAACAGCCCCCGAACGGCCCCGTGGGTGGCACCAACACCTCCCACGGGACCAACGTAACTCGTAGGAACTGATCCTGCAGCCGCGGGTGTCCCGGTTTGAGAGTACGACGGTAATTTGCTTATTTCCACACTTTGGCTTAAAAACATGGCGTTAGAGGGTGAGAACTCGAAACAGCCCCCGAACGGCCCCGTGGGTGGCACCAACACCTCCCACGGGACCAGCGTAACTCGTAGGAACTGACCCCGCAGCCGCGGGTGTCCCGGTTTGAGAGTACGACGATAATTTGTTTATTTCCACACTTAGGCTAAAAAACATGGCGTTAGAGGGTGAGAACTCGAAACAGCCCCCGAACGGCCCCGTGGGTGACACCAACACCTCCCACGGGACCAACGTAACTATTAGGAACTGACCCCGCAGTCGCGGGTCTCCCGGTTTGAGAGTACGACAGTAATTTGCTTATTTCAACACTTAGGCTTAACATGGCGTTAGAGGGTGAAAACTCGAAACAGCCCCCGAACGGCCCCGTGGGTGGCACCAACACCTCCCACGGGACCAACGTAACTCGTAGGAACTGATCCTGCAGCCGCGGGTGTCCCGGTTTGAGAGTACGACGGTAATTTGCTTATTTCCACACTTTGGCTTAAAAACATGGCGTTAGAGGGTGAGAACTCGAAACAGCCCCCGAACGGCCCCGTGGGTGGCACCAACACCTCCCACGGGACCAGCGTAACTCGTAGGAACTGACCCCGCAGCCGCGGGTGTCCCGGTTTGAGAGTACGACGATAATTTGTTTATTTCCACACTTAGGCTAAAAAACATGGCGTTAGAGGGTGAGAACTCGAAACAGCCCCCGAACGGCCCCGTGGGTGACACCAACACCTCCCACGGGACCAACGTAACTCGTAGGAACTGATCCTGCAGCCGCGGGTGTCCCGGTTTGAGAGTACGACGGTAATTTGCTTATTTCCACACTTTGGCTTAACATGGCGTTAGAGGGTGAAAACTCGAAACAGCCCCCGAACGTCCCCGTGGGTGGCACCAACACCTCCCACGGGACCAACGTAACTCGTAGGAACTGACCCCACAGCCGCGGGTGTCCCGGTTTGAGAGTACGACGGTAATTTGCTTATTTCCACACTTAGGTTTAAAAACATGGCGTTAGAGGGTGAGAACTCGAAACAGCCCCCGAACGGCCCCGTGGGTGGCACCAACACCTCCCACGGGACCAACGTAACTCGTAGGAACTGACCCCGCAGCCGCGGGTGTCCCGGTTTGAGAGTACGACGATAATTTGTTTATTTCCACACTTAGGCTAAAAAACATGGCGTTAGAGGGTGAGAACTCGAAACAGCCCCCGAACGGCCCCGTGGGTGACACCAACACCTCCCACGGGACCAACGTAACTCGTAGGAACTGACCCCGCAGCCGCGGGTGTCCCGGTTTGAGAGTACGACGGTAATTTTCTTATTTCTACACTTAGGCTTAACATGGCGTTAGAGGGTGAAAACTTGAAAGAGCCCCCGAATGGCCCCGTGGGTGGCACCAACACCTCCCACGGGACCAACGTAACTCGTAGGAACTGACCCCGCAGCCGCGGGTGTCCCGGTTTGAGAGTACGACGATAATTTGCTTATTTCCACACTTTTGCTTAAAAAACATGGCGTTAGAGGGTGAGAACTCGAAACAGCCCCCGAACGGCCCCGTGGGTGGCACCAACACCTCCCACGGGACCAACGTAACTCGTAGGAACTGACCCCGCAGCCGCGGGTGTCCCGGTTTGAGAGTACGACGGTAATTTGCTTATTTCTACACTTAGGCTTAACATGGCGTTAGAGGGTGAAAACTCGAAACAGCCACCGAACGGCCCGGTGGGTGGCACCAACACCTCCCACGGGACCAACGTAACTCGTAGGAAAACACACCGCAGCCGCGGGTCTCCCGGTTTGAGAGTACGACGGTAATTTGCTTATTTCCACACTTAGGCTTAAAAACATGGC